>CM064519.1:48121454-48170249 GCA_032716605.1 Paralithodes platypus | reverse complement strand
ACATACTGTAGCTACACAAGACCATCATACACACAGCCACACTTAAAACAAGATCACACGCACACACATAGCTACACAAGACCATCATACACCACACACAGCCACACTAGCACAAGCACACACATAGCTACACAAGACCATCACACACACAGCCACACTAAAAAAAGCACACACACATAGTGTAGCTACACAAGACCATCATACACACAGCCACACTAACACAAGCACACACATAGCTACACAAGACCATCACACACACAGCCACACTAAAACAAGCACACACATAGCTACACAAGACCATCACACACACAGCCACACTAAAACAAGCACACACATAGCTACACAAGACCATCATACACACAGCCACACTAAAACAAGCACACACATAGCTACACAAGACCATCATACACACACAGCCACACTAAAACAAGCACACACATAGCTACACAAGACCATCATACACACAGCCACACTAACACAAGCACACACATACTGTAGCTACACAAGACCATCATACACACAGCCACACTAACACAAGCACACACATACTGTAGCTACACAAGACCATCACACACACAGCCACACTAACACAAGCACACACATAGCTACACACATACACACAGCCACACTAACACAAGCACACACATAGCTACACAAGACCATCATACACACAGCCACACTAACACAAGCACACACATAGCTACACAAGACCATCATACACACAGCCACACTAAAACAAGCACACACATAGCTACACAAGACCATCATACACAAAGCCACACTAAAACAAGCACACACATAGCTACACAAGACCATCATACACACAGCCACACTAACACGCACACACACAACTATCTAGCGACAATTACATAGGCTCAGTGAGTGGTCTCCTCCATGGTGTCTGCGCATTCATGTCATTCAGAGATGCGCATATATTATATTTCAGCTTTCCGAGGGTAAATAAATATTTCCGATATATATCTATCCTTGTATTTGAATCATGCATCTTGCTAGATGTCTGTACTTAATAGAGACACGTGGAAAGGTTACAAATAAACACAAAAAAATACAAGGAACAATGAATTTCATAACATACGTTTTTTGGCAAACTAAGCAACGAGATTAGAGGCATGATAGGCAAGTGAGAAAGAAGAGTGATAGCTGTAAGCAAGACCATGAGTAGTTTTGAACATCCCGATTGTGGATAAACATTTATAATTGATTTTAATGTTTCACTCATCTTACAGTCATAATTATAACCACAAGAGCATGTGTGTCGCTGTCTTCCCTCAACTCGTAGGAGCTCTCTCTCTCTCTCTCTCTCTCTCTCTCTCTCTCTCTCTCTCTCTCTCTCTCTCTCTCTCTCTCTCTCTCTCTCTCTCTCTCTCTCTCTCTCTCTCTCTCTCTCTCTCTCTCTCTCTCTCTCTCTCTCTCTCTCTCTCTCTCTCTCTCTCTCTCTCTCTCTCTCTCTCTCTCTCTCTCTCTCTCTCTCTCTCTCTCTCTCTCTCTCTCTCTCTCTCTCTCTCTCTCTCTCTCTCTCTCTCTCTCTCTCTCTCTCTCTCTCTCTCTCTCTCTATCTCTCGTACCGCAACTGCGCACGCAAGGGAATGGGTGGGTCTGGGGAGGAGGATGACTTTGCAGTGTTGGCAGGTTTTTTGCTTACCATTATCGATAGATGTAAGAGGTATTGACTTCAATCTAGCAGCCATTTTTTTTATATCTAGAGACATTTACTAGGGATAATTTAAAAATTTCAGACATTCCAGTCCTATTATATTGTAAAATTTGCAAAACAAACAAACCATCAGATGGGTAATTGATCAGAACAGGAGTGGGAATGTGTTGAAAGATGGGTGCCATCTACTCTCCGTGAATATTGGCATACATCATAGGCTACATGAAGGCAAGAAGAAAAAGAAGAAGATATAGTATGAAAGAGGGGGAGATTAGGGTATAGAGGAAGTCAAGATCAGATTAAGAAGAAACGGCAGGAGAGGGTGAAAATATTACACATGAGCTAATTTGAGGGTGAGGAAAAAATACGCAAATTAAAATGAATACAGTATGCAAATTAAATTATATTAATGATGTTGAACAAGAGGAACATATGAAGAGCAAGCGACAGAGAAGAGAATAACCCCTTGAGGATTATGTTGCGTTTTGACAGTTTACTCTAGCTAATATTAGACGATTTCATTCAGATTAGGAAAGTTATATATGGGAGTCAGAGGATTAATTGAGATAAGTCTTCACCGTAGCCTCTTATCACATATCCACATATCCATCCTAAGCTGTATAATATCGTCTAATAATAGCCTAAATAAACTGTCAGAGAGCGTCCCGATCTTCAAGGGTTTAATAATAATGAAGTAAGAGGCTAGAGAGAGATGGTGGTCTGATCTGGACAAACTTTTATGACTCCCAAGATCCCCATTGTAAACATATACCCTCCCGTCACACACCCAGTAATTTGTGCCTGGTCTCTCTCTCGCCTTTCACCATACCCTTGATCATCTCCTACCCATACCTTCTCCATAGTTTGTTTATTGCTAGGCTCGCTCTCGCCCTCTCTTCTTGTTCTTTGCTATCCTTTCCTTCCACTGTCCCTTACTCTCGGGTTAGCTATCTCTACTAGAATTAAGTCAAAACCACGTCGCTGGGATCGTAAGGTGTGTGTGGTCAGTGTATCTATGTAAATATATGTAAATATATGTATCTCTCTCTCTCTACTACTATTACTACTACTACTACGAGAATTAAAACTTTACCAACGTTCTGGGATGTTAAAATGGTGTGACTAGTGCATATATGTAAACTATGTAGTGACTAAATTATAATCTCTCTCTCTCTCTCTCTCTCTCTCTCTCTCTCTCTCTCTCTCTCTCATGGACGTACTGTACATGTAATTATGTCTCCGTTAGCTGACCTTCGATATTACATCTGCTAACCTTCCTTATTTGCTGAAACTTGTTTCCTTCTATGAGTTTTATGATACAAACTTACATTAGGGAACATGTGGTGGAGTGGAATTGCTACTGGACTGGTAATCATAAATTCCCGTGTTCAAATCCCGTTGTGTGAATAGGAAGATATTATTGGGATGAAATTTGTGCTGAAATAGTTTCAGTGCGTCACCACAAAGCCCACTGACACGCCATTAAAATATCATTACATTGTATGATAATTTCCATATACAAACTATGCTATGGGGACATTGCCTAGTGAGCAAACAGCTAAATAGGTGGCGTTTGAGAGAGAGAGGTGTCCAAGATAGTGAGGGGAGAGAGTTGCAATGGGACACGAGGAGACAACTAGGCGCTGTACGTCTACGGAGGTAAGATCACGAACGAGCCGGTTGCAACATTCAAACAGTTTCGATGTCTCACTCGCGTTCTTGAATAAGACCTCCTCACTTTACCGTGTTGAGCGGTTGAATCTACAGGCTAGGTATGTCCGAAAGTAAAGTTGGAGCATTGAAATTATTATGTTCTCTCCACTAACCAACTTTACTTAAAAACTCGATTAATGAAATTAATAATAAATAAATAAATAAATATATCCAAATTAAACAAGACATGTTTGGAAGTTTGTTATATAGTTTTAAGTACAGTACGTGTGATGGTAATTACAAATAATACACATTCCTTGCCGTTAACACACAGTATAGCCTCTAGCACCTCCTTTCAGCCTGCCTTTATCTCATCCCTCCCCACTTCCCACGTCTTGTCACTACAGGCTTATCCTACCATTTAACCCTTCTTGTTTTCATCACCAGGGTAATCTCAGAAATGGGAACATATTTAATTTTGCTGATTAAATACTTTTCTGGGTACTATTAATCGATTTAATGAAGTTTAGGAAGGATATCTAGCAATAATAAGGCTTCTTACTATCTCAATCAACCCTTTTAGCTACCACAAATCCTTCCTGAGCTGCATAAATTAGTCTAAATGTAGCTATAATACACTATAACACACGTCGCTGGTACAGAAAGGGTTAATTCATACTCTATAATGTATTATATTAACCATACCCAATATATTCAATTATTCCCTTTGTTTAATTGACACTAACCTATAATGTCCCTACAAGTATACAATGGGAAGAAATAATTGGAAAATATCATATCATTACTTTAGATCTAAAGCTCACAAAAAAATATTAAAAATGTACCTTAATAAAGTCCTTGTTGAATGTGGAGGGTCGTCGCTATCTCTACACATCCTCGCCCACACACTGTAAAAGAACGAGAATGATAAGGAAGATGGTTAAATTTGTTGTCAATTTTTTCATATATTTATCAATTTTCTTGTTTCCTCCCTAGACCTCCATCAAACTTTAAAAAATAACCCCAGGATCCCCCTTCAAGATATATTTGTACGTTTTTCGGTACAATTTTTGTTTTCCTAAATTAGAGGCTCGCTTTCGCTCGCCAGGAGAAAATCGACACATAAATATCACAAAAAGGTCTTTATATTGACAAAGAAATAAGGCGAAAGATCTCAAAATCGCCAAACTAATGGGCCGAACGTATGAAAATCTGAAAACTAATAGGGGTAAAAACGAGGGAGAAAGGTTGTCCTGAAAAAAACGACCCCTGTCCCCTTAATTTGTCACCTTATATCAAACATTCACAAAGCTGGACAAATATTACTAAATTTACTTATGATGGTTCAACATGCCTTATCAACTTATGGGGGGGGGGGGGGGGGCAGGACCCCCTTCTCTCTCATGCTTAGCTCCATTAGGTTTTGACATTTAAGAAATTCACCCCATTAGCTTGGAGATTTTAATAACTTGCATGCCATTTACAGTTAGGTCTTGATTTTGGTTTCCTGGCGAGCTATAGCGAGCTGCAATATAGGCAGGAATCGGTCTTCAACCTGGGCAATTTTTTACCGAAAAAACTGCACAAAATTGATCTATAAGGGGGGTTTTGGTGGTAATTTTCTTAAAGCTTGGTAGAGGTCTACGAAAGAAAGAAATTAAAATAATATATATAAATACTATACTGTAATATATATAGAGTAATCTATGTAATATATAAGAATACATATACTGTAATAATATAAATACATATACTGTAATATATATAAATAAAATATACTGTAATATATATAAATACATATACTGTATAGATATAACTAATATACTGTTAATTAATAAATACATATACGGTAATATTATAAATAAACATCTACTGTATTATATATAAGTCTATGCATCTACTGTATTATATATAAATACATATAATGTAATAATATAAATACATATACTGTATTTACATTTATAAATACATATACTGTAATTACATTTATAAATACATATACTGTAATATATATTAAATACATAATGGGCCTATACGTTCTACCGATATATATAAATTACATATCTAAGGGGGAATAGATATAAATATTTACTGTAATATATATTAAATACATATACTGTAATATATATAAATACATATACGTATATATATAAATGACATATACTGTAATATATACAAATATAATTAATAGATAAATATAGAGGGATCATGGATAGCTAGGTGATTTTTAATAACTGTCCTGCCATCTAATTGTCGGATTTTCCCTGGCGAGCGATAGGGAGGCCTGCAAAACTAAGCGAACCGGCCTTCTTGCAAAATTAGGGGGGGTTATTTTCTTGATGAAGATCTAGGAAGGAAAACTGAAAAAAACCAAATTATTCAAATACAAAAATAAACAAAATATATGCAAGGTCTCCCATTAAAAGGTTCAGTTGGCTCAGTTGTTATAGCTTTGCACCGGTCCTCCTCAGAGGATCAGGAGTTAGAAAACCACAACAAAAACTGCCTGGAATATATGATCGGTGGCTGACATGTCTCTGCTGCTACACATTATTCTTACCCATAATAAAACCGGCAACAAAATGCAGCCACTTCCCTTTCTGTCACTAAATAATTATAGCGTTGGGTCAAATCGATATGTCCGGAGATATTTAAAACTTGCGAGAGCGATCGTGTGGAAACTGTATTAAATAACACAAACAGCTGTGACTTTAATATAATGCTAATGCTGTCATCTAATGGGGAATGGAGGCAACATAGTTTTGTTCATAAGTTAGAACAAATATTAATCACACTCATACATGATTAAGTATTCATATATTGAGTATACTATGGAAGTAATATTGGAGTCGATGGAGTCATGAAATATGCACCTATATGGCCAGATAATATATGACTTGCTATTTTACTCTAGGATTTTATCAACGGTACATTGATGGCAAAGTTCCCAGATCTGTATCTGAACAAAATCATATATTAAATTATAAACAAAAGACAGAAGGTCCCACCCCTTACCCATTCTCAAGTAAGACATTTTAGATTTATAGAAGAGCGCCCATTACTTGCATTTTTGTACGTCCACAAACATTTCAATAATGTAATCATGATCCATCCTGAATAACTACGTCAACTCTGGTGATGGGCTGGTCTATCAGAGTGAGAACTGAGCGATCTCTGCCATACCCATAGCTTACTCTGACTGTTCCCTTTAGCTATATATTGTCTAGAATCTCAAGTGGCGGCGTCTCTTCCTGTGGATTGGACTTCCCCAATCTACCAAGATTGGAAGCCAAAGCGTCACATTTTTCCTTTGCCCCTCAACTTTCTCTTCATAATTGCTGAGGGGCACAGGGCCCTGGGTGGGGCTTTGGTTTCCCGGGCGTTTCCTCACCCTCCTCAGCTCCCCGCCCTGGAGTGGCTTCGGTCACCCAGGCTTTATTGTGGTCGGGCAGGGAGGGTTCGGTAGGGGCGCCCGGATATGGCCTTGGCCCTGGACTTGCTACGGGGGTCTCGGGGCGGTTCGGCCAGGGCAGCTTGGGGAACCAGCAACAACAACAACAACAACTACGTCAACTAACTGAAGTCGTCACAACCAAGCCCTCAGTTCCTGTGATAAGCAACTTATGTAATGAGTTGTTGTGTTTGGTTCGTAAGTTTCTGCATACATTGTGTTGGTTTCGTATTATTTCTGCTAAATTTGGTTTGGTTCTTATTATTCTGCATACATTTGTGTTTGGTTCTTATTATTCTGCATAAATTTGTGTTTGGTTCTTATTATTCTGCATACATTTGTGTTTGGTTCTTATAATTCTGCATACATTTGGCCTCGTTACTTCCCCATAAACCTTGCGTTTAACTATTTTGGCCTTCCACACCCCAGACCCTTAAGGGGATAGTGTTTCTTCTTTGGTTCTATTTATTTATTAAGTACCGGTAACTTATTTTTGAGTTTCCTAGCTAGACCTCCATCAAGCTTAAAAAAACACCCCCTAGACCCCTTTTCAAGATAAATGTGGACATTTTTCGGTAGAAACATGTCCCGGCCGAAGGCCGATTCCTAATAACTACAGGCTCGCTATCGCTCGCCAGGGAAAAAAATATCCTTAAATGTCACGAAAGGTCTTAATAATGACAAAGAAATCAGTTGAAACGTCTAAAATTGCCAAACTAATGGAACCAACGTCTTAAAATGTCAAAACTAATGATGGTAAAGTACGAGGGGACGCGGAAAGGGGGTCCAGAAAAAAGTGACTGGATACCTCCCTATTAAAGTCCCCAACCCACGCCTCCTGTGAGAAACCCTCACCCCGGTACCACGAAACTCGGGACTAGATCTTAATTTCTGAAGGGGTCCTGACTATCTATTACACACCTGGGGTAGGGGGTAGGGGGGGGGAGGGATGTAATACTCGTGAAGGAGGGGAGAGGGAGAGGGAGGTTAAGGGAGTAGTGCTTAATAACCTTTTTGCATTTGGAATATATGCATCCATAGGTAACTGCAAAATTAGAAGGGCCAACTCTGTGGAAGTGTATGTGTGTGTGTGTGTGTGTGTGTGTGTGTGTGTGTGTGTGTTGTGTGATGAAATAAAATGGTCTTCTATCATTACACACGGATTTTTCACATGCAGAGATCTATGGCAGGGAACGTCTATTTATCCGTTACAATTAAAAGGAAAATACACTATACACACACAATAACACACTCAAACACAAACTCACAATTGTACTTAATGAACACACTCTTCCGTGCAAATACATGACAATGCTGTACATCTGTTGTCGCACGAAACGTATGCGTGATCGAACACATAATGAATACATTTTAAGAACTTTTTTTAGATTAGAGACCTAAGCATTGATGTGCAATTGTCAACTTCAGATCATAGTGTGCATGAGTGTGTATGGGATGGGTGGGGTGTGGGGTGTGTGTGGTGTGGGAATAATAATATATAATATAATAACGGTTTATTTAAGAAGGGCAGCCTCATGAGCGGGAAAAATACACATTTTACAATGTAGTGGATGAACAGGAGATGTATAGATATGAGGATGGGAAGCTTAGTTTACAAAACAAATAAATAAATACAATTAATGATGCATGTGCAGGAATACCAATTATCATAAAATAAACCATGCGAGGTAAGTGATATACAGGCATATACACATGTAGTTACTTAATCATATACAGAACATGACGTATATACACTTACATGCGCACCTACATATACCATACATATATAGGAACATAAGAACATGCAGTAAGTGTGCACATGTCCGTTATACACAAACGCTCCACGTATGCACACAAACATACATACATACAGAAACTGTTTTTGGTAAGGGTCGGGGTAAAGAGGGTGCGGGTTTGCGGGTACTACAATGGGAGGTTAATCCTCGGTAGTGTAGGGTGTGTGTGTGTTGTGTGTGTGGTGTGTAATAATAATAATAATATAATAAAACGGTTTATTAAAGAATGGCAGGCTAATGAGCTGAAACTACACATTTTACAATTTAAGTGGATGAACCTGAGATGTACAGATATGAGGATGGTAAGCTTTCAGTTACACAACAAAATAAATAAATACAATAATGAGGCATGGGCAGAACCGAATACAAATTATCATAAAACAACCCTGAGATGTAAGTGATATACAAAAACATAATACACATTTATTTACTTACTCATATACAGAACATTCGTATATAGACGGACGTGCGCACATAGATATGCATACATAGATAGGAACATAAGTACATGGAGTAAGTGTGCACATGTCCGTATAAACAAACGCCTCACGGTTGCACCACAAACATACATACTACAGCAAACTTGTTTATGGTAAGGTCAGGTAGAGAGGGTTGCGGGGTATACTACAATGGGATGGTTAATCCTCGGTAGAGTGCTTGGGTGTGGTGTGTGTGTGTGTGTTGTGTGTGTGTGGGTGTGTTGGTGGTGTGTAGTGTGGTGTGTGTGTTGTGTGTGTGTGTGTGTGGCAATGTGTGTGTTGTGTGTGTGTGTTGTGTGTGTGTTTTGTGTGGGTGTGGGTGTGTGTTGCTGGTGTGTGTGTGTGTGTGTGTGGTGTGTTTTTTGATGGCCGCGGCGTGCGGGGGTGTCTCGTGTGTGTGTTTGTGCTGTGTGTGACAGAAGGCGAATAATATGGCCGAAGCGCACCTAATGCCGCCTTGGGGGCGTTCTATTGTTAAGGGGTGGAAATACATGATGATGAAGATCACGCGAACACTTAATAATAGATAATGCTTATGCATAGATTTATAATCAGAAGTTGCGCTAGTGAGCAATATGTTCTCGTTCATATGTACGTATATTTACATACATATGTGGCATATGACCATATAAATATAAATACACGTACAGTACATATATATATTATATACCTTATTTCTCAACCGGGCTCGAACCATTGACAGGACGTATACACAGACATACATATACATAAATATATGCACATTACATGCATATATGCTCTTCTCTTATCCTACCTGATACTTTCAGCCGGGCTCGAACCACAAACGGTATACACTATACACATATATATATATACATAAATAACGCATACATACATACACATATACGCACACATACATACACATATACTGCACATACATAGATACATATATACACATATACATAAACAAACTCAAGCAAATACATACATAATTATATTCTAATACACACACGCACACACACTTATGCATATTATTAAAGGTGGGCGCGTATATATGGTGTGACAGACCGTTATTACACATTATTAATAATATTAACAATAGTTGGGATAGGACTATTTTTATATCTGTCAGTTCTTGCTCTTATTGGTATGTGTACGTACGTGTGTGTGTGTGTGTGTGTGTGTGTGTGTGTGTGTGTGTTGTGTGTGTGTGGTGTGTGTGTGTGTGTTGTGTGTGTGTGTGTGGTGTGTGTGTGTGTGTGTGTGTGTGTGTGGTGTGTGTGTGTGTGTAATATAACCTGCTTATTAATAAGTAACAATTAACATATATTCCTGTATCCTGTAAGAATAGAGTTTATATCAGATTGTAACTATCATGGAAACTATTGACAGATAAAAAATAGTTAACATATAAACACAAATTGTCATTATTAATATTGGTTTGGAAAGTGTTGTAATCGAACTATTGAATACAAATATATATGCAGCATGACTGTACGAACCATTCAGGTGTTTCATAATCTTCAGCTCCCCTAAAATTAAGACAACGTTTGCAAGTGATGGTCAATGGCCCAAACTGATAGCTGTGTATCCCTCCCTGTCCCCTCTTTCACTCACCCACTCTCATCTTGCTCTTACTCTTATCTCTCTCTCTCTCTCCCCATTGATGCCTTACAGTTAGAAAGTTGACCCCAGACACTGATAGCAGCCTCTCACCTATCATCTCTATACCCCTCCATACTTCTTTATCTCCCGCCTCCTGCCTCCCCTCCCACTCTTTCTCTCTATCACCACACACACACGCACACCACACACACAGACACACACCTACACAACCCCACACACACACACACACGCATGCACGTACTCAACCACACACACACACACACACACACACACACACACACACACACACACACACACACACACACACACACACACACACACACACACACACACTCCACACAACACACAACACACACACACACACACACACACACACACACACACACACACACACACACACACACACACACCTCTTGAAGCTAAAAATGTCTTCTTCAACCGAGTTGTCAACTTATGGAATGGGCTTCCCCGAGATGTTATAGACTGCAGCACCGTTGATTCATTTAAACTTCGCCTAGACAAAATATCTCGCATCAAACCCGCGACTGACTGCGTTTGTAAATGAATAACTTTATGTTATCCTCCCCTCAGTTACTAACCCATCTGTCCCCTACTAACTTCCTAATCCTGCCACGGACATTAGTTCCAGGGCAGTAGTTCCCTTCCAATGTTCCCTTACCCACTCTAAACCACTGTTTGGACACTTGATCCTCAGTGTGTTGGAGGACAAGCAGCCTAGAAGGGTCACTAGATCTGTTGTTGCTTAATGTCCTTTGTACTCTACCATACCCCAGACACTGATACCAGGCCTCTCACTTATCATCTCTATACCCCTCCATACTTCTTTATCTCCCCCTCCTGCCTCCCCCCTCCAACACACACACACTCACACGCAATTACACCTCCCCGTGGCGTAACTGATAGCGCGTCTGGCTCACAACCAGAAGGTCCCGGGTTCGAGACCCGGGCGGGGAAGACATTTGGGCAAGTCTCCTAACGCTACACCTCGACCAGTCGAGCGTGACTCTCGCACCAAGACCAAGTGTAGCATCTGTTCACCTAGCAGTATAAATAGGAACCTGGTATAAGTGGACGAAGTTGTGACGTCCCATCTGGGGTTGGTGATCGGTTACAAGGTGAGATGAGTATCGTACTGGTCAACCTAAGCTACTGGTCAACCTAAGCCTTCGGGTGAGACTGGTACCGTAGTGAGAATGGTACCGTACAGATTAACCCTAAGCCTTCGTTTCCATATGTCGCCAATTGGCTAAAATACAGACTACACACACATCCACAGCCATTCCAAACGATACATAAACACTTAACATGCATTTCACGCAATACATTCCCAGTTAAGGAGGCGCGATAATAATGAGCTTAGCTCGCATTGCGTGGATTCCCCTTGACGAACAAGCAAGTGAATAACATACATACATACATGTGCAGACACGTCATGCTAGCATTTTCGGACACACGCATGAATTAATATGTTGTGATCATATGTTAGATTACACCCATAAAATATGATGTGTATTCTGTCAACTTCATAATATGAGTCTGCACATTTATGTATGTATGTATGTATGTATGTATGTATGTATGTATGTATGTATATATGTATGTACAGTATGTATGTATGTATGTAGGTTAATACGCGCACGTGTGCGTGTGTGTGAATGTGTTCCTACATAAGGTACCCATAGTCTATAATCAGTGACCAAGGTACTTCATATAAACAACACACACACACACACAAACACAGATACCGTATATATATATATAATATATATATATATATATATATATATATATATATATATATATAATATATATATATATATATATATATATATATATATATTGATGTATTTATGTATTTATTGCTCTTTGTCCATCATGTTTGTATATATATTTGTACCCACTCATTCGATGGGTGACCTTTGGTGCAGTGGTTAATTTAACACGCTAGGCTCACAATCAAGAGGTCCCAGTTTCGATTCCTGGGCAGAACGAAATGGATGGGCGGCCTCCGAACACCCAATGCCTCTGTTCAACAGTGATTTAGGTACCTAGTGTTAGTGGGCAGTTGTGATGTCCCCTCTTGGGAAGTAAACTGTGGTAAACCCCAATAATGCAGTAGCTCATGTATTTGGTTATAAAGACAGGCTCTAGTGGGACGGAGATGAACGCCTAGGCTACGTGCTGTTCTACCATATGCCCCTGAACTATGTGCTGTTCTACCATATGCCCCTGAACTATGTGCTGTTCTACCATATGCCCCTGAACTATGTGCTGTTCTACCATATGCCCCTGAACTTTACTTTTTTGATTGGTTTAAAATGCATCGCTATCTATTCTGCTCCATATCAGGCTTAATGTCAAATCATGAATATACAGTATATATAAATTTGCTATATATTGTCAAAAACAATATTATTTTATATATATCCATGAATAGATATTACCCAATCTCTCATCTATTTCACATTTTGCCATCTACCTATTATATCCTCTTACCTTACGAATTCAATACTTGGTCAATAAGTATCTATATCTGTGCCACAACATCACTTTTATACATAAAATATACTGTATTGTATCTTCCCTTTCTAATATTCAAATACATATTTCATTGTAGGTTGACATAAATAAAACATAAAACTAATAATACTAATAGTATAATTTGATATTTTTATTCTCAGTTCCACTAGTTTATGTCTTACAATAATTCACTAACGATCAGTTCGCATATCATTCGTTTATCTTCTTACCATTATACGTGCATCATAAGTTGTATACTCATATTAATAACAGCAGTATTGTAACCCTTTCAGCAACATGACACGTCTTTAACTGGTCATTATGTCGAATATTAGGTGATTTTGTGCTGTTTAACACCTTATTAGCGGGCTAGGCGGTCTATTTGACCGTAGCGCCCAGCAGGGTCTTTTTACCATAAATAGGGTTGTTTATGTGATCATTTTCATGCCTAAATAAGACCCAGAGCGTAAAACTAGTATCTATCCCTGAAAGGGCGTAAACAGAGCTTTCCAATGACACCCGAACCATCCTTGTACGACCGCTGGTTCTCTTGCAACGATCGTGCAACACGAGTGCAAAAACCCTGTAATTAGGTAATTTCCCTACATAATTCCCTGTGTAGCAGTGAAAGAGGGGAGGGAAGGGTGGGAGTTACATCAGTTGGTCCACCGCGGTGGTCGTGAGTGGTCATAGAGTTGCTAGGCTCCTCACACCGCTCAGCTCTCTCTCTCAGCAACATTACGTGCTGAAAATGGCGCACGACATAAGTTGTGAACCGCCACTTAGTCCAAATTTATTTCACAGGACATAAGTTGCGCGCCGACAGTTAAGGGTTAAGAAGGTCATATCATATTTTGCGTGTTTATTGAGATAAATTTTTACCCATTTTACTTCTGAAAGTATATTATAAGCCAAAGAAAATCGTCTAATGCTAACCAGAATATTATAAATATTACGGCATCGTGAAGAGGTAAATAGAATAGTTCCAATAGCAGCAGTATTATACTGGTTAACCCTTTCAGTACGATGACGCAATTTTTTTCATTATATATCATGACGCAATTTTTTTCATTATATATCATGACGCGATTTTATACAGCTTAGGATGCACCTCGTAGAATAAAAGGAGTAATTTTAATGTTAACCCCTTCTCTACGGGCGACGTAGTTTTCTATATACTATTAGACACTTTTATTCAGCTTAAAAAGGGCCTCCAGCAATCAAGGGCTGCGAACTATCTTTTAATGAACCCTTTTTTTACTACCACCGATCCTTCTTAAGCTGTACAAAACCTTCTGAATATAAGCTAGCAAAGAATTCCAAAGATGTCGCCGGTACAGAAGCTTCTGGCTTGCACAAATTATTTCTAAGCTGAATAAAATCAACTCTTGATAGCCGAAATACAAGAAAAACAAGTGTCACAGTAGGGTAGTATGCTGAAGTTTGAAAGGGTTAATTATAACATCTAGGTTAAGAGGTCAATGTCCTTCATCCGAGCTTTGTCGAAACCCAAGTGATAATTTGTTCTGTGGTTTGTGGTAGGCTGATGACGGGGTTCTACATCGTCTTATTTTATTACCGCGGTCCGTAACCCATAGTACGTACTTACTTACTCACTCTCTCTCGACACACTCTTCCACGCTCACACTCACCTGACACACACCAACATTGATACACATAAATTGACAAGCTACACACACACACACATTGACACACATAAATTGACAAGCTACACACACACGACCACACGCACATAAACAAGCCACACACACACACACACACACACACACACACACACACACACACACACACACACACACACACACACACACACACACACACACACACACACACACACACACACACACACACACACACACACACACACACACACACACACACCACACACACACACACACGCACACACACACACGCACACACGCACACACACACACACACACACACCTATACCCCGTTGTTGTAGTGAACCCACAGACAATAGGCCCAACACACCACCTACCAATGTAAACACAATAGCCTGCCCGTTAAGGGGAGATGGGTCGTTTTTTGGTCCCCCTTCTTTCTCATGTTTAGCCCCATTACTTTTCAGATTTTAAGAAGTTTGGCCCATTAGTTTGGTGATTGTAAGACCTGTTGCCCCATTTATTTGTCAATATTAAGACTTTTCGTGTCATTGATAAAAAGATACATATATAAGGAAATAAACACGGCCATCCCCCCTTTACCTTCCCTCACCCTACACAGCTTACCCGTCCCGTATCCCTTCCCATCGCCTAGTTAACCCTTTCTGTCTTGGAGGACGCTTGCCCATTTAATCTTGGCTCACCGGAAACGATTTTACTCAGGCTTGCAAGGCCCTCCGTGAATCAAATGGGGACAGTCTATCTCAATTAACCCTCTGACTCCCACACCTCCATCCTAAGCTGAATGAAATCGCCTACTAATAGCCAGGACACAAAGAAGAAACGCCTCCCCGTGTCTTGACAGGGTTAAGCCGGTATCACACGAGAGCTTCTATAGTCAACATTCGATGATCAAAAAATTTCTGGCAACATTTCTGGAATATTTTGCCCTGGTATCGGTAACTAGACTGATGGTGGATGAATTTAGGTGAAATAAATATTATGTATGTTGACCTCCTAAGCTGCCAGACCAGTGTTAAGGGAAAAAGCGCTCGTGTGATACCGGTTTTAGTTGAAGAGGGGCAGAGGGTACCCGTAGTGATGTCTCTATAGTTATGGGGTGGGGAGGAGATGGCCGAGTGAGGTGATGAGGTGATAGAATGGTAATGGGAGGTAATGGTTGATAACAAGTGGTGCTATAGTCATGGTAGAAGATAGGTCACTAGGGTTATAACGGTATAATATAGTATTGGAATGGCCATCATGTACCAGCCTACTTTGAACTTTTCCTTGTCGATACTATGAATTTAGATAGTATTATTTCTAACATCGCTCTTGACATCAATAACCCCCAACTAAGAAAGAGCAACTTATTATGACGGATACATGTTTTTCATAATATGTGTTGCATGAAGTTATGTATATTTAGATATAAAACTATCTACTGTAGATTAATTTATCCAACTTACGGATTATGTCTTTGATTAAGCTTTAAATACAATTATATAATTGCTTAAATTAGCATACTATTGAACGATTATACTCATAATTATAATTAACCCCTGTAGGAATATGACGTGCTTTGACAGTTTATTCTGACATTCATTAGATGATTTTATTGAGAATAGGAAGGGTATAAGGACATCAGAGGGTTGATTGAACATATTTTTACCATTTTAACTCTCGCAGAACCGTCCTGAACTGTAAAAAATCGTCTAATGATAGCCAGAATGAACTGTTAAAATGTGTCGTAAGTCTCAAGGGGTTAACACAAAATTTATCCTAATCATATGGTTAATGAAAAAAATATGAAATTTTGTTGGACATTTATGGCAGAGTAATTCGATAGAAATACAAAGAAAATAAGTAAGATATAAATATATAGACTAAACCGCTTGAAGTTAACCATTTGAGGATTTGTTTTTTTCATTATTTTGGCTTGATGGCTTGGAATATATGAAGAGATTTAAATTAAAAAAAAATGAAATCACATGACAGAAAAGTGAATGATTAGATATTCTTTAATGCATGACACCACGATAAAAGCACCCCCCCCCCCCCTTTAAAAAAAACACACACACACACCCACACACGACCTCTCTCTCCACACACACACCCACACACACAGCCATAGACTAACTTAAGCACAAAAGAGACAAAACACGATCGAACACATTAAAAAGAAACCTATATTTTACTACAATAAAGGGCATGGCTACTATAACCCGCCGACTAAGGGGGTAGTACTCGCTTTGTATGGACCCCCTTCTCTCTCATGTTTAGCATATTAGCTTTGAGGTTTTAAGACGTTCGTTCAGTTAGTTTGGCGATTTTGAGACCTTTTGCCTCATTTGTGTATCAATATTGAGACCTTTCGTGCCCTTTAGGTGTCGATTTTTTTCTGGCGAGCGTTAGCGAGCCTCTAATTTTATAAGGAATCGGCATTCGGCCGGGACATTTTTCTACCGAAAAATTTACAAATTTATCTTGAAAGGGGGTCTAGGGGGTGTTTTTCTAAGTTTGATGGAGGTCTAGCGAGGAAACTAAACAAATAATATATAAATAAATATATAGACCAAAACCAAGCACTACCCCCTTAAAACACTACAGCTCCAGGAAAGGCCAGACAGCAGACCAACATTATCGAGTCCGCTAGTTAAAGATCACCCTGTTTGTGTTTTTTACTTATCAGACCTGACAAGTTGATTGGTTGCATATCGCAGGAGGCTTGTTTGATTGTTTAAGTTTGGTTGGGTGGAGGAGCTAGAGTGTGTTTGTTTATTTGTTGTACACTATTCATATGCACTTGTACGTTAATATTCCTGTGAAAGTTTGTATTGATTAATACTATAATGATAAACAATAATATTGAATAATAATCGTTATATTTTGAGCCTTTAAACACACAATTCTTTAACCTAACTTATCCTAAGTAATAAACGGGTTGACTTTGGCTGCGACAAGAACACCTACATACCTCCAGGAGCGGTAAGCTGTTGGCAGAGAACCAGGCCGAACCCAGAGGTAACGTATCCATACCTAACTTCCAAAGTAAAAAAACAAAACAAAAAATCAACGCAAGTAGGTGAAATCGAACTGGCAGTACCTGAGCTAAGTGACTAGAGTACAATGATTCAGTGCGCTCGTCCACTGTGGTCATGTGAGAATGTGTGTGTGGGCTTGTGTTAAATACTACTACTACTACTACTACTACTACTACTACTACTACTACTACTAATAATAATAATAATAATAATAATAAAGTAGACGTGCCGTTTCGCCCAAAATCAAAACGGCATACCCAACTCTGCGATGGGTCACCATCATCACTACTAGTCACTATCACCATTACTATCATCAGCACTAGGCTACTACTATTATAGTCATCACTACTACTCTTACCATCATCACTACTACTGTCATCATCACTACAACTTTCACCATAATCACTACTACTCACCATCATTATTAATACTGTCACCATCATCACTACAGTCATCATTATCACTACAACTATCATCATTGCTTGTCACCATCATCAATACTATTATGACCATCATCACTACTATTATGACCATCATCACTACTACTAGTACTGTCACCATCATATCTACTACTGTAATCATCATCACTACCATCATCATCACTGCTGTCATCATCACTACAACTACAACCATCACCACTATCACAACAATTACACTCACACACAGAACTCCATCATTGCTTGGGAATAGGTACAGGGGGGGGGGGGGGGTCCTGAAAGAGGGGGGGGGGGCCTGGTTGTGGGAGGGGGGGGGGGGAGAAACCATATTTTAGACCTAAAATCATAACTATTGCACAAATTCATTTTTTTTTAAATTACCGTCGCATTCACGCACCGAAGGTTAGTGTGAAGTTTGGTGAAAATCCGTCAAACGGTCTAGGAGGAGTTCTCGGACGGACAGACAGACAGACATTTCGGTTAGCATGTACCACTATACGGGGGGCGATACCACTCTGCTTACGCAGAGTTGATAAAGTAGACGTGTCGTTTCGCCCAAAATCAAACGGCATACTCTGCGATAGGTCACCATCAGCACTACTAGTCAATCATTACTATCATCATCACTACTACTATTACTACTACTACTACTCTCACCATCATCACTACTACTCTCATCATCACTACTACTCTCACCATCATCACTACTACTTACTAACATCACTAATACTGTCACCATCATCTTACAATCATCATTACTACTGTCACCATCATCAATACTATTATGACCATCATCACTACTACTAGTACTGTCACCATCATATCTACTACACACTCGCTATCGCCAACCACAGGCGCCTGAGTAGATGCTCGTGCGTCTATACAGGTATCTATATGTACTGTATAATTATATATTATATTATTATTATATATATTATTATACTATATTATTATATATACATATAGATACCTGTATAGACGCACGAGCATCTACTCAGGCGCCTGTGCGCCAACTAACCTGCCTACACCGTTGATTCATTTAACTCCGCTAAGACAAATATCTCGCATCAAACCAGCGACTGACTGCGTTTGTAAATGAATAACTATTTTATCCCCCCCTCAGTTACTAACCCATCTGTCCCCTACTAACTTCCTAATCCTGCCACGGACATTAGTTCCAGGGCAGTAGTTCCCTTTCCAATGTCCCCTTACCCACTCTAAACCACTGTTTGGACACTTGATCCTCAGTGTTTTGGAGGACAAGCAGCCTAGAAGGGTCACTATACCTGTTGTTGCTTGATTTCCTTTGTACTCCTTTGTACTACTGTTATCATCATCACTACCATCATCATCACTACTGTCATCATCATCACTACTGTCATCATTGTCACTAAATCTACAACCATCATCACTGCTATTATCACCATCAACAATATCCCCACTATTACTACCATCACTTCTAATGTCAACTAAACTAAACCTAACAAATGCGGGCGGTTTTTTCGCCCCCTGATCGATGGCGTTCTGTGTGAGTGTGCCCCTACGGAGCACACGCACACACACACAGAACGCCATCATCATTGCTTGGGAATAGGTACGGGGGGGTGGGGGGGGGCGGGGGGGGGGTGTCTGGTGGCTTGGGGGGGGAGGGGGGGGGGGTCTTGTGGCTTGGGGGTGGGACCATTTTTAGGACCTAAGATCATAACTATTGCACAAATTCAAAAAATCTTTTTTTAATTACCGTCAAATTCACGCACCGAAGGTTCGTGTGAAGTTTGGTGAAAATCCGTCAAATGGTCTAGGAGGAGTTCTCGGACGGACAGACAGACATTTCGGTTAGCATGTACCACTATACGGGGGGCGATACCACTCTGCTTACGCAGAGTTGATAATAATAATGTGATGATGATGATGATTATTATTTGTTGGATTATTGTTCACCAATAGCCTTGATGCTGAACATGTACTTTATGTTTAGCTTACGTACAGTACATACAGTAATAGTGATAACCACAGGGGATATGATGTCTCTTAAACATAGTTGGTAAGCTAATATAGGTAGTGATAGAGAAGGTGAAAAAGATATAATAATGTAATGGGTTGGTGAGGAGCAGGGTGGGCTTAGGAAGGGAAGAGGATGTGTAGATCAAATATTCTCCTTGAGGCTATAGTAGAGAAGTATCTGGAGAAGGGAAGGAAGTTATGCTGCCTTCATAGACTTGGAGAAGGCCTTCGATAGAATTGATAGGAAAGGTCTATGGAAAATACTGAAAATATAATGGATTTAATGGCAAGCTGGTGAAAGTAATGGAAAGCATGTATGATAATGCAAGGGAGCAGTGCATATACAGGATGATCAAAGCAAGTTCTTTTATTTAAAAGAGGGATTAGAGCAAGGATGCGTGATGTCTCCATGGTTGTTCAAAATAAACATGGGTAGAGTCGTTAAAGATATACAAGGATGAGCCGTGGACGTTGGAGTGCTTCTGGTAAGGGAAGGGAGTGATTGGAAATTGCCTGTGCTATTGTTTACTGATGACACAGTTCTATTGAGTGATGACGAGTGGGAAATACAGAGTTTGGTGAATATGTTTGGCACCGTGTGCGAAAAATGTCCTGAAGAGTAAGGTTATGATTCTTGAGAGGAATGCAGTCACAGAGTGTGCAGTAAAGTTGAACGGCCAAGTAATGACAAATGTCAGTTCGTTTAAATATTTAGCCAATATGATATGTAAAGATGCGAGTTTGGTGGATGGAGTGCATTAGAGGGTGCAACAGGAGAAAATGGTTATAGGCACACTGAGAGAGATACACAGACACATTAGGAAGTATGAGATAGATGTGGTGTGGATGTAGATGTGCTGGAGAGTGTGAAGAGGAACACCTTGAGGTGGTTCGGTCATGTGGAGGGTATGGAGACTGAGAGAATTATATAACGAGTGTATGAGAGCAAGGTAGAAAGGCATAGAGGAGGAGGTAGACCGAAAATGAGATGGAAGGATGGAGTTGAGAGTTATATGAGTGGAGTGGTGTGAAGTGGGATGTCCGGCCAAACTATATACTTTGGGTAGGTGCCGGCTGACGAAAGAAATACGAGCATGGACGCGATTTATTCGTGGCCAACTCCTCCGTATAAAGGCGTTTGGCAATAGATAGCTAGATAAACAGAATATAGTGCAAAACATCTACTTAGCAACGAAGTAACTAGCTATCTATGAGTCAAGGGGTGGTGCATAAGTTCTGTATGCACGCAGATGCAATGCCTACTAGAGCCGAAGAACGATATTTAGCCTAAACAAGATAATATTTGAGTAGCTTGGCTGTAATCCTTTTCCATAAGAATAACAGATATATATTAAATGCTTTAATGCAAGTGACTTCAGTGGAGCTCGAACCCACAAACGAAGCCAAGTATGAGTGTTTGTATATGTTTGCACTTGAGTGTATGTTGGCGCATTCTTCCGTGTGTTTAACAAACTCCCCAATTGATTTATGAGTATAGCCCATGAGTGTGTTTGCGTGCGCTTAAGTATGTATCCGTATAAGTGGCGTGTGTTCAGACGTGCATATTCAATGTGTGTTTTCGTATGCAGGAGCGTGTAGGAATGTGTGTGTGTGTGTGCGCGCGCTGTGTTTAAGAATAATAGTTATGTATATAATTGTATACTGTACGTACTCATGTATGTGAATGTGCATAGACACAATTGTGAGTGTGTTTTACATGTGCGTCTATAAGCTTGCTTGAATGGATGCATGCATGTATGCATATATGCATGTGCAGTATGTATATATTTAAGCCTATGAATACATGTATATTGCAAACCCTAGCTTGAATCTATACACGCATAGATGCATGTATATATTTGTGAATGAATGAACATAATTAGAACATTGTGTGTGTCTATGAATGTGTGTATGTATGCGTGACTTTTCTAATGATGAATGTGTGTATATTTTGTTTAAAAATCGTGAGCACTAATACCTGCGTAACCTGTTTTAATAAAATGTTATAATATTTGTAGGTTTATAGGTAAACATAGATTGAGCCGACTGGTTAAGTCTCCATGCATTAAACCCATGCAGTACCGGTGACGTCCTTTTCATCATATTCTTGACACTATCAGCCGATTTTATGGAGCTTAAAAAGGGCCTCAAGAAAACAATATGCCTGGAACTATCTCACTCAACCATATTTACTATGATAGATCCTTCTTAAACTGCACAAAAATCGTCTAAATATAGCACGAATATAACAAAAAAGACGTCACCGATACAGAAGGGGTTGATATATACTGAGAAACAGTTTTTTTATAGGTTATGTTAGCTTATAATTATACGCTACATTATATAAGGTTAATGAGGTTGTGTTAGGTTAGGCTTGCTATAGATAGTTGTATGTACCGGTAGGTTTAAAACTCGATAACATATTGTAGTCGTAAGCATGTATAGTTCCCTTCTGTACCGATAAACACTACATATAAGCGCTTACACATTAGTGAGAGAGAGAGAGAGAGAGAGAGAGAGAGAGAGAGAGAGAGAGAGAGAGAGAGAGAGAGAGAGAGAGAGAGAGAGAGAGAGAGAGAGAGAGAGAGAGAGAGAGAGAGAGAGGATGAGAGAGAGAGAGAGAGAGAGAGAGAGAGAGAGAGAGAGAGGAGAGAGAGAGAGAGAGAGAGAGAGAGAGAGAGATAGAGAGAGAGAGAGAGAGAGAGAGAGAGAGAGAGAGAGAGAGAGAGAGAGAGAGAGAGAGAGAGAGAGAGAGAGAGAGAGAGAGAGAGAGAGAGAGAGAGAGAGACAGACAGACAGACAGACCGACCGACCGCCCGACAACAAAAACAAAGATAATAGCTTAACTTTTACACTAAGGTGAATATTTTAAGAGGACAATCTTGCCACTGGCTATACAACAGCGCACAATTGATTTTCAAGGCATTTCTAGCACTAAACCATTGGAATAACAGAATACAATACAACTAATAAATAACGGAAGGTTGAAATTTAGTAAGTGTTATTCTTGTTTATATATTAATATATATTAATTGAGTTGGTTGGTGTAAAAATATAATATATTAATTAATGTTTTGTTGTTACTTGATGCATTATTTCGTGTTACCATGAATGTTAATTATATAATGAGGCATGTTCTTGACATCTGGCTACCGCTTACTCAACGCAAGAATTTAAATATATAAAAGACTTAGTTGACAGTAGCAAGAAAAATAAAATCCCAGAAAAATTAGCACTTGCTAAATTGTTAAGTAATAATAGTAGATATATTGATGATATTCTCGTTTGCAATTTGTTAAATTTTAATCAAGTTGCTAAACTTATTTACCCTAATTCTATTCCCCTCACACAATGTAACGTAAATTATAACGTTGAAAATGTTCTTGATATAAATATAGAGATTGTTAATGAACAGTGCATACTTAAAGTATATCACAAAGTTGATGATTTTAATTTTAACGTAATAAACTTTCCTTTCCCTAGTAGTAATATCGATAGTAAAATAACTTATAATTGTTTTTATTCCCAGTTAATAAGATTTTGTAAAATCTGCACTAAAGTAGATGACTTTTGGGCTAGAGCTAGGTTTCTATACAGACTCTTAGTGGACAGAGGTTTTGAGGCAAGTAAATTGTTCCATAAATTTAATCTTTTTAGGGTCAATTATTGTGACTGTATTCTAAAATTTGACATCAATAATTTTAATCAAGCATTTTTAACTTGAAGTTTCTTGTATAACCTCTGCTTACTTTTTGTCTGTATTTATTGTTTTTTGTCTGTATTTATTGTTTATCTTTTTCTTTTTCTTTTTCTATTATTGATATTAATATTGATGATTTTTTAAATTTATTGTTCTTGTTAAAAGAGTACTCTTTGTTTAAATCTGTTGTTACTTCATATTTTGCAATTATTTGTCTTTATATTATATGTATTCATTGTCGATAGTATCAATTGCTTACTTTTGCGATTTCCTTAGTTTATTTGTGCTATAAATGTAGGTTATTTGTAGGGTAGTTATTGATAGGGGTCACTTGAGGCATGCTATGCTTACAGGTACCTACCCGATAGCACTATCGTTAGTGAGTGCTGTACTGTATTTTATATATTATTTTGTAATAGTATAGATATCTTATCAATATTTGTATTTTGTACTATTGTTAATGTCTTGTCATGTTGCAAATTTGATTTTAAATAATATTTTGACATTTATCATGTAGTTTCTTTATTCATGCAGAGTTTAGTAAAATTTGCCAGAACGTCCCGGACTTCCCAAACTTGACTACTACTTCCTTTAACGTGACGATAGTGCGTTGTTATATGTGCGATTAGTTTGCTTGGGAAACAGATTAACTTGCTCATGTAGTAATGTACACCCTATGTGGTGGATTGTGTTCTTTTATTTAATAATTTTCATTTTAGTAAGCGTTGTTTCCACATAGCGATTTTGATAATTTAATTTGACTTTATATTGTCCTTGTCCCAATTTTGGTTTGTTTAGTTTGCAAGTTTTACATTTTAAATTATGTATGAAACATGCTCATGCAAAAAACTATCTTTGCTTATATAAGTTGATATTAACTGTCTTCACACTATTAATCTAAATTCTTAGATATACATAATTTTGTAGCATAGTATGCAGTCTCTGCTTTCTTCATGAGCAGTATAATCATAAAGTCAAGATCACTATTTTAAAGAGAGATTTTTATTTTTATATAATACTTTTTTACTTTTCTTTTCTCCCTAGACCTCCATCAAGCTAAATTAAAAAGAAACATGAAAACCTGAGACCAACCTCTGACATAATGTTGTGCCTAAGGCTGGTTCCTCGTAAATTGAAGGCTCGCTATCTCTCGTAAGGATAAAAAGCGACACCAATAATGCACGAAGGGTCATACAATCGCCAAAACTAATGGGACGACTGTCTTAAAATGTCAAAACTAATAGGGCTAAACATGAGGGATAAGGGGATCTAGAAAAATCCCTCCTTAATATATTCTTAGGAGGCATTTCTTTATTTCCCATTCAACATTTACGGTGGGTTTTTTTGCTTTACTATAAACTATACACAACATCGTGGTGCCATAATACATCCAAAAGCCGTGTTTCACGAGAGATTTGTTCCGTCAATTTTCACGGGCAATTGTAGTCTGGCATCTTCAAAATTTAAGTTTATCAGAAATCAACCACCTAGCATAATCTACCTTGGTCAATATACAGGAGGCGCTACAATATAGGTAGCAAAATTATAATGGTAGTTTTGGGTTCCTATCATCATATGCTTCATTTCTATATACTTTTTATCCCTGGGGAAAAAAAACAAAAAATCTTGGGATTTTTCATTTATTTTCCTGGGATTTTTTGTTTTGGTAATTAACCTAACCAAAAAACCTAACCTAACCTAACCTAATAGCCCCCAAATACATTTAGGTTAGGTTTTTTGGTTAGGTTAATAACAAAAAAATCAAAAATCCAAGAAAAATATAAAAAACTCAAGTTTTTTTTCTTTTTTCCCCGGGGATAAAAAGTATATAGAAATGAAGCATATGATGATAGGAACCCAAAACTACCATTATAATTTTGCTACCTATATTGTAGCGCCTCCTGTATATTGACCTCTACCTTCCGTCTAGTGTCCGATTCCAATGTGAAAGAGCATGAAAATATGATAACATTCAAGACCTCTTTCGCCGCCTTATTAGAAATAATTTATTAGGGAAAATAGGGACCAATAGACTCGCCATATTTTTCTCATTATAGTCCGCATGGAGGAATTTCGTTATCGACACTTGAAAAAACCCGATTACACCGAAAAATAACACGAAAATAATGTCCCGAACGTAAACAAAGCATTGTACCCAATGAATCCTTCGACCTGGGTCCTTTCTTCTTGTTTTGAAAGATGCGGTGAGTGTGATTCACCCAATAAATGGCTTGAACGTTACTCACAAAAACGATATTATATTATATTAGGGTTAGGTTAGGTTAGGTTAGGTTAATCTAATCTAATATAATATTTGTACATTTTGGAAGCGTGCATGGCCTCCCAATTTTCCTTACCTACTGTAAAAGCGCGATTCACCCAATAAATGGCGCCATTTGACGGAGTATCTTCAGATTAATGAATAATGGGTAAGTTAATGCAAATCCTCCACTCAAACCATGATAAACAACAATTAAACACTATATTCCCTGGAAAAAATATAAAGAAACTTGGTAAATAAGGCGGCTCTAGCTGTCTTGAATGTTACCGAAAATATTACGACCCAAAACCTGCTCATAAAGTGTTGAGATAACTTGGAAAAGTTGACAGAATGAATATAAACACCATATGAGGAGGAGCACTTAATTGACAACGTTTCTCAGACCAGTGACCTGAAGAAGCGTTGTCAATAAAGTGCTCCTCCTCATATGGTGTTTATATTCTGCTCATAAAAGATTGACGGGAAGAGCGCTCTTGACACCGCCTTAAGGTAAACATATGATTATAGGGTAAACCTGACTTTTTGGACCGACAGCGATTTCAGTAAGTTTTACTTTGTTTTTTGTATTTTTTCCTTCAGATATAGTGTTGTTTTATACTGAAGAGGAGCGGAAATGAGTATTTACCCATTATCCAACAATCTAAAAACACGCCCCCCACTAGTGGGGAGGGCTATGAAGTTCAGGGAAAATGAGGGGTTAAAATCGTAAAAATACAATAATATAGCGTTTTGTATCAACTTGGCTCGGGTTTTCCCAAATTGCAAACCCATACAACCCAATTTTGTGAATACCCGAGCCAACTTTTGACGAAAGCTGGCTCGGATTTCACGGGGTGGAGTGGGTAGCCTAATATCTTGGTTATAAAAATAGACAACTTTGGGAAGACATTAGCCTAACCCAACAACCTTACCTAACCTATCCTAGTATTATGGGTGAGGGCTGCGGCCCCCACGCGTCGGCTGGTTAGGTTAGACTTTTTTGTTTTTTAATGTTCTAGGCTATTAGCCTAACCTAACAACCTTACCTAACCTAACCTAGTATATGGGTGGGGTCTGGCGCCCCCACACCCCCGCTGGTTGGGTTACTTTTTTTATATTTTTATTTTTGTATGTGCTATTAGCCTAACTTAACAACCTAACCTAACCTAACCTAGTATATGGGTGGGGGCTGCCGCCCCTACACCCCCGCTGGTTGGGTACTGGCTGAAAAACGTATTGTTTTACAGTATAATGTATAGGCCTATGTATTTTAGCGGTTTTGTTTTCTCCCTTATAACACATTTCAGCTCTTAATGACATATATATCAATGATGTATATGCTCTACCGAACCTATTAGGCCTAAAAAGATCGATGGGCTAACTGTCGGTCCAAAACATCAGTATAACCGATTAGAGGTATACCCTGTTCATTATAGGTAGGCCAAAAATAAGGCGTATGAAAAGGCTTGTCTGTACATATATATTGTATTCCCTGTTTCTTCTCTCTCTCTCTCTCTCTCTCTCTCTCTCTCTCTCTCTCTCTCTCTCTCTCTCTCTCTATCCTTTCCTATTAGATGTGCTATGATAATAATGAAGAGTTTCAAGTGTTTCTGTAACTAAAAAAATGGGCTAGATCAAATGGGCTGTACATTTCAGCACTGATTACCTGGCTGACTCTTCCCAAAATGGTAGAAATATTAGCACGATATATTAACACAGGAAAAAAACAACAACAATGACTGCCACTCATAAAATTGAAACCGCAGAGAACAGTTTACACAATCAAAAGAGGTCCAGTATATTGAGGGGCTTAGGAAAGGCTGAGCTAGTATTGACCTTTATCGTTAACCCTTTGAGTACCATCGATGTGGGTTATATTATATTAAAGCTGTATGTAGGCGATATTATTCAGCTTAGGAAGGATCTGTGCTGGTTAAAAGGGTTGGTTGAGATAGTTTGAAGCCTTGTTATTGCTAGAAGTCCTTTCTAAGCTGAATATGATCGTCTAAAAGTTGCCAGAATATGATGAAAAGGACGTCCCTGGTACTGGATAAGTTAAAACAAAACAAATCTGAACTTTAATCAACATTAAATATAAACACCCAAAGGACCCCTCTTTGAGATAAATTTGTTAATTTTCTATCTAAAAATGTCCCGGCCGAAGGTCAAATTGATGATCTTCAAGGACACTACATCCGCCCTATTAGAAACAATATATTAGGGAAAATAGGAACCAATAGACTCGCCATATTTTTCTCATTATAGTCCGCATAGAGGAATTTCGTTATCGACACTTGAAGAAACCCGATTACACCGAAAAATAACACGAAAATAATAAGTCCCGACCGTAAACAAAGTATTGCACACAATGAATCCTTCGACTTGACCTCCTTCTTCGTCTTGTTTTTAAAGATGCGGTGAGTGCGATTCACCCAATAAATGGTGTGAGTGTTACTCACAAAAACGAAATAACGGCAACCTGTGTTTGCCCTCTTACAGATCTACATATATGAGGATGACAATAAATCAAGGGCGGGTGAGGGGGGGACAACGCCGCCGCCCCCCCCCCCCCCCCTCCCCCTCAACCCATCGTGTATCCTATGTACCCCACAATTTCTCTTACCTACTGTAAAAGCGCGATTCACCCAATAAATGGCGCAATTTGACGCTGTATCTTCAGATTGATAGATAATGGGTAAGTTTATGCACATCCTCCACTCAAACCATGCAAAACAACTATGAAACACTATTTTCCTTGAAGAACAAAAAAAAACATGGTAAATAAGGCCGATGTAGTCTTGTTGAACGTTACCTAAATGGGACGACATGTCTTAAAAGTGACATAAATGGGGTGAAAGTTCTTAAAATCGCCAAACTAATGGGGCAAACGTCTTAAAATCTCAAAAGCAATGGGGCTAAACATGAGGGAGAAAGGGGTAAAGAAAAAAATCCCTCGTGGAATTCTCCCCTTAAAAGTAGTGGCATCATTTGGAATCACATCCCACCCACCACCACCCGCTCCGAGCCTCCGACTCGTGGTCACTTAGCCATATACCATACGCACATACACCTCACACACAAACACTAGCAACTAAGTACTATAAAAATAATAAATAATTAAACAAATATAATTCAATTAGCTAGCCAGCTGTCCTCTGTGTTAACTCACGATTATCCAAGTCTTGGCCACTCTTATCACACTCAGATAAGGGGAAAAGGGCGAGATGAAATAATCCACTAGGGTCGACGTAATCCAAGGAACCACCCTCACAGACACCAGCTAATCTGTTACTGACTGGGCTAGCTCATTAAAAATTCAACGCCACTCGGAAAACCTACACGTCATCTCAGATTGGTAAAAGCGTCAGCCATAACCCAGACGGGAAAGTGCCAGCTCCTAGTGGTGAGAGCTCCAACCTCCTCGAAACACTTGTGGCGAGTAGCGAAGCAGTGAGAGGGTGGTGGTGGAGGAAGTTCGAATCAGCGGGTAGCACAATGAGCTCGGAACGGGACAGCCTAAGAATCAGGGCGTTACAATATATATATACTGTATATATATATATATATATATATATATATATATATATATATATATATATATATATAATCGTAGCCACAAATGGCGTGTCTATAGTCATGTGGTGCGGAAAGAAACAACCATGATCTTTAAACTTCATCAGATAATCTCGTGGCCTGGCATTAGTTACAGACTACAACAAATCCTGCAGTACCGAGGTTGAGTAAAAGAAAACAAGAACAAGAAAACAAAAGTAGATGAAAAACCCAACAAAAAACTCGAAAAAACAAAAACAAATACTAAATAAATTAGATGATCAACCCACCAAGCTTTGTCGGTGGGTCGATATGGAACACTTTTGGGTTAGGCAGGCTTCGAACTCCTCTCCTCTCGTAAATAATGACCCGGATGCCTTTCGGTCGCCGGCCAACTACAAACGTTTATGTTGTCACTAACTTCTTCAGGTAACCGGAGTTTCGGGAAAAGTGTAAAAGAGTACCATAATCTGAAAACAAAGTTGGGTATTCGGTATGTGATTTGTATTGGTTTTACTGTGTGTCACTTCTCATGGTATTCGTCATATTGATAATGTACTTAACCACTTCTGTACCGGTGACGTCTTTTTCATTGAATTATAGCTACCAGTAGACGATTGTATTCAATATAAAAAGGGCCCACAGCAATCAACAGGCTTCGAACTATCTCACCTAACCATTTTTACTACCATAGATCCTTCTCAAACTGCACAAAATAGTCTAAAAATAGCTTGAATACAATTAAAAATACATCGCCGGTACAGAAGGGGTTAAATACAACGACATTATTTTTGTTAAAGAGATGTTTCTGCAACATTAAGGGGAGGAAGTTGTTTTCGTCTGGACTCCCTTCTCCCTCATATTTAGCCCCATTAATTTTTAAATTTTCGAACGTTCGCCCTATTAGTTTGTTGATTTTAAGACCATTCGTGCCATTTGTTTTTATCAATATCAAGATACCGAAAAATTTACAGATTTATCTCGAAGGGGGATCTTGAGGATAATTTATTAAGCTTGATGGAGGTCTAGGGAGGAAACTAAAACAATAAATTCATTAACTAAAAAATAAACCCTATCCCTTTAAAGACATAAATTTATGTCTGATATACTTACAAATTTCAGTTTTTAGGTGTCGATTTTTTCCTGGCGAGCGATAGCGAGCCTGAAATTTAAGTACATTTTCTACGGAAAAAATTACAAATGTATCCTGAAGGGGGTCTTAAGGGTGTTATTTAAGCTTGATAGAGGTCTAGGGAGCAAAGTACAATCCTCCCTTAATTCTAGCCCCCAAAGTTATAATAGGCAGCTGGGGTGATGTGATACCTTAATGCCATACAGAATATATACATTAAGGGTGGGTGGGTGGGTGGGTTGTTTTTTCTGGCCCATCTTCTCCCTCATGTTCAGCCCCACTAGTTTTCAGAATTTAAGACGATCGTTCCATTAGTTTGGCGATTTTAAGACCTTTTGCCCAATTTATATTTGCCAATATTAAGACCTTTCGTGCCCTTTAGGTGTCGATTTTTTCCCTGGTGAGCAATAGCGAGCCTGTAATTTTAGGAGGGGCCGGGACATTTTTCTACCGAATAATGTACACATTTATCTTGAAGGGGATTTTGGGGGTGATTTTTTATGGTCTAGGGAAGAAACTAAAAAAATAATATATGAAAGAAAAAATCAACAAAAATACACCCTTCCCCCATTAAGAAAAAATCAGCACCATGGAAAAAGAGAAAGATTCATGCTTGAAGACATTAATTAACCCCTTGAGGATCATTACATGCTTTGACAGTTTATTCTGGGTACCATTAGACGATTTTATACAACTTAGGAAGGATCAGTGGACATCAGATTTTAATTACCGATCTGACACTCATAGTTCCTTCCTAAACTGAATAAAATCGTCCACTAATAGCCAGAACACACCATCAAAATGTGTTATTATTCTCAAGGGGGTAACAGGTAAGGATTCATTTTTTGGTCGATTTTTCATTTGTATCTTATTTTTCTAGTTTCCTCAAAAGACCTCCATAAACCTTAAATAATAAACCCCAGGATCCCCTTCAAGATATATTTGTATTTTTGTTTTTTGTTTTTCGGTAGAAAAATGTCCTCCTAAACTACAGGCTCGCTACCGCTCCCTAGGAAAACATCAACACCTAAAGGACACGAAAAAGTCTTAATATTGACAAGAAAATGAGCGAAAGGTCTTAAAATCGCCAAATTAATGAGCCGAACGTCTTAAAATATCAGAACTAAGAGGCCTAAGCATGAGGGAGAAGGGGGGCCAGAAAAACTAACCATCTCCATGGGAATTCTGTTACCCTCCTTCCCCCCCCCCCCCTCTCATGGGTGTCTTAAATGTACGCAAGTTATCAAGGGAGACGCAGCTTGGGAAAAGGGTATAAGGTGTATTTATTTAACGATGCTATGCAATCTATTTTCCGAGAACACGAGATAATATGAATCGTACACGCTATCTCCCTCGTACTACGTAACTGACACATGCTGTTGTTATATGTAGTTGGAATTCTGTAGTTAGGTTATATCAGTAGCAGACGTATGACCTTTTTGGTGAGAGGTAACCTTAACACAGATACATAAATGTGTGCAGAAATAATTCAACAAAGTACTATAATATTGCAATGATTAGCTACTTGACAGAAAACAAACCTATACTGTACATGGCTAGCTGCATCACTTAAGTAGTTGTTATTGATGATCATTTGTCGGTCCTATTCATTAATGGGTTTTACATATTGTATACTCTAGATATTGATTTTATTCGAATTTTCTAGATACAAATATCAATTGAAACATTATTTAAATCAGTCAATATAGATCTTATTGTACTCCCAATTCTTGAAATAAATATAATTAACGTTTAGATTTCCGCAATTTGTTTCGTATAATCTCTCTCGCTCTCTCTCTCTGCTTCCCTGAACCACTTAATGTATCTGTGGAGCTCACTTCTTCCGAGTAACCGTCCACCAAACATCAATTCACAACAACAGTTCAAATCCAAATCTTAGTGTATACCTCCTCCCTTACGGAGAGTAGGGGCACATACCTTTCAACACATGCCCACCCCTATTCTGTACAACTCTCTAACACAAGTGTGAACCGATTTTCCCTGTCTTTCAAGCTCTGGAAGCCCTCAATCTGTGTTCCCTTATCCTATGACTTATACTGCCTCCAGCTCCGTGTGTCCAAACATTTTGACTCTAACGTACCTTGAATTTGGCTCTCATTCACTCCTTCAACTTTGGGGTGGGGTGGGGGAGGGGGGGGGGACACTTGTTACAATCAGCTTCGCCTTTTTTCTCCTTCATACACATAGAACAATACATAAATAATAAGGATGCGCTTAAACTATGCAAGAATCTAACATTGTCGTTCGATTCGCATAATTGATGGCTAGAGACTGGTCATCAATCAAGCTAGGTTATTCAACATTAATTAAGACCCCATCAGGATTATACACAATTATTACCATTAACATAGTTTGATCTTGGATAGTCTCGATGTCAAATATATGCTGCAGGATGACTTTAGGGGAGATGGGTCGTTTTTCTATATCCCCTTCTCCCTCATGCTTAGCCCCATTAGTTTTCAGATTTTAAGATGTTTTCCCCATTAGTTAGTCGATTTTAAGACCTTCCGCCCCCATTTCCTTGTCAATATTAAGACCTTTCATGCTATTTAGGTGTCGATTTTTTTTTCCGAGCGAACGATAGTAAGCCAGTCATTTTGGAACAACCAGCCTTTGGCCGGGACATTTTTCGGTAGAAAAATGTACAAATTAATATAGAAGGGGGCTCTAATGGATGTTTTTTTAAAGTTTGATGCAGGTCTAGGGAGGAAACTAGAAAAAATAATAATGAATGAAAAAATCTACCAACAATTGAGCCATCTCCCCTACATATGCCGCTTTTCAAACTATTACCTCAGAACTCGAACAGTGTCCCCAACTGGGAGAATGCGTACCATTACATATTTTTCGTGCAAGTAAAATGCAATTAGATGCGTGACGTTTGTTATATAGTATATAATTATATATATAATTATATATATATATATATATATATATATATATATATATATATATATATATATACGCGAAATAGAGCACTGCCAGAATTGACTAGCTGGTTACCATAAAAACGACCCATCTCCCCTTAAAGCATCCACTGCAGACAATACATGTTTGGTCACAGCTTACACAACATACTCCAACCCGCGAACAAAATATTACATTTATTTTTCTGCTGGCTCCCCATAATTATTGATGACTACTGAAGGATCGACCGCACCCCCACTCCCCCCCCCCCCCAATTCACCGCCCCTCCCCCACCTATTCACCGCCCCTCCCAAACCTATTCACCGCCCCCCCCCCTTCCCCACCTATTCACCGCCCCCCACCCCAACCTATTCACCGCCCCCCTCCCCCCACCTATTCACCGCCCCCCCTCCCCCACCTATTCACCGTCCCCTACCCCCTCCCCCACCTATTCACCACCCCCCACCCCCTCTCCTACATATTTACCGCCCCCACTCCCCCTCCACCCACCTATTCACTGCACCCCCCTCCCCCATATATTCACCACCACCCCCCCGTCCCCCACTTATTCACCGTCAACACCCCCGTCCCCCACCTATTCGCCGATGTCATCCTGGGTCCAAACAGATAAGGGGCCAGTGCGACAGGGCGGAGATATAGGGTTGAGTTGGCCCGAGGCGGACCTAACGAAAATATTTGCATTCATGGAGGGGTTCACATGGATGTTCCAGAAATGGGGGGAGGGGGGAAGGGGGAGGATGGGGATGAGGGTGAGGGGGAGGTGGGTAGGGGCAGGGAGAGGGGGCGGATTGGGGATGGGTGTGCGGTGGGTAGGGGGCAGGGAGAGAGGGCGGTTAATTAAGGATGAGCTTGAGGTAGGTACCCACCTCAACCAGGTTGAGGTTGAGGGGGTGGTTGGGGATGAGGGTGAGGTGGATAGGGGGCGGTTGGGGATGAGGGTGAGGTGGGTAGGGTGCAGGGAGAGGGGGCGGCTGAGGGTGAGGTGGGTAGGGGGTGGTTGGGAATGGGGGTGAGGTGGCTAGGGGGCGGTAAGAGGTGGGTAGGGGGTGGTTGGGAATGGGGGTGAGGTGGCTAGGAGGCGGGAAGAGGGGGCCGCGAATCTTTTACCATAATACCTTTTGTGAAGTCACTTCTTTTTCGATTACGTTTCCATCTTTTTCCTCTCCTGTTTTTCATATTTTTCTTTATCGTGTTCTCATTTTACTTCATAATTTTCTTCTTTTTTCTCCTTCCTCTTCTTATTTTACTTCTTATTTTTCTTCATTATTTATTTATCTTCTTCCACTTCTTCTTGTTCTTCACTCTACACTTATTTTCTCAATCCTCTGCTCATTCTCATTCTTAATCATCTACTTTTAAATTTATTTTCATTGTCTACACTTCCTCAATTCGTGTTGCTGTTTTGAAAGTGCTTCGTATACAGTATATTTTCAATTTTTCCTTTTCCATAAATATCTTTCTTAATTCTTTCTGAATTTTTGTCGGGTTTCCATTCGCCTAATATAATCTTATAACATCCATTGTTTAACTCCTACTGTACCGGCGACGTCTTTTTAATTACATTTTAGCTATACTGTATTTAGATAATTGTGTGCAGTTTAAGAAGGATCTGTGGTAGTAAAAAGGGTTAAGTGAGATAGTTCGAAGCCTGTAAATTGGTGGAGACCGTTTTTAAATAGAGTTAAATAGTGTAATAGTAGTCAGAATAAAGTTATAAAGACGGCACCAGTACAGAAGTGATAATAAAGTTATAAAGACCGCATCGGTACAGAAGTGATAATAAAGTTATAAAGACGGCACCGGTACAGAAGTGATAATAAAGTTATAAAGACGGCACCAGTGCAGAAGTGATAATAAAGTTATAAAGACGGCACCGGTACAGAAGTGATAATAAAGTTATAAAGACGGCACCAGTGCAGAAGTGATAATAAAGTTATAAAGACGGCACCGGTACAGAAGTGATAATAAAGTTATAAAGACGGCACCGGTACAGAAGTGATGATAAAGTTATAAAGACGGCACCGGTACAGAAGTGATAATAAAGTTATAAAGACGGCACCGGTACAGAAGTGATGATAAAGTTATAAAGACGGCACCGGTACAGAAGTGATAATAAAGTTATAAAGACGGCACCGGTACAGAAGTGATAATAAAGTTATAAAGACGGCACCGGTACAGAAGTGATAATAAAGTTATAAAGACGGCACCGGTACAGAAGTGATAATAAAGTTATAAAGACGGCACCGGTACAGAAGTGATAATAAAGTTATAAAGACGGCACCGGTACAGAAGTGATAATAAAGTTATAAAGACGGCACCGGTACAGAAGTGATAATAAAGTTATAAAGACGGCACCGGTACAGAAGTGATAATAAAGTTATAAAGACGGCACCGGTACAGAAGTGATAATAAAGTTATAAAGACGGCACCGGTACAGAAGTGATAATAAAGTTATAAAGTTATAAAGACGGCACCGGTACAGAAGTGATAATAAAGTTATAAAGACGGCACCGGTACAGAAGTGATAATCATTGTTATATTTTAATGTCCGGTCATCTTATGTTTTTCCTCTTTTCTCGATTTATACAATATATATTTTGTTTTTCACTTGCATACTTCACTAGCTTTTCCTTGCACTATTGATCTACCTTAGTATGCATACTGTAATTAACGTTCTTTTGTACGGATCCTTGTTACGATTATTTCACATGTTTAAATGAAAATGACTACGAACAACTATTTCATCTCATTCTTTCTTCAAGTCATCAAACTTGTCTTTTCTTGACCTTTGGAACTCTTTATTGCATCGTCTTTTTCTGCAATTTACATAATTCTTTTCATCAGTTCACATGCTCTCTCGCTCCTAGATCTCACGTTCAGAGCTTGTTAAGGAGTTTGTTTATGTATTGCTTGAGTGTTGGAGATATTCATGCAATGCTGATGTAATGGAAATAGCAAGAATTGCTTTAATTGTATGGTTGTAAGAGTATGGTATTGTACTACACTGTACTGTGCATAGGGGCTGACGTAATATAGTTGTAGTACTACCACAACTCCAATGTATGTAAAACTGTCAGATTAAATTATGTATTACTTTCTATAATATGTTAGCTACTTCTCACACACTAGGTTGAAATCACTCAAACACAACTGTATATTATATCTTTGTAAATACCATGTAAGAACAACAACCACTATGGGTTGAAATAGACTTTACTATGCCAATGCCAATTATAAAGAGGCGTAGTACCAAAAATAGATCGCTTATAATTATATTGAATAGGCAAGGAAATCTCTTTACAATATATACCGGAATTCTAACCCGTTAATTCTTGTTTCGTGTTATGGTTTCCGAATGAAAACTATTAGCATGGTTTTTTTTCTGGATCCCCCACTCCCCCCCCCCCCCCCACAACAAAATAAATAAATAAATAAATAAATAAATAAATAAATAAATAAAATAAAAACTAACGATCGACATATGTTGGTGATCATTCACTATTAGATTAATTATATAAGTACTTTTGTAACCAAGATATATCCCTTTTGTGTCGAATACGTAATATATACATTATTTGGTATACAGTAGTAGATATATAGCCTTATCTAAAAATATGAAGACAAAATCTCAACTATGAATACAGGTCAATTATATACCCCATTTCTATTATCTAAAAACTGAAGGAAAAAGTAACGAAAGGAGAACATTATGGACGTGTAACTAAAGCAACGATTTAGATAGAAAAACAAAAAAATAAACAATGCTTGCGTGGGAGAGGGTAAACAAATAAATATTATTCAGGTATTTGTGTTCAAAGAAAATATGATCGTATCCCAAATAAAAGAAGATAGAGTAAGGAACAAGTTGGGTCAGGGTCTTAAATTATGCTCTCTCTCTCTCTCTCTCTCTCTCTCTCTCTCTCTCTCTCTCTCTCTCTCTCTCTCTCTCTCTCTCTCTCTCTCTCTCTCTCTCATCTCTCTCTCTCTCTCTCGTCCCTCTCTCTCTCTCTCCTCTCTCTCTCCCTCCTCTCTCTCTCTTCTCTCTCTTCTCCTCTCTCTCTCTTCTCTCTCTCTCTCTCCTCTCTCCTCTCTCTCCTCTCTCTCTCCCTCTCCTCATCTCCTCTCCTCTCCTCTCTCTCTCTCTCTCTCTCTCTCTCTCTCATCAACCATGCACCCTCTGTGATGGAGTGTTGGTACTTTCATCTGCATCCTCAATCCACAGAGAGGGAGGCATAGTGTGTGTGTGTGTGTGTGTGTGTGTGTGTGTGTGTGTGTGTGTGTGTGTGTACTTACTCTAGTACTTACTCTAGTTGTATTGCGGGAGTGAGCATGCTCGTTATTTCCCGCCTCCTATGTGTAGGTGTTATATGTATCGTTGGAATGGCTGTGGATGTGTGTGTAATCTATATTTTTAGCCATTTGGCGACATCGGAGACAAAGGCTTAGGGTGGATCTGTATGGTACCATTCTCACTATAGACGGTACCGTCTCGCCCGAAGGCTTAGGTAGCCATCAGCTTAGGTGAAACATATGATACCCATCTCGCCTTGTACCATTTTTTCCAACCCCAGATGGGACGTCACAACGTCGTCCACTTATTCCAGGTACCTATTTACAGCTAGGTGAACTGAGGCTAACACATGAAAGGAGACAAGCCCAATTTGTCTCCGCCCGGCCGGGGATTGAACCCCGACCCCTCGTGTGTGAGACGAGAGCTCTAGCTACTAGGCTATATGTGTGTGTGTGTGTGTGTGTGTGTGTGTGTGTGTGTGTGTGTGTGTGTGCGCGCGCGCGAGAGAGAGAGAAAGATTTACATAGATTTACATATATACACTGACCACACAGACCTTACGATCCCAGCGAGGTGGTCAGGACTTAGTTCTAGTAGAGATAGCTAAACCGAGAGAAAGGTACAGTGGAAGGAAAGGATAGAAAAGAAGAGAGAGAGAGAGAGAGAGAGAGAGAGAGAGAGAGAGAGAGAGAGAGAGAGAGAGAGAGAGAGAGAGAGAGAGAGAGAGAGAAAGAGAGAGAGAGAGAGAGAAAATAGATATAATTGGGTTACAATATGATATACAACGAACAATCAGTAGTTACACTTCAAAGCACTTAAAAGTCCATTCCGGTAAGATACTGTTTTCGTGTAAAGCTATTCAATTAAATAAGTAACTGTAAAAAGTAATTAAATATATTTGTACTAAATCACTTCGACTCCAACTTCCAGCCAGGATTGCACAAACTATTGTAATTGGGTTCAACCACCTTCTTATAATCCAGTCCGTGAAATTAATATGCTATAAATGAGTTGACATACCCGTCTACGAGTATCCAACGAAAACACGCCATGATTATGTAACTGGTGTTCATAGGTCACAGTCCTAATTGTTTGTCTGGGTTAGCCCTTGGTATAAATGTTTGTCTGGGTTAGCCCTTGGTATAATTGTTTGTCTGGGTTAGCCCTTGGTATAATTGTTTGTCTGGGGTAGCCCTTGGTATAATTGTTTGTCTGCGTTAGCCCTTGGTATAATTGTTTGTCTGGGTTAGCCCTTGGTATAATTGTTTGTCTGGGTTAGCCCTTGGTATAATTGTTTGTCTGGGTTAGCCCTTGGTATAATTGTTTGTCTGGGTTAGCCCTTGTATAATTGTTTGTCTGGGTTAGCCCTTGGTATAATTGTTTGTCGGGTTAGCCCTGGTATAATTGTTATAGCCCCATAATTTTTGTCTTCTATTGTTGTCTGGGACCAAAATATCAAAAAAAACAGACAGCGCAAATATCATACACCTGTTTTATAATGTCACTCTTATTTTCTATTCTACTTGTAGATGGATAGGAAGGTAGCTACAGTAGATGGATGTTGGGTAGACAGAGAGAGAGAGAGAGAGAGAGAGAGAGAGAGAGAGAGAGAGAGAGAGAGAGAGAGAGAGAGAGAAGGAGAGAGAGAGAGAGAGAGAGAGAGGAGCGCGCGAGAGAGAGAGAGCTCGAGAGAGAGAGAGAGAGAGAGAGAGAGGGGGATGGAAATGGAAGAGGGGGAAAGGAAGGTAATGTGTTTTTTATTGTTCATTAGAGGGATTGAGCCAGTGAGTAATGGACTAATTTGGAGATAAAAGAGGGAAGCAGAAGAAAGATGAGAGATTATGAGAGGAAAGGAAAGGAGGAGAGTAAGAAATTCAGAAGGAAAATACAATAAATATTTTGTATATTACAAAAAGATAAGAGGGTAAGCGAATTCTACGAAATGCAAACAAGGAATATTATAAATAAGCGAATATAGGCAGGGATTATTGTTTGAAAATGATAAAATGTTTGATATGCAAGGTATATTGGTGAGGATACGCTGGTGGGTATTGAATGGAGAGGAATGTATTAGTAAAATGGAAGGAGTCAAATTGCAGTTCTATAAGGAAGAAAATTACATGTACCTGTACTGTCATATACTGTAGTATATGACAGTACCTGTACTGTCATATACTACAGTATATCTGGACTGGACACGAAAGTGGAACTTTGCAGTAAGGGACTCAAAATCGGAAAACGAACCCCCAAGTTCGAACCTCGAAAGCGCTAAAATGTGATATTTTCGCGGTCTCCAGGTTCGAACTTGGGGGTTCGTTCTCCGATTTTGGGTCCCTTACTGCAAAGTTCCATTTTCGTGTCCAGTCCAGATCTACTGTAGTCTATGGTACTGTGTATGACACAGATAATCTTACTAAATATATATCTCCATAACCCACTTACAAAAAACAAACTGTTCAGTATTACCGGTACATCCCCACAAGTTGCATGTCCCCTCCACACACTCTCCCAACTTTTAAAGGGGATGTGTGTGTGTGGGGGGGGGGGGGGGTTGCTCTCTAGACCTATACAAAACTTCTAAAAACACCCCCAAGAACCCTCTTCGAGATAAATATGTCATATTTTGGTAGAAAAATGTCCCGGCCGAATGCCAGTTACTCCTAAACTACAGGCTCGCTCTCGCTCGTCAAGATTAAATCGAATCCTAAATGGCACGAAAGGTCTTGATATTGGCAAACATGGGGCGAAAGGTCTTAAGATAATCAAATTAATGGGAATAAAGTCTTAAAATCTCCAAACAAATGGGGCTAAGCATCAGAGAGAAAGGGGTCCAGAAAAAGCAAAAAACATCCCCATCATCTGTGTATCCTTCCCAATCTTCAGTGGTTCCCTTCTCCGTGGTCGACTGAACTACACAGACCTATATTATTTTGCTCCATCCATAAATGACCACAGTAACGTGTTAAAACAAATCCTTGTACCGGAGGGGATTCGAACCACGAACTTTCAGATGAGATAATGAAATTATGACTAAAATGACAAACAATCTATGCTGAATACCAGGGCGTTAGTACTGATTGATTCATCTATCTATCTATCTATTGCCTGACGCCGTGATCCCCGAAGGGGTGGCCACGAACGAACCGCCCCCATACACCTCTGTCCCCAGTCAGTCGACGCCCATCCCCCCAACCAGCACCGCCTTCGTTCATGTACTTCCTCACTCCATCCTTCCACCTCTCATTCGGTCTACCTCTCCCTCTCTGTCCCTCCACCTCGCTCTCGTACACCCTCTTAGTCATTCTCTCGCTTTCCATACGTTCCATATGGCCGAACCATCTCAAGTTGTTCCTTTTCACACTTTCCAGCACATCTACCTCCACACCACACCTCCTTCTTACTTCCTCATTAGTCTGTCTATCCCTCCACGTAACTCCGCACGCACTCCTTAAGTAATTCATTTCCACTGCTCTCACTCTTGGTCTGAGTCTCTCAACCAACGTCCATGCTTCGCTTCCGTAAGTCAGTGTCGGGATTACCACACTGTCATGCAAGGACTTCTTCACTTCCATACTGACCACCCTATTTCTTGTTACTGCTTTTAGCGTTCCTACAACCCTCTTCCCTTGTTGTACCCTCTCCCGCACTTCTTTATCCATAGTCCCATCTTTACTTAACACACTGCCCAGATACTTAAAAGAGTTGACGATCTCCATAGCCTGACCGTTCAGCTTCACCTCACACTCTGTGACTTCACCCCTTTCGAAGACCATAACCTTGCTCTTCCCCGCATTTACCTTCAAATTCCGTTTTTCGCACACTGTTCCAAACTCATTTACCAGACCCTGCAACTCCCATTCATTATCACTCATCAGAACTGTATCATCCGCAAACAGCAGTATAGGTAGCTTCCACTCAATTCCCTTTCATGAGGCTCCCACCTCTTTGGGTTACCCGAAACAAGTCCTTGCTTACGTTATCATCTTGAGTTGTATTGGTTATCTATACAGTATATACAGTATGTATATTATTATTATTGTTTATTAATTACGTTCTCCCGCTGGGTTATCTCCTTTAGGACCAGTCTCATGCACCCTGGGCCCTCACTTCCCTATTTGTACCATCTCCCAACTCAACAAACTCCCTTCAAGGTCAATCCCACGCACCCATCAACTAGAAATATACAGAAGAAAATACATTTAGTTAGTTTCATAATACATACAAAAAAGAACAAGAGAAGTGCCTTGAAAATTCATACACCAATCTTTCGTCAAGGAAATTGCAGGTATAAAGGAAAATTCCAAATACTTCTTTTCATACGCCAAACAAAAGGCTAAAACAACATCAAACATCGGCCCACTGAGCAAAGGGGACGGCTCTTTCACAGGGGACAAAAAGGAAATGAGCGAACTCTTAAGCAGGCAGTATGAAATGGCATTCAGTGAGCCTGATGAAACAAAAGTCATCAGAGACCAAAATATATTTTTCATGGAAACCTCCCCCACGGAAACCCCTCAGATGCTGGATATTGATTTCGGTCCAAAAGACATAGAAGAGGCCATTTCCAACATGCCATCCCACTCGGCACCAGGCCCGGACTCATGGAATTCGATCCTAATGAAGAAATGTAAGGAAAACCTCTCAAAACCCCTGGCTATAATGTGGAGAAGGAGTCTAGACACTGGTGACATACCAGATAGCTTGAAAAACGCAATAATTGCCCCACTGCATAAAGGAGGGAGTAAAGCACTACCAAAAAAACTACCGCCCGGTAGCTCTAACCTCTCACATCATTAAAGTTTTCGAACGAGTCCTGCGAAGAAAATTTCAACATTCATGGAGACAAATGAACTACACAACACCGGTCAACATGGGTTCAGAGCGGGAAGATCATGTCTCTCACAACTTTTGGAACACCATAAAAATTCTTAAAGCGCTAGAAGAAAAGAAAAACGTGGATGTCATTTACACCGATTTTGCTAAGGCATTTGATAAATGTGACCATGGTATAATAGCCCACAAACTGAAAGCAAAGGTATAACTGGGAAAATCGGACGGTGGATATACAATTTCCTCGTAAACCGAAAACAATCAGTAGCAGTAAACCAAGTCACATCTGAGCCTTCGGATGTCAAAAGCTCAGTGCCCCAAGGAACAGTGCTAGCGCCCCTTCTGTTCCTCATACTAATTTGCGACATAGATACCAACACCAGACACAGTACGGTGTCGTCTTTTGCTGATGACACAAAATTAAGCAAGATAGTAAACACACAAGAAGACACGGGCCGACTGCAGGAAGACATGAATGTAGTGTTCCAGTGGACCAGGGAAAACAACATGCAATTCAATGAGGAAAAATTCCAATTAATACGGTACGGAGATAATAATGGTGTTAAAGAAATTACAAATTACTCAACAGAATCTAACCACATAATAGAACGGAAAGACAGTGTGAAAGACCTTGGGGTATGAATGTCTGAAAATATGGGTTTCAAAGTACATAACCAGGTCAAAGTGGCGGCTGCGAAACGTCTAACGGGTTGGATTCTGCGTACTTTTAAAACACGCGGTGAAGTACCTATGATAACGCTCTTCAAATCTCTAGTGCTACCGCGGCTTGAATACTGTAGCGTATTAACATCCCCATACAAAGCAGGTGAAATAAATGACGTAGAGAGTGTACAAAGAAATTTCACTTCGCATATAAGTTCGATAAAACATCTACACTATTGGGAGCGTTTAAGAGCACTGAATCTGTACTCACTGGAACGTAGAAGAGAACATTACCTAATAATATACACGTGGAAAATCGCAGAGGGTTTAGTACCAAACCTACATACTCCGATAGTCATGAAATTCAGTGATAGGAGAGGCTGGGAATGCGAAATCCCAAGATGAATAACAGGGGTGCTATGGGCTCTCTGCGAGAGGGCTGGTTATCACACAGAGGCCCACGTCTCAACAAACTCCCACGGCGAGTAAGAGACATGAGGGACATCTCGTTAGACAACTTCAAGAGAGCCCTAGATGTCGAACTGCAAAAAGTGCCAGACGAGCCCATCCTCGCAAGGGAGCGAGCTGTCGCTTCAAACAGTCTACTGCACCAAATCACCACCCATAACGAGGGGCGTCGCGCTCCTTGGTGCCGCTAGAAGAGCGGCGAACACATCTAAAGGTATCTAAAGGTATATACGTGAAGCGAAGAGAAATGGATAATAGAGAGATATGCAAACAATGGGAGTGACAGAGATGGAGGAAGAAAGAAAGAAAGAAAGAAAGAAAGAGAGAGAGAGAGAGAGAGAGAGAGAGAGAGAGAGAGAGAGAGAGAGAGAGAGAGAGAGAGAGAGAGAGAATGAAAATTAGAGGAGGAACATATCAAGTGTTGAAAGTGTGACTGGAATTGAGAGATAGAATGAAGGGTGGAAATATCAGATTCAGTAAAATGGGGGGAGAGAGAGAGAGAAAGTGTGTGTTGACCTAATAACCTTTATTTACCGCCCCCTGGATTGGTGCACCCGGTCAATTATACATTTCGATACAATACTTGTTTATGGTACATTAGTTCAATTACAATTGGGCACAGAATGTACATTTCTTAAGACTACAGCAACACTGAGAGACAGACATACCCACACACATACAAACATACCGACGGACAAGCAGATAAATGTACACACTCACACATACAGTAACATACACAAACAAGTAGACAGACAGACTTACAGACAGAAAACACCTAAAAAAAAAGTAGCGACGCATAAATCTGGCTGCAGAGGAAGCACGCCCCACGCTCTGTGAATGCGGAAGGGCTGGGATTGGTGGCCACAGGGAGTGGGGGGGGAGGGGGGGAGGGAAAGTCAGGGATAATACCACTGATCTGAATAACTCTGATGGATAATTCAGAGTCATCTACAAGTTCGATGTGATGCATTTTATTTAATATAGATACCAGTTGGCATAAGTATACTGATCTATGTGCTTTAAATACTGTTTTGCCTTTGTTGTGTATGGTGTATTTCGGAAGACATCACTTGTCCTGAACATCCCAAAATGATGCTATTTGGAAAAATCATCATTCAATAGAAAAAATAATGTATTTGTGGGAATATGTGCATTGACTACGCTCCTTGTCATTTTGAGATGTTAGCTTCTAGATCAAGTTGCTAGATTATTGGATGTCTTTAACTATCCCTTTAGTACAAGACAAAATTATCGATATAAACAAATTTATGTAGATATAGATAGATAGATATAGATAAATAGATAGATGTAGATAGATTGATGATTAATTAGTTAGTTAATTCTGTGTTTAATAAAAAGCTTACATGGTAACGTTATTCATACAGACAGAGGATAACATTTCATCTTACCGCAAGGTGGGTTCATTATTTTGAACATACAATATTCGTGACTTAATGGCATCTATGTCATTTCAATACTATACTCGGAAAGTCGTAAAGATTTGGCTTCACTAGCCAGGAACAGATCTTCGGACATATACATTAAGCTTTTTTTGTTTAGTTATTTGCAAGGGATTACTGATGTTTTTATAAGTAGACCTGATTCTCTGTCAATTCATAAACTAATTAAATGTAATTAGTCCTGCAAGGTGACACGTCTTATGGTTAGTCTCCCAGTATCTTAAATTCATAATTTTCTTTACTGCTTTATAAAACCCTACCGTATTGCAAACTGTTTTAATGGGATATTACACTTCTTGTTACAGAACCATAATTTGATCCATAAAAACTCATGTATAACTCTGTAATAGTTTACTAAACACATTACAGCTAACACTAGAACATATCCGCAAAAGGCAATGAAATTCGCTATAAAACTTAATCCTATATCATGTTATGTCATTATCTAAACTACAATCTATCACAAAGCCCAGATATCTACATGCTTGTCCAACATGTAACTTACTTCCACATAAATACAAATTCGGATCCTTTACATAATCGTTTTGAAATTATAATACATACAGACACACATACTCGGATTAATATCAATATCAATTGTTTTTGCTTCTTTCTCAGTTATATTCAACAATAGATAGATAGATAGATAGAGAGAGAGAGAGAGAGAGAGAGAGAGAGAGAGAGAGAGAGAGAGAGAGAGAGAGAGAGAGAGAGAGAGAGAGAGAGAGAGAGAGAGAGAGAGAGAGAGAGAGAGAGAGAGAAACAGAAGTTGGCGTCAAGACACCTCAGAGTTGCATGAAAAGCAGCAGGTTCCCATTCTCCATAAGGTCTTCTCACTTTCAGAAGGTCTCTCGCGTCTCTCACTCTTATTGTCTCTTTCTCGATTTCTGCATGACTGTTTATATTTGTTATGTTTATCTGCCTAGGGATATATAAATCTATGTAAATATTGTAATTTTTGTATTTATTATTTATAGCAATTATGTATATACACAGATATATAGATAGTTGTGGATACAGTAATGCACACTGTTTATTATATTAGTGATTATATACAGTATAGTACATAGAATCAAAAATACAATATATATATAGTGTATATTGATGAGTTACTATATACATAAACTGTATACTAATAGACAGCCAGATAAGGTCGCGCTCGCTCGCTCTCTCTCTCGGAAATTGCAACGATGATAAAAAAATAAAAATAAACACCCCACCCGTATTCGCAGTAGCATGGCGTATTCTTCCTACCCCTTCTTCTTCCTCCCCTCCCTTCCTCTTCCTCTCCTCCCTTCCTCTTCCTCTTCCTCTCCTCCCTTCCTCTTTCCTCACTTCCTCTTCCGTACTTGGCCTACTCCACCTCTTCCTTACTACGAACACTCCTACTTTGCCCCACTCCTTATCATTTCCGTCCTTCTTTCTTCCTTCCTATTCCTTCCTTCACTCCTCTCCCTCTATCTGTTTTCGACTCTTCCTTCTTTACCACTCCAGCTCTTCCTTGCTTCACATACTTTTCCTTCCTCTCCCTTGCTTTGACTCTTCCTCCTCTACCACCTCTTCTCTTCCAGTTATCTCTTCATTGCTTCACACGCTCTTCCTTGCTTCTCTCCCTCCTCCCTTCCTTTGCTTCACATACTCCTCCTCTTCCTTATATATCATTCCTTCTTCTTTATTTCCTCTCTTCTTCTTCCCTTCCCTCCTCCCTCCCCTTTCTTTTTCCCCTTGCTTATTGATCACCTGTCCCTCTTCCTGTTCTGTCATCTTCCGTCATATTTTCGTCTCTTCTTCATCTTCTTTTGTTTTATTATTATTATTATTATTATTGTTATTGTTATTATTATTATTATTATTATTATTATTATTATCATCATCTCTAGCTCGTCCTTTTTTGGTATATTCATTCATATTTTCGTCCATTATTATTATTATTATTATTATTATTATCTTATATTTGTCATAACCTCTTCGCCAATCGATGATTTGCCTTTCAAGGTTCAATTTTGCACTAGAGTTGTGGAAATCTGTTCACATAATGAGTTAAGGGAAGATTATTGGTTTTCTCCTTAGACCTCCATCAAAATTAAAATAAAATACCCAAGACCTACCCTTGAACATTTTGTTTACATTTTATGATAGAAAAATGCCGGTTCCTCTTAAATTACACGTTCGCTATCGCTCGACAGGAAAAAATCGACACATTAATGGCACGACAGGTTTAAATATTGACAAAAACATGGTAAGTGAAAGATAGGCAGAGGGAGATAGAAAGAGGGGTGTGCAAAGGGAATGAGGAAGGTCGGTAAAGCGTAAAAGAAACATAGGTAATGGAAAGGGTAAAGGTACGACAACAAAATAAACATAACAAAAGATACAATAAATAATGGATAAGTGGACAGAGAAAGATGGGCAAATGTAAAGAAAACAAAATGGTAAATGGAAAGAAAAAGATGGGTAAAGGGAAAAAGACAAATTATAATAAGGACAGAGAATCATGAATAAGGGAATAAAAGAAGTGTATAAGGATGATAATGATGGGTAAATAGAAATATAAAAATAAACTAAAAAGAAAGATGAATAATGGAAAGAGAAATGTGTTTAAAAGAAAAGAGAATGATGTTTAAAATGAAAAGAACAAAAGGTAAAGATTAGTAAAGGAACCAAATATGAAAATAAAGAAAGGTGGATAAATGGAAAGAGAAAGATAAGACAGATGCTTAATTGGTAAGATAAAGAGGAATACAAGGAAAGAGAAAGACGTTTAGCCCTCATACTTAGCCCCATTAGCTTTCAGATCTTAAGACGTTCGGCCCATTAGTTTGGCTATACTAAGACCTTTCGCCCCATTTCTTTGTCAATATTATGACTGTTCGTGTCATTTAGGTGTCGATTTTTATCTGGCGAAAGATAGCGAGCCTGTATATAAAGAGGAAACGGCCTTCGGCCGGGAAATTTTTCTATCGAAAAATGTACAAATTTATCTCGAAGGAGGGTCTTGGGTGGGTGTTTTTTTTAAGCTTGATGGAGGTCTAGGGAGGAAACTATAAAATGATTTAACAAATTCATAAATGAGCAAATAAATACGCTCATCCCCCATTAAAAGGAAAATAAAGAAGGGTAAAGGAGAAGATCAAAATTAATACGAAAACAAAGAAAGATAGATAAATAGAAAGAGAAAGA
>CM064519.1:48116454-48118954 GCA_032716605.1 Paralithodes platypus | reverse complement strand
AGAATAATTGTTGTGATTAAATAATGCTTTTATAATTGATCTTGCTTTTACATTGTTATTATACAGCAAATCTTAATTATAATTTTGTAGCCATAAATTATTTAAAAAAAATATCAGAATTATGCTTTGAGCTGCTGAAAACTATCCGTGTAATACACATATTGTATTATAGCAAAATAGCTATCAATGTCAAACAATATGCTATACATTGCATACAAACAAAGACCTAACCTCACCATAAAAGATACACAAGTATGCTAAGCTCTCATTCGCATACACACCAATCTCAGTTGACATCACAAGGTCTCGAACACACATAAACAATAGTACACACACACACACAATGACACACACACACTTGTGAAACAATATATATCTTTTTATTTCTTTGAATCAGAGAACAAATATAACTTACCATTTTAAAACTGGGAAGAACATTTCGAGGACAAGCGAGAGAGAGAGAGAGAGAGAGAGAGAGAGAGAGAGAGAGAGAGAGAGAGAGAGAGAGAGAGAGAGAGAGAGAGAGAGAGCGAGAGCGAGAGCGAGAGAGAGAGAGAGAGAGAGAGAGAGAGAGAGAGACGATAAATATGCACATCACACATAGGAGGTTAAAGACAAACAGGTGTAGAGTTGAGTGGTGTTCCATATACCTAGTAGTGTATTCGGGCTCACCTGTCCTACCATAACACCTGTGCACACCATCAACTCTGTCTCTGCTACCACCACATTGTACCACCACTACCACCACTACACCCTGCCACCACCAACACCACACCTTATCATAACCATCACATCCTGCCACCAACACAACCCCCTGCCATCTCTCACACCTTAATAATATTACCGTCTCTTCTGTTCCTGTCAAACCCTGTCTTGCTTCTCTTGTTGGCAATGCCTTCACCATTGATACGTAAACAACTATACATTACACCTCTTGCATTATATTTTCTATCAAATGTCTTGTTCAGTTATGCACCTTCTCACCACCTATTTTATCCTTCTCTGTCTTTCTTGCATCCAGGCATTCCGGCTTCCAAATTTATTGAAGGATCGTCCCTCTTTCGTTTATGTACAAAATAGTTCAAAGGAAGTCAAGCAACAACAGTCTAGCGACGCCCTCGAGGTTGCTTGCCCTCTAAATGTCTGCTGCTAGGAGTGTTTAACAGTCATTTAGCGTGCGTAAGGGACAATTGAAAAGTAAAGTACTGCCGTAAGACTAATGTTCATGACAGGGTTAGGATATGTTAGTATGATACAATTTTGGTTAATAATATAACACAGCTATTTAGTGAACCTTCGTGTATCTGGGGAAAAGTGAGTAACATCTTAGGTATTTATTTATACATGTAGTGATCTTCAATGTGTCTAAGGAAAAAAAGGAGAAAAATACAGTTATTAATTTACAAGTGTAGTCAATCGTGGGCTTAAAGCAAGTAAGCATGTACTCCATGTCCATAAATTATGTCAACATTCCCAACCCATGTCACCGTCCATGCTTCAGTCACTCTCTGTCTTCAACTTAACCACCCCTAACACCATTAAAACAACCATCCGTGAAACCTTCCACAGCCAACACCATTCCCCTGATAAAGTAGACCATTACCCCGTGCATCACAATTAACCACCTGCGAGTTTCAGGCTATAAGGAAGTTGGAGTTGAACACATCGATATCTAAAAGAAAATTTGGGTTTAGATGGATGGAAATAATTCTATAATAATTTTAATGTACTTATGCGTGTACTACAAACATATATTTGCTCGTATTTCGGCTAAAAATCGATGTCTAAAGCTTGACATTCCTCATAGTCAGAAACTATTAAGTGGTCAATTATCCCAACAATATCCCTAATCATGATCTACATTGCCTTCATTGGTTCATATTGTGTATTGCACATCCCATCCTCTTCCTCTATTTTGTTTCATATTAACCCTCTGAAGATCATGACACGTTTTGGCAGTATATTCTGGCTATCAATAGACGATCTTGTACACCTTAGGAAGGATCAGTGGAAATTGAAAGGGTAAAGATTATATCCATCAACCCTCTGACTTTCATGTACCCATCCTAAAATGAATTAACTCGTTTAATAATAGTCAGAAAACAGAAAAGAAGTGTGTCATCGATCCTCAGAGGCTTGAAACGGCCACAATATCAAGCAGACACAACTCGAACGGCCTGTTTCCTAACCTAAATTTACTAAATTTTATCTAACCAAATCTGACTTATACCCAACTCAACCTTACATAGTGGTATCATAACCTAATCAACGCTATCCTAATCTAACCTAGGCTGCCTAAGATTGTGCCCGATTTGGTTGTGGCCGTTTAGGAATGTGACTGCTTTGACCTGCTTCCTATAATGTTAACCCTTTCAGTACTGGTGACATCCTTTTCATTTTATCCTGGTAACAATTAGACGATTTTATTCAGCTTAGGGAAGACGTCTACCAATTAAAAGGCAACAGACTATACTAATTAATCCTTTTAGCTTTCCTAATT
>CM064519.1:48083926-48116354 GCA_032716605.1 Paralithodes platypus | reverse complement strand
CACACACAGAACACCTTTCCCTCTGTGATGTGATATAGGATGTGCTACAGAACACACTGTCTCTGTGATGTGATATAGGATGTGCTACAGAACACCTGTCTCTGTGATGTGATATAGGATGTGCTACAGAACACACTGTCTCTGTGATGTGATATATGATGTGCTACAGAACACACTGTCTCTGTGATCTGATATAGGATGTGCTACAGAACACACTGTCTCTGTGATGTGATATAGGATGTGCTACAGAACACCTGTCTCTGTGATGTGATATAGGATGTGCTACAGAACACACTGTCTCTGTGATGTGATATAGGATGTGCTACAGAACACCTGTCTCTGTGATGTGATATAGTGCGTGCTACAGAACACAGTCTCTGTGATGTGATATAGGATGTGCTACAGAACACACTGTCTCTGTGATGTGATATAGGATGTGCTACAGAACACACTGTCTCTGTGATGTGATATAGGATGTGCTACAGAACACACTGTCTCTGTGATGTGATATAGGATGTGCTACAGAACACACTGTCTCTGTGATGTGATATAGGATGTGCTACAGAACACACTGTCTGTGATGTGATATAGGATGTGCTACAGAACACACTGTCTCTATCACAGTAACATACAAAAAGGTAAAACATCAGAGAACTCAAGTGAATACCAGTTCCGTTGTAAAAAGGTGTAACGGAATAGAAGTTTACATTGACGTAATACTTTAACCCCTAATGTACGGGCGACGCCTTTTTTCATTATATTCTGGCAACTATTATATGATTTTATTCATCTTAGGAAGGACATATACCAATTAAGAGGCTACAGACTATCTCAAATCATCCTTTTCGCTACCTTACATCACTCCTAAGCTTCATAAAATAGTCTAAATTTAGCTGAAATGATATCAAATATACGTCACGGGTAGTGGAAGGGTTAAAATTGATCGGTCGTTTAGTCTCACAAAAATATTATGCCAAAACTACTGGATGGCGTTGCTCGCCGTACTGCACTGTAAACATGGAACGCTTACTTGGAACAAAAATGGTACACATGAAGTATTTCAACCTGTATTGAGTTCAATTTTGAACACGTAAACTATTGTAACGCTATTAATTATGTGTGTGCGTGTGCGTGTTTTGTTCCTTACAATTAAACTTTTCATTTGTAGAGTGTTGACTTGTCGGTGGTATTCCTAACTGTTTAGAAATATCGGACCTTGATATATTGATAATGCATATGCAAATATTATACCTGGCAGGTTGCATATTGATTGACTACATTCAATTTCTATTATAATATGAAAAACATTGACTAGTAATGATGCACACTCCTTGTCAAATTATGTACGTGGCGAGTATCAAAGCATTCAATACATAAACCAAGTTCTTCACAATGTTTCGCTTGTATTTATATGTCGACGATGGATTGTTTTTGTTTAATATATGATAGATATTGGCCCCTCTAATGCAATGACGCCAGTTTCTTTTTTATGTCAGCCATCAGTTAGCGACTTTGCAGTTTATTAATTTTATAGAGAACCGGTGAGTTGAGTGAATTAACATATAATTTACACCTTTAATTCCTAGTGAATTTTTCAGAAAAAAATAAACAATCTATCTATCTATCTATACAGTATATATATTATTATGTTCCTTCCAACAACCAACTATACTCCTAAAATCGATTAATGAAATTTACAAACACATGTGGCAGTCCGTGGATTCGAATCCAGGATGCTCACACCGAAAATCAACACCTTATGCATCGCACCACGTAGGCAGTTAAAGAATGGTGGACACTGCCTACGATTTATTATGCAACTTCGAATCCTGCATATCAATCTAAGCATGTACACACATCCCAACTGCAACTCACGTAGGCTATGCATATGTGAATGGAAAGAGCAATTATATAAGGATATATAAGGATCATGTAATCAGTACATGAATGTTTTCGTCATTCAGGTACTTCACAGGCTTAAGAATGTATTCCACTAACCTTTGCAAACTGATGAACGTGACCTTGATCTTGGTCATGATATATTCTTAAGGGGAGACTGGCAGTTTGTTTGGTCTATTAGTTCATTTAATCATATATATTTGTTTTTAGTTTCCTCCCTAGACCTCCATCAAGCTTAAAAAAATACCTCCTAGACCCCCCCCCCCCCTTCAAGATAAATTTGTAAATTTTTCGGTAGAAAAATGTCCCGGCCGAAGGCCGGTTCCTCTTAAAATTGCAGGCTCGCTAAAGCTCGCCTGGAAATAATCGACACCTAAATGGCACGAAAGGTCTTAACATTGACAACGAAATGGGGCGATAGGTGTTAAAATCGCCAAACTAATGGGCCGAACGTCACATAATCTCAAAACTAGTGGGGCTAAACATTAGGGAGAAAGGGGTCCAGAAAAACGGTCTTCCTTCCCTTAAGATTACTAGAAATGGATTGCATCTGAATATTTGATTATAATGGTATTTGAGTAATAAAACTCCATGTCTATATATACATAATAATGACATATGGTAAATAGTCAATTTAAAATTGTAATGTAATCATTTTGTCTACGATTCCCATTTCAGTTAATTGATGAACACGTGATTAAAGCTCCCATATAAAAGTAGATATATAGCCAAACAGACAGACACACAGATCGACAGATAGATAGACAGAAAAATAGATCCAAGTTCCCTCTATAAGTATATGATTACCGCCAACAAAGGTACATGCTCAAATCCAACACTTCTCTAAAAATGTGTATTGATTATATTTCCATCAATATTGGAATATATCAGGCCTGATATATATATCAGGCCTGTATGGTAGATAAACTGCCGCCATTCACTTTACAAAACAGTGTCAATGTCAGGCCATTTTCAGCGATGATCGTCTGGTGTACGGGAGTAAAGGTGGTGTTACATGAGCGATTATTCCGTCAACCTTTATGGGCAATTGTTGTCTGGCAGCTTTAACATCTAAGTTCCATAAGAATTAAACTCCCTAACATAATATACTTTCGATCTAGTTTCCGATTCCAATGCGAAAGAACCTCGAAATAGTACGAGGATAATGTGCTCATCGAAAATTGCCGAAAAATAGGCTCGTGTGCCACCACCTATAAGGGAACTGAGTGTATATCAATATAGCTTATGGTTGGATGCACTACACTACAGTAAACGCACTTGATCGTGTCTTTCATGTAATAGTGTCAGTTCTTTTTCGTCATCTATTCTTCCTAAAATAGTACTGTGAACACGATTAACTGAAAACATTTCCTTCTCTTTTTTTTCCCCGTTTCCTTTTCCGTTTTTTGTTTATTTCTGTTATTATTATATATATATTTTTTTTTTCTGTTTTTTATTTTTTTGCTCCAATATACTGTCTACACATTCCCCAAGTGGTGGCCGTTTTTACACTTCTTTACGTTCTTTTGGTCATAATGGTTATATTTGTCAACGGTTTCCATCATTTTCCCATCATATCCGTGGCAGGGGCAAGACAAATAATAATAAACTTTAGTGTCCATTGTTCTTCTCACGAGCTCGACACTGTTATTAGGAAAGTTTGTTGGGCGTGTCGGCAGTACAGGGGCTACGACTACAGTTATTTTAGCTCGTATAAACACTGGCATACAGCAATAGTGAAGTGAATAATATTCCCATAAACAAAAATATATTACTACTACTACTACTAAGAAGACAAATACAAAATAAAAACATTTAGATTAAGAAGAAGAAAAAGAGGAAACAGAAGAAGAAGAAGCAGCAGCAGAAGAAGACGAAAAAGAAGAAGACAAAGAAGAAGAAGAAGAAGACTTGTAATACAAATAATAATAAAACAATTTCACCTGGGCTACTCCTACAGTTATGTTTGCTTGTATAAACACTGGCATACACCAATAGTGAAATAAATATTAGTTCCCATAAACAAAATAAACAAATATATCAATACATAATAATAATAATAATAATAATAATAATAATAATAAAACATATACCTGGGCTACTCCTACAAATATTTTAGCGCGTATAAACACTGGCATACAGCAATAGTAAAATAACTAATAGTTCCCATAAAATATAAACGTTTGCATGTGTTACTCCTACAATTGTTTTAGCTTATAATTATAAACACGTATGACATACAACAATAGTGAGGTATATAATAATTCCCACAAAATATACACATTCGCCCTGAAAATAATGAGAAACTGGCTTATTGGTTGATCAGTGTGATGATGTGTTTAAGTCTATTAGCAATGCACTAATAAATATTTATACTAGTCCTGCATAATATTCAAAAGTGTGCGTGTGTGTATATGTGTGTGTGTGTGTGTGTGTGTGTGTGTGTGTGTGTGTGTGTGTGTGTGTGTGTGTGTGTGTGTGTGTTTGTCAGAATTAATAGTGGCAAGTGCCTTTACTAACAAATACAATAGGTTTTTGTAATATTGGAGTCCTTGAGCATTACTGATGATGTGTGTGCGTATGTGTTAGAGAGAGAGAGAGAGAGAGAGAGAGAGAGAGAGAGAGAGAGAGAGAGAGAGAGAGAGAGAGAGAGAGAGAGAGAGAGAGAGAGAGAGAGAGAGAGAGAGAGAGAGAGAGAGAGAGAGAGAGAGAGAGAGTACAAAGGAGTACAAAGGAAATCAAGCAACAACAGATATAGTGACCCTTCTAGGCTACTTGTCCTCCAAAACACTGAGGATCAAGTGTCCAAACAGTGGTTTAGAGTGGGTAAGGGAACATTGGAAAGGGAACTACTGCCCTGGAACTAATGTCCGTGGCAGGATTAGGAAGTTAGTAGGGGACAGATGGGTTAGTAACTGAGGGGGGGATAAAATAAAGTTATTCATTTACAAACGCAGTCAGTCGCGGGTTTGATGCGAGATATTTGTCTAAGCGGAGTTTAAATGAATCAACGGTGCTGCAGTCTATAACGTCTCGGGGAAGCCCATTCCACAAGTTGACAACTCGATTGAAGAAGAAATTCTTAGATTCGTGTGAGTTAAAAGATTTACCAATAATTTTGCAACCGTTTCCCCGCGTGTAATTAGATTGGTCGATAGTGAAGTACTTACTACAGTTCATATTGTCGATGCCCTTGATGATTTTGAACACTTGAATTAAGTCACCTCTTAATCTGCACTGGGTTAAAGGAAATAGATTTAATTCTCTAAGACGCTCTTCGTATGGTTTGTTCTTTAGGCTAGGTATCATTTTGGTAACTCTACGTTGAACTCGTTCTAGCTTGTTTATATCTTTTTGGTAATAAGGGCACCAGGATTGAACGCAGTATTCCAGAAGAGGGCGGACTAAGGAATTGTAAAGGGTTAGGATAACTTCTTTGGATTTATGCTCAAATGACCTGCCTATAAAGCCAATTATTTTGTTTGCCTTCTTAACAACTTCTGAACATTGTTGACTCGGTTTTAGGTTACTCGATATTGTTACTCCGAGATCGGTTTCTCTGTTTACATTCTTAAGCTGAGTGCCATTCATCGAATAGTTTGCTTTCTCATTTAGGTATCCGATATGTAGTACTTTACATTTATCCGCATTGAAACTCATTTGCCAAATTTGGGCCCAACATGACAATTTATCTAGATTGTGTTGCATATCGTCAACTTGTTCTTTTGAGAGTTCGCTATTTGCAATTTTTGTATCGTCAGCAAATTTTGAGATTGTACAGGTGAGACCCTCATCTATGTCGTTGATGTAAATTAGAAAGAGAATTGGTCCTAATACCGATCCCTGGGGTACCCCGCTACTTACATTGGTCCATTTAGATGCCTTACCGTTTATGACTACTCTTTGATTTCTGTCGCTGAGCCAATTTTCTATCCATTTCAACACACCGTCTTGTATTCCATGCGCTTTTAGTTTTAGCAGTAAACGTTTGTGGGGAACTTTGTCAAAGGCCTTCTGAAAATCAAGGTATATAATATCTACAGCTTTACTCTCATCGTAGAGGTTGACGATATCGTGGAAGAAGTCTAAGAGGTTTGTTAAACAGGAACGTTTTTTACGAAAGCCGTGTTGAGTATCTTTAAGTAAGTTATTTGCTCTAAGTGATTTACGAGTCTGTCTCTTACGACCGTTTCTAGCATTTTACATACAACTGAGGTTAAGCTAATTGGACGATAGTTTCGTCAGCAAATTTTGAGATTGTACAGGTGAGACCCTCATCTATGTCGTTGATGTAAATTAGAAAGAGAATTGGTCAGAGAGAGAGAGAGAGAGAGAGAGAGAGAGAGAGAGAGAGAGAGAGAGAGAGAGAGAGAGAGAGAGAGAGAGAGAGAGAGAGAGAGAGAGAGAGAGAGAGAGAGAGAGAGAAAGAGAGAGAGAGAGAGAGAGAGAGAGAGAAAGAGAAAGAGAGAGAGAGAGAGAGAAAGAGAAAGAGAGAGAGCGAGAGCGAGATCGGTATGTGTGTGTGTGTGTGTGTGTGTGTGTGTGTGTGTGTGTGTGTGTGTGTGTGTGTGTGTGTGTGTGTGTGTGTGTGTGTGTGAGAGAGAGAGTGAGTTTGAGTTCTCGAGAGTTAAAGAGAGAAAGGGAGAGGATTAAATCAAGCAAGTGGTAGTAATTCATACCCTCTGACTCCGAAGCACCACACAGCAAAACGCAAGTAAATCTTTTTTCACTTCCCCTTCTCCCCCCATAAGCCGTACATTGCCCCGTTCATCATTACTGCATGGATAAGTCGAGAAAAGAGCCTCGTATGTCTAATGTCTAGGGTGATGTACAGTTGCTCACATAAGTTATAATCCTCGTCGCTATCTTAGGTATGAACAAAAAAAAAACACAAAAATGGTATAGCTGAATTGCGAGTGTTTTCTTTTTATTTATTTTATTTATTTAACTCCCAAAACCAAACGCATCCCAATGAAATTAATGAAAACATGTGATCCTACCGGGGTTCGAACCTGAGTTACCACATACAGATTTTAAACACTCTCACCATAACACCATCAAGACAGTGGTATGGGTGTCAGTGGCCTAATCAGAAGAGTTAACAAATGCGTAAGACACAGCACTCGTAGTTCAAGCATGAGCATCATAATTCCATGTATAAGATCACGGAGAGGAACAGAACTTATGTGGCCCACTGTACACGTCCCTACTGTACTCTACGCTGCATTACGTTAATAACTTACGTCGCCAACGCTATCCGCATTCGTAAATATTTTTAGACGAATGGCGAAAGGGAACTGCTTGGATGGGTGTAGAATTAACCCATCAGGATTATGACGCGTAATAACAGTTTACTTTAGCTATTATTTGACGATTTTGTACGGCTTAGGAAATATCTGTGAGAATTAAGAGAGTAAAGACTCTCTTAATTAACGGTCTGTTTTCCATAATATGCCCTTCCAAGCCTGAATAAAATCACCAAATAATAGCCAGAAAGCAGAACAAAAATGCGTCATCTTATCTTGAAAGGGTTAATATTTTGAATGCAAGTTTATTTCAATCTTTTACATATATGTCATGTGGGTAGATTGTATACGTGTTGACCAAGGGCTGAACTGAATAAGTGGGAGGTAGTTGGTTTTTTCTCCCTCATGTTTAGTCCCATTAGCTTAGAGCTTTTAAGACGTTCGTTCCATTAATTTGGCCCCATTCCTTTGTCAATATAATGACCTTTCGTGGCATTTAGGTGTCGATTTTTTTCCTGGCGAGCGATAGAGCTTGTAATTCTTGGAGGAGCCGGCCAAATGTTTCTACCAACAAATGTAGAAATTTACCGTGAAGGGGGTCTATGGATTGTTATTTTAAGCTTGATGGAGGAAATTATAATCTATCTATATATATATATATATATATATATATCATATACAATTTTTTTTAAATTTTTGGTAGGGCTGGTTCTTCCTAAATTACAGGCTCGCTATCGTTTGACAGGACAAAAATGACACCTACTGTAAATGGCACGAGCAAATGACAAAGAAATGGGCGAAAGTCTTAACATTTGAAAACTAATAGGGCTAAAAAAGAAGGAGAGGGGGTTCAGAATAAAGCAAATACTTCCACATATCTCTTCAAAGGGTCAAAGTATTACATGAACGCATATTTGGCTTGTGAGTGAACAACAAGACAGTCAAAAAGATCATTATGATACTCGATACGAAATCAGAACACGAAAGAAAAAAAATATATATAAATAAATTAATATATACACAAATAAATAAAAACAAAAACAAAATATATAAATAAATACAAAATCGCATGGAACATGGATGAGTAATAAGAGTCGCTTGGTAAAAATAATGATTGGCTTTTGAACGTGTACGCAGGCTGAAGGGGAGCTTTTTGTTTTATCTGGACCCCCTTCTCCCTCATGCTATGTAGATGTCGAATTATTCCTAGGGAGCCTACAACTTAAGAGGAAATGGCCTTCGGCCGGAACATTTCTCTACCAAAAAATGCACAATTTTATCTCGAAGGTGGGTCTTGGTGGTATTTTGTTTTAACTTGAAGGTATACGTAACAAACTAGAGAACTAATAAATAGATAGATAAGTATCCAAATAAATTAAAAATTAAAATAAATCAATAAATACATAGGCCTACATAAATAGATAAATAAATCAATAAATACATACATAAATAGATAAATAAATCAATAAATACATAGGCCTACATAAATAGATAAATACATAAATACAAAATCGCTTGGCAAAATAATGATTGGCTTTTGAACGTTTACGGAGCCTTAAGGGGGGTCACCGGCTTTTTGTTTATCTTTCTCTCCTTTTCTCTCCTTCCCTGGCTTGTATCCATTCGGCCCCATTCAGCCAACTGTTTTAAGATGTTTATCTCCATCCAGGTGTCGATTTCTTCCTGCCGAGCGATAGCGAGCCAGCATTGTATGGAGGAATCCGGCTTCGCCGGAGAAATTTTTCTATCGAAAAATTTACAAATTTAGCTTGCTGTCAAAACAAGAATATATACAGTATATGGTGGCTCGCTACAGCTCGCCAGAAAAACATTGACTCATGGATGGGGGTAAACGTCTTAAAACAGTAGGCTGAATGGGGCCGAATGAATACAAGCCAAAGAGAGAGGGAGAGAAAGAGGTGGGCTCCCTTAAAGAGTGAGGTGGTGTGGTAATGGTAGTGTTTGGTGTGAGTCTTTGAGGTGGTAATGGTAGTTATGGTAATGGTAGCCGTGATGAGGAGGCTGGGTACAGTCACTGGTAATAGTTCCTGTGCCTCTTGTGTCTTTCGTTATAGTAGTATATGTATACTTGTTGATTCATTATTATATATATATATAATTATATATATATATAGGAAACTACATGCTTTAATAACTCGCACTACCTGTACTTTCAGACAGACAAACTAAAGAAACCTTGATTTATATTTAGTGACTGTACAACTAATTGAGAGGGGCCCACAAACGACAAGTATGTATTAATGAAAACAAGAATGGAGTACCGGTTTAATGGTAATAGTGTTAGCGGTGTAGTATAATGATGATGGCGACTATATTAATACAGTACCGGGTTAATGGTAATAGTGTTAGCGGTGTAGTATAATGATGATGGCGACTATATTAATACAGTGCCGGGTTAATGGTAATAGTGTTAGCGGTGTAGTATAATGATGATGGCGACTATATTAATACAGTGCCGGGTTAATGGTAATAGTACTTGTGGATTATTAATATGATGATGATGACTTTATTAATTCAGGATTTTTGGAACTAGGTGTAGCGCACCCTGGAATTCCATTAGCTTATGTGCAAAACTTGTTGGGTATGATGCTGTAAGTGTGAATTAATATGTAGTGGTTGTTTGCATATATTAACTGGATTGTTTTCTTTACTGAATTATCCATAGGTCGTTGCAGTCCTAGTGTGTGTGTATTTACCTAATTGTATTTACCTAATTGTATTTTACAGGATTGAGATTACTCTCGTAGTGTCCCGTTAGCCTTTAACTTATCATAATTTACTTTAAAAGCGTGTGTGTTTGTGTTTGTGCGTGTGTGTGTGTGTGTGGTTTATGCTACAAGATTGTTATGATATGAATAAGTGAATACACATGCATATACAATAGATGTACAGTCAAGAGCATACATTGGGACGCACCCATTTGAAACCGTATCGAACGTAAACGAGACAATACAATTCTTTGTTATAGCCCAGATGCTTCATATCATGGCTTTAAAGGTTCAAGGGTTCAAATTCGTGTAACCTTACATATGCTGATAACTGTAATGATCCTCCTTAGGCTGTTTGTAGAAGGGTAAGGAAGATATGCCACAAAAGGGAAATTGAGAATTGGTGATCGTAAACTTCCAAGATATTCAGAAGCTAACGTATGCATAATCAGTGCTCGTCAGGTCTCTCAGAGTATGCCACCTCCTATGCGTAGAGTGTACACCCGTCTTGCAACACAATCCCACCCCTACTCTGTGCAACTCTCCAACCCAAAAGTGAAACGATATTCCCAATGTGTTTTCTATTCAACAGCTGAGCTCTGGAACTCTCTCCCTGAATCTAAATTGCTCTCATCCTATTAATAATATTGCTTCAAGCTCTGTGTGTCCAGGCATTTTGGCTCAAACATATTTATTTTGGCCCTGTCACTCTTTCAATTCTGGGAGAGGCACTCGTCACAAGCAATTTTGCCTTTTACCTCCCTCATTCACATATAAAAAAACTATATACAGTATATAAAAACTAGGCCACCCAAGAACAAAAGGTAGGAACAGCAATCAATTTAACCCCTTCAGCACGATAACTCCTTTATACCCTTTATTCTGGCTAACATTAGAAAATGCTATGCAGTTAAAGAAGATCACATGTTATTCAGAGGGTTTATTATAAGATTGTATTTACACCTTTAAGTCCGAGAGGTAAATTATGAGCGAAAGAATAATATTATAGTCTAATGGTAACCAGAATATGATGTAAATTATGTTATCGTACTGAAGGGGTTAAATGACACTGATTGGCCAACATTTGCATAAAAAATATAGGCCATAATCAAGCCAGCAATCAAAGGAAACAGAACAAATGTCGGATATATATGCGGTTTCTGAGAGAGAGCACCTTTACAGAAGTTGCACACTGCTCACTTTGGTGGGGACGCCGTGCACTGGCCACCATAGATATATATATATACATGAGGGAGCAAAAGGGAGGAGGGGTAAACAATAGCCAAAAATAGAATAGAGTAAGCTGATACATACAGGCAAAGGTGAAAACAATAATGCGTAGTACGAAAGGTAACCTATTAGAACTTGAGAAATAATTAGACATTGACACGTATTCCTTGTAAATCCCATTATCGTCGGTGGTAATTACTATAGATTTACTGTATTTCTAGCCAGTCATTATGATACGCTAATGACTGTAATTAAGATGAGAGCACTATAATAAGGCAACAGTACTTCTCCCTACAATTACAACCATTATCGTATCATATGGATTGGGTAAGAGTATATGGCAACTAATTACCACCGGCACTGATAGGGTTTGGCAAGGAATACGGGCCATACAGAGAGATTAAGGGGGTACTACCACGACCTTCTATACATAATATAGAAGGTCATGGCACTACTCACTTCTTCTGGACCCCCTTCTCCCTCATGTTTAGCATATTAGTTTTGAAGTTTTAAGACGTTTGCACCGTTAGTTTGGCGATTTTGAAACCTTTCGCCTCATTTTGTTGTCAATATTAAAACCTTTCGTGCCCTTTCGGTATCGATTTTCTCCTGGCGAGCGATAACGAGCCTCTTATTCTAGAAGGAACTGGCCTTCGGCCGAGACATTTTTCTACCGAAAAATGTACACATTTATATGGAAAGGGAGTCTAGGGGGTGTTTTTCTAAGCTTGATGTAGGTCTAACGAGGAAACTCAAAAATAAATTAATCAATATATACATAGACCAAAAACCAAGCACTACCACTACCCCCTTAACCTGATCTGGTGAGGACGGGTTTTTTTTTGGTACCGCTCTGTTTCACTTCATTGATTTGGATATTCGTTTGACGATTATAAGACGCTTCACCCCATTCAGGTGTTGGTTGTTTCTGTGTGAGCGATAACAAGTCTACAATTTAGGAAATGTTGGCCTTCGGCCAAGAAATTTTTCTACTGAAAAATGTGCATATTTATCTTAAAGAGGGTCTGGGTGGCGTTTTTATTTTAGTTTCAAGGGGGTCTGGGGAGGCGTTTTTCTTAGCTTTGGGGAATACTTAAAATACATTGGTCGAAAAAGGCAACAGCAATCAAAACCCTCAACAATAATATAACCAAATATCATAATAACAACCGAGACGTTGCACCAGATAGTGTTAAGATTAAAATTCATAATTATATGGATAGTATATGGGAAAATGTAAAACGATAAAGAAATATTGACACAACACACAAAAGGCCGAAAAAAAAAATATATATATTATATAAAACATATAAAAAAAAAAAAAAATCAAATAAGCCTAAAAACAATAATAGCAAAACAAAACTGTATGGTGTTGAGATATAATCCAAATAGCATGCGGTATGAACAGTATGACACGCACACAAGTAAAAGCCTAGCCACAATATTAAACATTTACCTTATGTTTATATTTGATAAGCGTGATGTGCTAGAAAAAAAAATTGTGTTTATGTGTGTGTGTGTGAGAGAGAGAGAGAGAGCATGTATGTTTCTGAGTATGTGCGTGTGCGTGTGAAAAATATGGGCTTACACAATTGGATGATCATTATATTAGCATGTCTCAGGTGTGTGCGTGAATGTGTCAAGGCGTGACAATGTGTGTCTGTGTGTGTGAGCGTGGGTAAGTGTGTGTGTGTGTGCTTGCATGCGTGGTGAGAGGAGTTTATGCAGGCGGATTACTGTGCCAAGCGTAATGGAGTTTGGCCGCAAGCAAGTTATATATATACGGGGACTAAAAGCGTTTGTGTGTAGTTCCCAAGTTTTGCTATTGTTATGGGGGGGGGGGGGGCCTTAATGGCATCTGGCGATACCTGGCAACTGCTGTAATGTCCCCCCCCCCCCCCCCGTCCTGGTCCTCTCTCTCAAACACACCCTTTCTTCTTACCTTTTTTGTTTTCCACAGCTACCTTTCATATCCAGGTTCGAATCCCGGGAGGATCACATGTTTTCATTAATTTCATTAGGAGGTGTTTGGTGTTGGGAGTGAAATGAATAAATTTGATTATTGCCGAATGTTCAACTGTTTAACCCTTAGACGATACGATTATGCATGCCTTTTTCTGGTTTCTGGTTATGATCAGACTATTGTATTCAACTTAGGAAGAGTATATGGAAGTAAGAGGGTTAATTGAGATAGGCTTTCCCTTTACAGTTCCCCCAAATCCTTCCTAAGCTGTTGAAAATCGGCTAATGATAGCCAGAATAAACTGTCAAAATGCATCATAATTTTCCGATGGTTAATAGTAACCTAAATATTTACTATAACAACGTGTGTCTGTGTCCATATATTGCATAAATGATCGTTTTAAATTCAAATTTTAAATAATATTCTGCTGTAGGAGCTCGGAACATCAAGCCTCGCAATGGGGCAACATATTTTTTTGTTCTATTTTATTATTCTATTATTCTGTTTAATTCGATTTCTGATATCATTGTAACAATAGTAATGTTGCTTTATTATTCCCATGTCAACCAACTGTATATGAATATTGTAGGTTACAAAGCAAAGGGGACACATTTTCTGAACGAGAGAGAGAAAGGGGGAGGGGGGGGGGGAAGGTTGTGAACATTTCTATCTCCTTTAATGTCAACAACTAAGTTCTTCACACCTCATAAATAATTAAAACAATAACAACATGTTCTCAAGATACTTGCGATGTACTTCACTACAAGCACCTTACACTTAACAATACATTTTCAAATATAATGGATAATGGTTCCATTAATCCACGCCGAGGTACCTTTCTTAGTATGAGAACAACAATAATTATGACCTCCATCTGATGTTATCGCCATTAAGGGGAAATTATTTTATATTTGATTAATATATAATATATATATATTACTTTCTTCCCTTGACTTCCATTGCCTCGAACCAGTCCCTCCTAAATTGCAGGCTCGCGACACCTAAATGGCACGCAAGGTCTTAACATCTCCAAACTAATGGGGTGAATGCCTTAAAATATCAAAAGTAATGGAGCTAAACATTAGGGAGAATGGGGTCCAGAAAACTCCCCCTTAAGTCTTGCAATACATGCAACATTGTAAAGCTTAAGTGGGTAGTGGATATTATTTGGTATATTTATTTATCTAGACCTCTATCAAAATGAAAACAAAAATAAAAAATAAAATATACCCCTATTCAAGATAGATGTGTACATTTTTCGGTAGAAAAATGTTCTGACCGAAGGCCGGTTTCTATTGGAATTACAGGCTCGCTATCGCCTGCCAGGAAAAAATCGACATCTAAATGTCACAAACTGTCTATATATTGACAAGTAAATGGGGCGAAAGGTCTTATAATCGCCAAACTAATGGAACGAACGTCTTTAACTCTCAAAGCTAATGGGACTAAACATGAGGGAAAAAAGCATCAGGTGGAGGTCATATTCTGGTCTTTATACCAGAAGGCGCCACGACATAGATTTATTTTATTTTATTTTTTTTTTCCCCCATTGCATATCTTACAACTTCATTATAATTCACCACATCTCTCAGGTGTCAGAATTAATGGGAGGTATTAGGGTTTTCTGGACCCTCTTCTCCCTCATGATTAGCCCCATTAGTTATGAGATTTTAAGACGCTCACCTAATTAGTGAATATAAACACCAAATGAAGAGGAGCACTTTATTGACAACGTTTCGCAAATAGCTTCTTCAGGTCAACTTTTCTAAGTTATTTCAACACCTACAGTAATTAGTTTAACGATTTTGAAACATGTCGCTCATTTTGTGTGTCTATATTTAGACCTTTCGTGCCATTTAGGTGTCGATTTTTTCTTGGCAAATGGTAGCGAGCCTGTAATGTTAAGAGGAACTAGCCTTCAGCCAGGACCATTTCCACCGACAAACGTACACATTTATCTTGAAGGAGATTCTTGGGGGTGTTTTTTAAAGCTTGATGGAGACCTAGCGAGGAAACAAAATAATAAATGATTGAATAAATAGATAGACCAAACATGAACATAACGTCTCCTCCTTAACCCACTATCTCGTCATGCCTCCTCCTACTATCTCATAATCTGTTTCATTCACTTACTCTCGTCATGCCTCCTCCTACTATCTCATAATCTGTTTCATTCACTTACTCTTCCACTTCATTACTTTTCTGATGTGTGTATCATCTTGTCAGTCTTTAACTACCTTTATGTCCCCGATATGTATCCTCCCTAATTATATTAACTAGCCAAATCTTGTTGACTATCGCAAATCCTAAATTATATTATACGCGTTTTGACAATATATTCCGGCTATCACTAGACGGTTATATACAGCTTAGGGTAGATATGTGCGAAATAAAAGGGTAAAGACTCTCTCATACTAAGTCTATTACTCTACCATGATATATACCATACTTAAGCCTGTGACTTCTAAATACCCTTCCTAATCTAAGTATAATCGTCTAATAATAGCCACAATAAACTGTCAAGGGGTTAATAGCAAAGGCTTAACATTTCTTCTGGAGCTGGATTCCAGGATATGATCCGAATCGCCTAATAAATTAAATCACTTCTGCCTAGGCGCATGTATCAACCTACCAAATTTCGTGAAAATCAATAACTGTTAGCGATTTACAGACACACTTTATAGACAAACAAACAAACAGACAGAGGCAAAAACATAACCGGTAATAATGCAGCGTGGGTAATATATACATAATAACTATCCTTCCAAACAGCGGTGAGTCTTCCTGTACACATGTTGGTATATATATATATATATATATATATATATATATATATATATATATATATATATTCAGTCTTAGCATTTTCTCTTTCTATTATTGGATCCTTATTTTTATGCTACTCTTATGACTTCCCGGTAATTTCTACTTCCTGTTTCACATAGTTGCAGTTATTGCACTTGTTATATTTTCTTTTGGGGTTTACGTTTCCGTTCAACCTTCCTTCTCTTATGTACTCATTTGTCCTCATACTTAAATAACACAATGATAATAATGGGCCAGTTTACCCCAAAAGAAGTTGTTTATTACACGTGTCCACCAAATTCTTCTTTAAAGTTAGTTGATAGAATATGAGTACGGTACTTATGAATATGAATATAAATATGAAACTCTCTCTCTCTCTCTGCAGACACAGATAATCATACTACTACACACACACACACACACACACACACACACACACAGTGACACACACACACACACTATAAAAGCCCACCTCTCACCCCACCACCTTAATATTTCCGCACCTCACACTACCTCTCCAGTTCACCCAGGCCACAATAATTAGCCAAATGGCCCCCTAGCACTCCACACACACATTACTGCACAAATTAGTAGCCGGCCCGGTACATTGTTTGATCAGAGCAGAGACTCTTTACGATACAGAGACGGGACAAAGGGCACACATTTTCTAACATCGCAATTTTAAACCACCATGCATTTTTATATGATGTTTTAACATGGTTGCACGAGAAGGTGATGCCTGAGTGCTTATGATACTGAAATTATTGATATGTATGCGACTGCGGGTTCGAGCCCTAATGTATCCACGATTGATATTATTGGTGTTTAAGTTGTGTTTGACTTAACTTCAGTACTGCACTGAAGTTCACTGAACTACCTTTGCTGTTTCTAAAACATTAGTGTTAAACGAAAAAAACAACAACAGAAGACATTTGGTGGGAAACCGTATTTAGCTTAGAGACACTTGTTTTATGTAGGTATGAATGCATTAGGTGTTTAACTCCATTTGTTGACCTGTGCAAGACCTCGTGACACACTTAGACACATGTTATTGTTAATGTGTGTGATATGAGGAAAAGAAATATTTATAGAGTTAGGAAAAATATATAGCTTCAGTTTGATACAATATCGTATGATCACCAGTATGGCGAGATGGTGTAAATGGGTCTAATGTGTGTATTGTAAACATTGCACCGTGCCCTACTTCCACAAATGGTACACACAAGTGGCCATTAGTTTGATTATAGCGGCCGGACAGTAATGGAGGCAGCAGCGCCCTTTACCATTATAATTGTGATCACTATACTATACATACATGTCAGAGGGTAATGACTCCAATGTTTTGGACAGGATTTATGTACAGCTACTGACAAATGTTCCTAAGCTCTTGCGATATTCTGTATGCAAATATATACATTTATATTGTTATTGAGATCAAATCAGCTATGTATTAATAAATACATATTATGTATTTATCTACAGTATATATAGCCCATTTGACCTGAACACCAATCTACTGTAAATAGATATATTTGCATAACAAAAATGCAAGAGCTAACGAACATTTATCAGAAGCTGTACATTGAAGCACTGTAGAAAGGCTTCCTAGATTCTTATTTAGGTTAGAAGCTTGCTATATGTGGACTTAATAATTACAGTTTTGGGTTATAATATGTAGGTTACTTATTTAGCGTCATTTCTCTCTATCCCTAACTCCAAAATTCAATAGCACTCGACCAAAGTTTATTACCAGACACTATTACCTATTTTCTTGCTCAAAGGAAATGGTACCGCTACCAGTGTATGCAAAAATCTTCATACCTAAACGTGGGATTGAACTTCTCCCGCGGTGAGAGACCAAAACGTTTTCTAGTACACTACCGAGCCGGTACCTCCATAAACTTATTCTAAGTTCGCGAACTCGCAGATATCCGGTTATTTTCAAAGAAACTGTGACTACAGTATATCATCACTCATCAAGCATGATTAATAAGTTGTGTCTCTTATTAATATATTACCACTCTCTAGAGCAGCATGGACAATGAATAATCCGTAAACTTCAATCAACAATCTAGAAACCATTGAAAAGTTAAGCAGCTCAAGAGGATATGGTGTGTAGGAATATAGCAACCTCGACAAGTTAGTGTTATTCTATTTTGATGCTTATGTGATATTTATTATTGCATTACACGTGACTGTACAAACTTTAGAGCAACATAAATCTAAACTTCAAACAATGTTAAAGTTGTAAATCTGAGGATATTCCCTTTTACGGGAGATTCCACTTGAGGGATTTTTTCTAAACCCCTATCTCTCTTATGTTTAGCCCCATTGCTTTTGAGATTTAAAGACGTTCGCCTCATTAGTTTGGCGATTTTAAGAACTTTCGCCCCATATCTGTCAATTTTAAGAACTTTTGTGCCATTTAGGCGTATTTTTTCCTGGCGAGCGGTAGCGAGCCTGTAATTTAAGAGGAATCGGCCTACGGCCGGGCATTTTTCTACCGAAAAATTTGTAAATTTATCTTGAGGGGGGTCTAAGGAGTTTCATTTTAAGCTTTGGAGGTCTAGGGAACAAACTAAAAATCTCCCCTTAATGTGCTTCAGTGACTTCAGCTTTACAGGATCCTAAAATGTTGGATCTAAAACACCATCTAAGGAAGAGCACTTTATTGACGTTTCGCAGATAGCTTCATCAGGTCACTAGAGTCCTGATGAAGCTATGTGCGAAACGTTGTCAATAAAGTGCTCTTCCTCAGATAGTGTATTTTATCCATACTCTCTAATTTTAAAGTACCGCTCAACATCCTAAAAAGTCTTGTCCAAAGGTTGAACTTTGTACCCCCTACTTAGTAAAGTGTGGTCTGATTCCGGGTAACACTAGACAATTATATGGAGCTGGGGAAGGATATAGAACAAATAAAAAACAAAATAATAGAAAAAATGGGGAATGGGACTGATTAGATAGATAGATAGATAGATAGATAGATAGATAGATAGATAGATAGATAGATAGATAGGGGAAGGATATATGAACATTAAAGAGGTCCTAATGATCATAATTAACCAATTGACCACTTGGGAGTTTGGTCTTTAACCCTTATTTAGCGGGCTAGGTGGTCTATTTGACCGTAGCGCCCAGCGTTTTTTTTTACCCTAAATAGGGTTGTTTCCGTGCTCATTTTCATGCCTAAATAAGACCCAGAGCGTAAAACAAGTATCTATCCCTGAAAGGGCGTAAACAGAGCTTTCCAATGACACCCGAACCATCCTTGTACGACCACTGGTTCTCTTGCAACGATAGTGCAACACGAGTGCAAAAAACCCCGAAATAAGGTAATTTCCTTACATAATTCCCTGTGTAGCGAGTGAGAAAGGAGGGGGGAAAGTAGAATACAGTTCAGTATGTCCACGGTGGTCGTGGGGAGCGGTCATAGGGTTGCTACGCTCGTCCCACCGCTCAGCTCTCTCTCTCCGCAACATTACGTGCTGAAAATGGCGCTCGACAGATGTCGCGCGCCACCACTTAGGCCAGATTTATTTCATTCGACATATGTTGCGCACCGCCAGTTAGGGGTTAAGGAAGCTGGAGCTGTGGTCATCAATATTTAGCAGAATGATTCAGCTGAAATACGGTCATAATTCATATCTAAATTGATCATACTTTTTATCCATCAGAAACCCACATTATTATTGGATTTCTCTTTATATATCGATGTTCACGGCTCCAACTTCCTATTATAGCCTGAAACTCGCTAGTCGTCAATTGAGTACATCCAAAGCTTGATGAGGGCGTTTGATGATAAGCATATTATGAATACAGGCATAATCGTATACTGATAGGGTGGTTGTTGTGTGTGCTTAAGGGGGTCACCGGGTTTTTTTTTTATCATTCTCTCCTTTTCTCTCTTTCCCTGGCTTGTATCCATTCGGCCCCAATCAGCCAACTGTTCTAAGACGTTTATCCCCATCCAGGTGTCGATTTCTTCCTGGCGAGCGATAGCGAGCTAGAATTGTATGGAGAAATCCGGCTTTGCCGGAGACATTTTTCTATCGAAAAATTTACAAATTTATCTTGCTGTCAAAACAAAATTATATATATGGTGGCTCGCTACCACTCGCCAGGAAAATATTGACCCCTGGACGGGGTAAAAGTCTTAAAACAGTAGGCTGAATGTGGCCGAATGGATACAAGCCAAAGAGAGAGGGAGAGAAAGATAAAAAAAAAGAGAGGTGGGCTCCCTTAATGCTTTGAGGAATGTATGACTTGCTTGCTTTCGAGCTGATTGTCTGACGGTGCTGTGTAATATTATGTTCCTTGTATTTGTGTTTGTAATTGAAAGATGATTTACGGACAAAGCAGCGTTGGGTTGTTAAAATAGGATAGTAATTGTGGTAAAATTGTGACTATAGGAGTGTGTATATAACTATATATTCTTTTAATTTGTGTATTTTTTCTTTCAATTATAATTTTTATGTGTGCCTATTTCTATGTAAAATAAAATTAAAAGAACTACATAGGTCTGCAAAAAAAGCTTAAGCTGGTCAAAATTATATTTATCATCAAACTTTGTACCATTTCTGATTCTTTTTGGCAAAGGCATTTTCGATTGTTTTTATAACTTTTGAAACGTACGTGTGTGTGTGTGTGTGTGTGTGTGTGTCACAAATCTAGTCGGTATTGTAGCCAGGTGAAAAGCGGAAACATTGTCGTGGTTATAAATAATGTATATCGGTCGGTCGGTCGGTCGGTCGGTCGGTCGGTCGGTCGGTCGGTCGGTCGGTCGGTCGGTCGGTCGGTCGGTCGGTCGGTCGGTCGGTCGGACACACACACACACACACACACACACACACACACCTACCTTGATGGAGGTCTAGGGAGGAAAATAATAAAATAATGTATAGATACATATATGAGCAAATAAATACGCCCATCTCCCCTTAAGGTGAACACAAGACATTCCTATCCGTGTATAAATATATTATAACTTGTATACTACGATCGGCCTTTTCCGTGCCGACGTAGTTGAGGATATAATATAAGAAATTTAGCATCAACATTACAACATACCTGAAACATATCTAACTTGCATTCATTCGTGATATCTACTATGTTAGAAAACTAATTCTAGTAAGACAGACTATGTTAAATAGAATAAAGTGAAAGTCGAGAATAAATAACAACGTGAGAGTAGAGAGACTATATTGAAGTGTTAGAAATCAGAGTCGTGAAATCCTTATATGATGGCAAATACCTCTAAGACGTAATTCAACTTTTTCTTTAAAAGCAATCACCGAGATAAAACATTTACTAAATCGTTACCAGCGTATATTCCATCGAAGAACCCACATAGTTAAGTATAGCTCCATAAATACTATTCGCCACGTGTTACTACTATTTTACCACGCGACGCTCAGACGCACGTGGACACACTACATCTTGATATATATATACCGTATATATATATATATATATATATATATATATATATATACAGGTATATATTTTTCGTTTTTGTTTTTTTATTGCCAGACGTCATAATTCCCGAGAAGGGGTACCCCGGCCATGATCATCAGGCGTTTGTCACGAATCGCTAGGTCAAGTTGCCCGGGCTTGACATCTACCAACAACATTATGACAGTGAGGCCTCGATCTGCCAACCCTTTGATCAGCAGTCTACGCTCTACTGACTACCGGGTATGTCACAGCTGGCGATCATAAGACTCATATATATTGTATTTGCAGTACCACCGTGTATTCCTGTGTATTTCATTTGTGCATGTAGTTAATTTGTATTATTTAAGGGATCTCACCTCGCTTTTTTTATCTTTCTCTCCCTCTCTCTTTGGTTTGCATCCATTCGGCCCCATTCAGCCTGCTGTTTTAAGACGTTTACCCCCAACCAGGTGTCGATATTTTCCTGGCGAGCGGTAGCGAGCCAGCATATATATTATTTTGTTTTGACAGCAAGCTAAATTTGTAAATTTTTCGATAGAAAAATGTTCTCCGGCGAAGCCGGACTCATCCATACAATGCTGGTTTGCTATCGCTCGCCAGGAAAAAATTGACACCTGGATGGGGATAAACGACTTAAAACAGTTGGCTGAATGGGGCCGAATGGATACAAGCCAAAGAGAGAGGGAGAGAAAGATAACAAAAATAAGCCGGTGACCCCCCTTAACATCTGACTACATCGTTGTTTTGTACTATTCGTATGACTTGTATCCCTTGAGTTTAATCGTAGATTTATATAACTTGATTATGTATAATTATAATCTTCCTGTTAAGTGAAACCCACATAAACCAGATTTGCACTAGCATACTAGAAACGTTATAGAGCATTATGAAATTTGAATTAATTAATCAACTTCTTAAGTAATTTATGATAACACATATACTGAAAATGACACTACTTATTGTGTATTTGCATAATCAGAACTATTGTATTTGCTTGGAATCATAAAATAGAACACGATCAATATCACCTTTTATAACTCTACATTAACCTTGAACCTAGGGTCAATAACCTTGCAACTGACCTGCGTATTAATTTCAACGTTATCAATAAATACCAATATGTACTCTTTACTTATATAATTCATCAAGATAGCGGAGGACCATTAAATGTTAATGACTTCACAGCTGTGTAATATGACAAATTATATATTTTTTTGTATATATATATCGGTATATATTATATATATATATATATATATATATATATATATATATATATATATATATATATATATATATATATACAGTATATATATATATAAGTTTATAGATAATGTTCATTAAGGGATCATGGCACAGGATTGACATAAGAAGTTTGTTTGTCTATGTGAATTAATGAGACAAAAGGCAAAGCTGTCTGTAATAAGTGTCTTTCCCAAAGTTGAAAGTGACAGAACAATAGGATGAGGGAAAGACAGATTGAGGGAGAGAGTTCTAAAGCTTGTTTATTGAGTAGAAGCAAAACTGGGAAAATATTAAGAAAGACTGTGAAAATGTGTTCAAACTTGAGTTTGAGAGTTGGACATAATAGGGGTGAGAGTGTGTTGAAAGGCGGGTGCTTCCCACTCTCCGTAAAGAAGGGAGAATACACTGAGGGAGCTATAAAGAACATTGATTAGAGGTAGAAGAGGGAGAGAGATGCAACAATGCAGCGTATAGAGATTGATTCTAGGAAATGAGAAGAGGTGAGTTGATGAGACAAAATGACTCTACTTTTGACTCTACTCTTTTGAAAAGTATGGTATGGGTTAAACCTCCCCACACATGCGAACAGTACTCGAAAAATGGGCGCACTGTGCCCCTATACAAAGCAAGAAGCTGTGCGGGAGTGAAGAACCAACGGAGATGGTTAAGCACAGTTAACTTTTGGGAAGCTGTTTCAACAAGAGGGGTAATATGCAAAGAAAAAAGAAACACAAAGAATACTGAGAAAAGATTAAGGGTTAATTTGTGTATTGTTAAAGTATAAGTGATACACATGTGGAAGTTCTTGTTGGGTAGATAAAGGAAGAAATTGAGTTTTGGAAGCATTGAAAGTAACAAAATTTCTTCTGCTCCAATCGGTACGGGTAGATAGATCAGAATATATGTGTGATATGGCCTCATCACGTGAGGTTTTGAATGACTGCATGCTGGGTTGTTCTAGAAAACTATATTTAGATATGTATCTGAACTATTTTATTTAAAGGATTGACATGTTAAATTTCATATTTCATCAATATGTAAACATATACTCTCTCTCTCTCTCTCTCTCTCTATATATATATATATATATATATATATATATATATATATATATATATATATATATAAGAGAGAGAGAGAGAGAGAGAGAGAGAGAGAGAGAGAGAGAGAGAGAGAGAGAGAGAGAGAGAGAGAGAGTGGAATACTGTGTAGGCTACTCAGTCTACGACTTTTCTGCTTATCATAAAGTTTTCTATCATCGCATCATCTATCTAGTTAATCACAATATTTACCGACTGTTAAGTTACTATATCCATTGCGTACTAATACTTTGATTTCAACTATTGTTTTACTTATATTTGAGAGGAAAAACAAATAAAAGATCGTGTGAAAAAAGTATATCCTCTAAATCCTCAACTTCTTCGGTAATAAATGAGCTATGTTACTACTATCCTGCCAAACTTCTCCAGTACTACCTCAACCATTAAAACTGTTCTCCTTGTAGTTCCCACCACCACCAGCAATAGAAATAGCACAACCAACAACAACCACGATAAATATATACCGTACAGTATATCATTCCCACTATAATGAACGAGTATAATATACCAGCCCCATTACCAAAACAATAACAAGTATCTAATCATCCGACATCAACACTGCCATCATCTATCCTCTCCCGTTTTCTTCACCATCATCATCTACCCTCTCCCGTTTTCTTTCCCTTCGTGTCATCAGTCCCTTATTAAACTATTATGGATGGCCCCAGAGGACGCTTAAGGTAGGGGGGATTGATCGTTTTTCTAGTCCCCTTTCTCCCTCGTGTTTATCCCCAATAGTTTTGAGATTTTAAGACATTCAGCCCATTAGTTTGGCGATTTTAATACATTTTGCCCAATTTCGTTGTCAATTTTAAAATCTTTCGTGCCATTTAGGTGTATTTTTTCCTGGCGAGCGATAGCGAGCCTGAGCTATCTGATATTTTAAGAGGAACCCGCCTTCGGCCAGGACATTTTTCTACCGAAAAATGTAAAATTTATTTTAGGGGGGAGTCTATGGGGTGTTTTTCTAAGGTTGATGGAGGTTTAGCGAAGAAACTAAGAAATAAAGGAATAATTGAGTTAATAAACCAAAACATCGGGCCATCTCCCCTTAAGGTAAGAGCGTAAGGAGGGACTAAACAAAAAACGGGCATCCTCTTCCCACCGAATTAATTGAGGCTGGTAATTAGAGAAGGTGGAGTAGATTGCCACTTGGTCGATTACCGAGTCTATCTACCCCCTTAGGCCCTAGAGAGAGAGAGAGAGTAGGAGTAGGAGGACGAGAGAGAGAGAGAGTAGGAGTAGGAGTAGGAGTAGGAGTAGGAGGACGAGAGAGAGAGAGAGAGAGAGAGAGAGAGAGAGAGAGAGAGAGAGAGAGAGAGAGAGAGAGAGAGAGAGAGAGTAGTAGTAGTAGTAGTAGTAGTAGTAGGAGGACGCGGGAGAGAGAGAGTAGGTAGTAGTAGGAGGACGAGGGAGAGAGAGAACCAAGCGAGACTAAGATGGGGAGGTTTCCACTGGAGGGATATTTTTTTTTCTTGACCCCTTTCTTCCCCATTGCTCCTGAGATTTTAAGACGTTCGCCCCATTAGTATGGCGATTTTACGAAGTTTCGACCCATTTGTCAAATTTAAGACTTTTCGTGCCATTTAGGTGTCGATTTTTCCTGGCGAGCGATAGCTAGAGGAACTGGCCTTCGGCCAGGACATTTTTCTACAAATCTATCTTGAAAGGGGCTTAATTGGGTGTAATTTTAAGCTTGATGAAGGTCTAGGGAACAAACTAAACACCTCCCCTTAAGGAGGGTGCGGGTGGGTGGGTGCGTTGGTGGGTGATTAGGGTGGGGAGTGGGTGGATGGGTGGGTGGATGTGTGTAGATTACTGAATGCTGACTTGACGCTTAACCCCTTGAGGATTATGACGCGTTTCGATAGTTTATTTTGGCCATCAGTAAACGATTTAACACAGATTAAGAAGGGTATATGGAAGTCGGAGAGTTGATTGAGCCAGTTTTTACCCATTTAACTCCAGCAGATCCTTCCTAAACTGAATAACATTGTCTAATAATAGCCATAATAAAGTATTAAAATACGTCATAATTGGGGGTTATATCAGTTGGTGGATACATCGATATGATAAACGCATGGATATAGGATAAATGGTTGGTGGCTGATTAGGATTTATAAGCGAATTATTGGTAAATACAACAGAATAAAAGACCTAATTATAATCTAAATTTGTGTCAGCATCTCAATAAGATTGTATATTTGTGTATTATTTTTTACAGCTTACGGATTGCTTCTCATTGCCAAGGTCTAAATATAATATTATAGCAACACATTATTAACCCTCTCAGTATTTTACATATCTTTACTTCTCTTATTTCTGGCTATTATTAGATTATTTTATTAAGATAAGGAAGGGTGTGTGGAAATCAAGAGGCTTGATCGAGGCCATCTTTACCCTTTTAACTGGCACAGAGCCTTCGTCATCTGTATAAAGATTGTCTAATGGTAGCTATAATACATTGTTTTAAATGCATCATAATCCACAATGGTTAGCATTTGCTGTATACGACTAATTTTGTTTCACCCTTTCAGTGAATGTTGTCTTCTTTTCCAAAACTGGAAAATATAACATTTAGGGATTACTATCTTTAGCTAGGGGCTAAATACTATCAAAAGTAATGTATTATTGTAATTACCCTAGCAAACACAATATTAACTTCCACAGATTAGGAATTAATTTAGTCAGTGAATGGCTTGAACATTTATTTGTTTAGGATAATTAGTTGACTAATTACTTGGAGATAGGGATGGTGTAGTATTAGAGAGCTACAATATAAATATGTATATACTCAGGCACATTGCTGGGGGTGGCCGACAGGAGACAGAGCCCGAACATCATCTAAAGTTCCTATTCTCAGGGTCCGGGTCCGGGAGGGAGGGAGAAGTGACTAGGAGTGGGAGGGATAGAGGGAGAAAAGACTAGGAAGAGGAGAGAGGGATGAAGAAACGACTGCTAAAGGAGTGGGAGGGAGGGAAGAAGGGAGGGAGAGACAAGGATTGACATGAAGGGAGGAAGGGCAGAAGAGACGATTGCGAGTGGAAGGGAGAGACGACTAGGAGTGGGAGGGAAGGAAAGACAACTATGAGTGGGAGGGTGAGGCGATTAGGAGTGGGAGGGAGAGACAACTAGGAGTGGGAGGGAGAGACAACTAGAAGTGGGAGGGAGAGACTACTAGGAGTGGGAGGGAGAGACAACTAGGAGTGGGAGGGAGAGACAACTAGGAGTGGGAGGGAAAAGATGATTAGGAGTGGGAGGGAGATACTAGGAGTGGGAGGGAGAGACTACTAGGAGTGGGATGGAGAAGATGACTAGGAGTGGGAGGGAGAGACTAGGAGTGGGATGGAGGAGAAGATGATTAGGAGTGGGAGGGAGAGACTAGGAGTGGGAGGGAGAGACTAGGAGTGGGAGGGAGAGACTAGGAGTGGGAGGGAGAGACTACTAGGAGTGGGAGGGAGAGACAACTAGGAGTGGGAGGGAGAGACTACTAGGAGTGGGAGGGAGAGACAACTAGGAGTGGGAGGGAGAGACTACTAGGAGTGGGAGGGATAGACAACTAGGAGTGGGAGGGAAAGGTGACTAGGAGTGGGAGGGAGGGAGAGACGACTAGGAGCGAGAGACAATTAGGAGTGGGTGGGAAAGGTGACTAGGAGTGGGAGGGAGGGAGAGACGACTAGGAGTGGGTGGGAAAGATGACTAGGAGTGGGAGGGAGGGAGAGACGACTAGGAGTGAGAGGGAGAGACAACTAGGAGTGGGAGGGTATATATATATCACGCAAATCTTCCTGTGTCAAAATCTATAGTCTATTCATAATATTTAGGCTATGTATCTTGACCACTAACCTCTGTAACTCGGAAAATACCTGAGTATTCGAGCTATTATTTCTATCATTTGAAAGGAGCCACCCAGAGAATTGGTGTGGAGATTTAGGGCCCATTTGCTCTACCCCTTTTTGAGTTAGAGGTTGTTGTTGTTGTTGTTCCCTAAGCTGCCTGGCCGAACAGCCCCAAGGCCCCAAGCAAAGCTAAGGCCATAACCGAGCGCCCCCACAGAACCCTCCCTGCTTATCACAACAAAGCCTGGGTGACCGAAGCCACTCCATGGCGGGGAGCTGAGGAGGGTGCGGAAACGCCCGGGAAACCAAAGCCCCACCCAGGGCCCTGTGCCCCTCAGCAATTATGAAGAGAAGGTTGAGGGGCAAAGGAAAAATGTGACGCTTTGGCTTCTAATCTTGGTAAATTGGGAGGTCAATCCACGGAAGAGACGCCGTCACTTGAGATCTAGAAAATATATAAGTAAAAGGAACAGTCAGAGTAAGCTATGGGTATGGCAGAGATCGCTTAGTTATCACTCTGATAGACCAGCCCATCACCACATGACTAGAACCCAATCCTCTCAGCATCAGCTAGGAAAGGCCCTAGAAAGCCGCCTTTGGCGGGGGGATAGCTCCCCTATTTCAACCCCTTTCGGGGTTGGGCACCCGCCATGAGTTAGAGGTTAGACCTTAGTTAGACCATTAGTTAGAGGTTAGTTAGACCTTATAACCTCTGAGTTAGAGGTTATAAGGTATAGATTATTGGCCTACTTATAAAGAATAGACTATAGTGACTATAATCGCTGAAATTAATTGGGATGATAGGGTTAATATGAAATATATTTTTCCTCGATTCTGGAAATATTGCCAGATGTTTTCTGATCAATAAAACAAAAAACAAAACAATTTGATTGCATGAACATACCACCATCGTTGTTAAGCACTAACACCACAATCACCCTTATCACAACCACCACTATCACCAGTCACCATTATAATACCAAGAAGAAATCTCTCATCATCAAAACATACTATCATTACCGCAATCATCACAAACGCCACTAACTCAACAACATCTCACCGACATCACAACAACCAATAGCACCATACTCATTTCAAAACTGCTTTCTAACATGTACCACCATTATCACTAGCAACAACCTTATCACCCCTAACACGGAGACTTCATCATCACTACCGTCGTCATAGCAACCACTACACCACAACCAACACCAGTAGTACCATTAGTAAGGAGGCCACAATATCACAACAACCACTAACACTACCACAAACTATTTCACCACCATCATAGCCACTACTAGCACAGCAGCCACTTACACCACAATCACCACTAGCACCAACACCAACAAATCGGAGTCCCCACCATCCCAAAAAGCACCACTATAATAGCACCATCACCACCAACACAGAGGCCCCACCATTACAATAAATAACAATACACTCCAGTACCCTAACCCACTAGGTACCCTTTAAGAAACACCGCCCAGACAACTTCAGGGATTGTATACTATTGTATACTTAATTATAATGTAAAACTTGCAAAACAAACATACCAAAATAGGAACCGCATAATATTAAGACAACAAATCTTATCAAAATCACTATGTTGAAATAACGCATTCACAACCAGAAAACCGAAAAGAAATGCGTCATTCGATCTTGAAAAGGATAATACTAAATAAGGTCTACTATGTCAATGTATTTACAATGCAACCATTTGATAAACACTAAAATATATTAATTGTGATTGTAATTGGTAGGCTATGCAGAAATGTATATATAAATATTATTCTATGAACTTTAGTATCCAAAATGACTTCTTGTATTAAGCCTCCTAAAATGAAAACTTGTCCATTCTGCTACCCTGCCCACCGTCCCATCCTCTTAATTACCCCACAAAACCATTACCATCGCCATGAACAACAATTAACCTAATAAGCTTGGGATTGGAGTAACGGGAGTCGACATCGTAACAAGGCTTATTTATATGCGACATGTTTTTTCTTTTCGTATATGAACTTCGTAGTGTGATGATATTTGAATGCTCATTTACTTCCTTGTGACTGAGAGTTTGTATTTTGCTTTCTTCGCATGCCTAATTTGCTTACGCTGTTCTGTTTCAATATATCTTAATTCAATTCTCCACATATCATTCCATGCATCGTGTTTAATAAATACTTCCTTGTGAATGAGAGTATTTTTTATTTTTATTCTTCGCATGCCTTACTTGCCAAACATTGTCCTATTTGAATATTTTGTATTCAATTCTTCACATTTCATTCTATGCATCAGGCTTAATTAATAAATACAAATATATAAGAATATATTACCGGTACATAACATTATAATTAAAACATTTATTATCATATCCATCACGCATAATAGCGCCAATAGCTCCATTATTCTATGAGTATGTGCAGGTGGTGGACAAGAATTTACGGACAATCTTTTCAGACACAGTTATGATACATTAACAAACTAATTTGATAAACTACTTGAACAACACAGATAAAATTACTGGGATTCCATAATTAGTCTGACCGTGTGTGTGTGTGTGTGTGTGTTTTATCACTTGACGGTTTTCACACATTCCTGACCACGATTCTACATAATATAATGCAATATAATATTAAATTGGATATTCATGATACTTGAAGAAACCAAAATTAACAACCCCAAAAAAAAGGAATGCGAACAATTGAGAGCCTGAATATTTGTTCCAATTAATTAGCAGAGAGAGAGAGAGAGAGAGAGAGAGAGAGAGAGAGAGAGTACAAAGGAAATCAAGCAACAACAGGTCTAGTGACCCTTCTAGGCTGCTTGTCCTCCAAAACACTGAGGATCAAGTGTCCAAACAGTGGTTTAGAGTGGGTAAGGGAACATTGGAAAGGGAACTACTGCCCTGGAACTAATGTCCGTGGCAGGACTAGGAAGTTAGTAGGGGACATATGGGTTAGTAACTGAGGGGAGGATAAAATAAAGTTATTCATTTACAAACGCAGTCAGTCGCGGGTTTGATGCGAGATATTTGTCTAGGCGGAGTTTAAATGAATCAACGGTGCTGCAGTCTATAACGTCTCGGGAAGCCCATTCCACAAGTTGACAACTCGATTGAAGAAGAAATTCTTAGATTCGTGTGAGTTAAAAGATTTACCAATAATTTTGCAACCGTTTCCCCGCGTGTAATTAGATTGGTCGATAGTGAAGTACTTACTACAGTTCATATTGTCGATGCCTTTGATGATTTTGAACACTTGAATTAAGTCACCTTAATTAATTAAGAGAGAGAGAGAGAGAGAGAGAGAGAGAGAGAGAGAGAGAGAGAGAGAAAGAGAGAAAGAAAGAGAGAGAGAGAGAGAGAGAGAGAGAGAGAACAAAGGAGTACAAAGGAAATTAAGCAACAACAGATCTAGTGACCCTTCTAGGTTGCTTGTCCTCCAAAACACTGAGGATCAAGTGTCCAAACAGTGGTTTAGAGTGGGTAAGGGAACATTGGAAAGGGAATTACTGCCCTGGAACTAATGTCCGTGGCAGGATTAGGAAGTTAGTAGAGGACAGATGGGTTAGTAACTGAGGGGGGGATAAAATAAATGTATTCTTTTACAAAGGCAGTCAGTCGCGGGTTTGATGAGAGATATTTGTCTAGGCGGAGTTTAAATGAATCAACGGTGATGCAGTCTATAACGTTTCGGGGAAGCCCATTCCACAAGTTGACAACTCGATTGAAGAAGAAATTCTTAGATTCGTGCGAGTTAAAAGATTTACCAATAATTTTGCAACCGTTTCCCCGCGTGTAATTAGATTGGTCGATAGTGAAGTACTTACTACAGTTCATATTGTCGATGCCTTTGATGATTTTGAACACTTGAATTAAGTCACCTCTTAATCTGCGCTGGGTTAAAGGAAATAGATTTAATTCTCTAAGACGCTCTTCGTATGGTTTGTTCTTTAGGCTAGGTATCATTTTGGTAACTCTACGTTGAACTCGTTCTAGCTTGTTTATATCGTTTTGGTAATAAGGGCACCAGGATTGAACGCAGTATTCCAGAAGAGGGCGGACTAAGGAATTGTAAAGGGTTAGGATAACTTCTTTGGATTTATGCTCAAATGACCTGCCTATAAAGCCAATTATTTTGTTTGCCTTCTTAACAACTTCTGAACATTGTTAACTCGGTTTTAGGTTACTCGATATTGTTACTCCCAGATCGGTTTCTCTGTTTACATTCTTAAGCTGAGTGCCATTCATCGAATAGTTTGCTTTCTCATTTAGGTATCCGACATGCAGTACTTTACATTTATCCGCATTGAAACTCATTTGCCAAATTTGGGCCCAAAATGACAATTTATCTAGATTGTGTTGCATATCGTCAACTTGTTCTTTTGAGAGTACGCTATTTGCAATTTTTGTATCGTCAGCAAATTTTGAGATTGTACAGGTGAGACCCTCATCTATGTCGTTGATGTAAATTAGAAAGAGAATTGGTCCTAGTACCGATCCCTGGGGTACCCCGCTACTTACATTGGTCCATTTAGATGCCTTACCGTTTATGACTACCCTTTGCTTTCTGTCGCTGAGCCAATTTTCTATCCATTTCAACACACCGTCTTGTATTCCATGCGCTTTTAGTTTTAGCAGTAAACGTTTGTGGGGAACTTTGTCAAAGGCCTTTTGAAAATCTAGGTAATATAATATCTACAGCTTTACTCTCATCGTAGAGGTTGAGGATATCGTGGAAGAAGTCTAAGAGGTTTGTTAAACAGGAACGTTTTTTACGAAAGCCGTGTTGAGTATCTTTAAGTATGTTATTTTCCTCTAAGTGATTTACGAGTCTGTCTCGTATGACCGTTTCTAGCATTTTACATACAACTGAGGTTAAGCTAATTGGACGATAGTTACTGGGTAGGGATTTGCTGC
>CM064519.1:48013926-48078926 GCA_032716605.1 Paralithodes platypus | reverse complement strand
TTATTTCTGTATTAAGTTGATAGAGGTCTACGGAACAAACTAAAGCCCAAAACACTTCATGGTCAGTTGGGGCTTGTTGTGATTACCTGTAACAAGTGATTGAAGTGGGAAGGGGGAGGGAGGCGTGGTGGTGATTGAGGCATTTAAGGGGAGATGGGCTGGTTTTCTGGGCCCTCTTCTTCCTCATGCTTAGCCCCATTAGTTTTCAGATTTTATGACGTTCGGCCACAAATTTGGCGATTTTAAGACCTTTCACCCCATTTCTTTGTCAACATTAAGACTTTTCGCGTCATTTAGGTGTCGAGTTTTTCCTGGCGAGCAATATCGAGCTTTTATTTTAAGAGGAACCGGCCTTCGGCCGTGATATTTTTCTACCGAAAAAAGTACAAATAAATCTTAAAGGGGGGTCCTGGGGTTGTTTTGGAAGTTTGATGGAGGTCTAGGGAGGAAACTAGAAAAAATAATAAATAAATGAACAAATCGATCAACAAGTGAACCATCTCCCCTTAACAATGCTATGGTATGGTATTCAGATTTCTTATTTCACAATTAATGCCTGAAGTAAGCAAACACGAGAGCCGGTCAGCTTGACATGACGAGATAAGGCAAATTATGGTGATTATATATCAACCCTTCACCACCCCTTCTCTTTTCATATCATATACGATATTAATCCTTTCTGTACCGGTGATTTTCTTCTAACTTCATTCTGGCTATTATTTGATCATTTTCTTCAGTTTAAAAAGGGCCTCCAGCAACTAACAGGCTTGGAACTATCTCACCTAAACCTCTTCACTACCACAGATTCTTCTCAAACTATACAAAATCGTATAAAAATCACTAGAATAAAATATAAAAGACGTCGCTGGTACAGAAGGGGTTAATCTCAAATACAGAAATCTACCACAATGGGTTTTGGTCAATTTTCAAGATAACCAAATATGTGGCTAGGCTCAGGTAATTTATACATATTTAATACACAAACAAAACAATAGCGTATATATATATACTGTATCTATTCTTTGTCATTTATTTACAAGATGCATTTTACTAGGCTGTATTTCTTATTTGTATATCTTTATCTTTCCTTCAAACATGTTCTTAAACTTGTATTCATCCATATTAACCCCTTCTGTACCGGTGACGTCTTTTTAGTGTATTGTGGCTACCACTAATCGATTTTATTCAGTTTAGGAAGGATCTCTGGCAATTAACAGGCTTTGAAGTATCTAACTTAACCCTTTTTACTAACATAAATCCTTCTTAAACTGTACACAATCATCTACATATAGATAGAATAAAACTGAAAAGACGTAGCCGGTACCGAAGGGGTTAATCCTTTCACAATACGATAAAGCTATTATTTCATATATTCTGGCTATCATAAATTGTGTATTATCAGCTTAGCAAGGGTTTATGTTAGTCAGAGAGATAATCAAGATAACCATTACCTCTTTGATTTATATAAAGGGCGTTCCAAATAAAATTGACTTAATGTTAATATTTTGCCATCTGATCTGAACAGAATATAGCAACAAAGAACATCCTAGCATTGAAAGGGTTAAATACAAACTCATCTCCTTCTATTTTTTCTCTGGGCCATACATCCTTCCATCCCCACCATCCCTCATCCCATATGCACCATCCTTCGTATATCCCTCCACTCCCTCCATCCCTCATACATACATCCCGTCCCTCACACATACCCGGTACCTCGCGTCCTACCATCCCTCATGCTCTCTACACCTATTATCCTCATCCCATATGCACCCTCCCTCATACATCCCTCCCTTCCCACAATCCCTCATCCCCTATGCACCATCCCTCATACATCCCTCCACTCCCATCTTCCTTCATACATCCCTCACGCTCATCCCATATGCACCATCTCTCATACATCTCTCCCTTCCCACAATCCCTCATCCCCTATGCACCATCCCTCATACAACCCTCCACTCCCATCATCCTTCATACATCCCTCACGCTCATCCCCTATGCACCATCCCTCATACATCCCTCCACTCCCATCATCCTTCATACATCCCTCCCACCATCCCTCACGCTCATCCCATATGCACCATCTCTCATACATCCCTCCCTTCCCACAATCCCTCATCCCCTATGCACCATCCCTCATACAACCCTCCACTCCCATCATCCTTCATACATCCCTCCCACCATCCCTCACGCTCATCCCCTATGCACCCTCCCTCATACATCCCTCCTATCCCACTATCCCTCATCCCATATGCACAATCCCCCATACATCCCTCCCATCTCATATGCAGCATCCCTCATACATACCTCCAATCCCACCCTCCCATATGCACCATCCCCCACACATCCCTCCTACTCCCTACATCCCATCATCCCCTATGCACCATCCCTCCTGCTCTCTACATCCCATCATCCCCTATGCACCATCCCCCACACATCCCTCCTGCTCTCTACATCCCATCATCCCCTATGCACCATCCCTCCTGCTCTCTACATCCCATCATCCCCTATGCACCATCCCTCCTGCTCTCTACATCCCATCATCCCCTATGCACCATCCCTCCTGCTCTCTACATCCCATCATCCCCTATGCACCATCCCTCCTGCTCTCTACATCCCATCATCCCCTATGCACCATCCCTCCTGCTCCCTACATCCATCATCCCCTATCCCCTATGCACCATCCCTCCTGCTCCCTACATCCCACCATCCCCTATGCACCATCCCTCCTGCTCTCTACATCCCATCATCCCCTATGCACCATCCCTCCTGCTCCCTACATCCCACCATCCCCTATGCACCATCCCTCCTGCTCTCTACATCCCATCATCCCCTATGCACCATCCCTCCTGCTCCCTACATCCCATCATCCCCTATGCACCATCCCTCCTGCTCTCTACATCCCATCATCCCCTATGCACCATCCCTCCTGCTCTCTACATCCCATCATCCCCTATGCACCATCCCTCCTGCTCCCTACATCCCATCATCCCCTATGCACCATCCCTCCTGCTCCCTACATCCCACCATCCCCTATGCACCATCCCTCCTGCTCTCTACATCCCACCATCCCCTATGCACCATCCCTCCTGCTCTCTACATCCCATCATCCCCTATGCACCATCCCTCCTGCTCTCTACATCCCATCATCCCCTATGCACCATCCCTCCTGCTCTCTACATCCCATCATCCCCTATGCACCATCCCTCCTGCTCTCTACATCCCACCATCCCCTATGCACCATCCCTCCTGCTCTCTACATCCCATCATCCCCTATGCACCATCCCTCCTGCTCTCTACATCCCATCATCCCCTATGCACCCTCCTGCTCTCTACATCCCATCATCCCCTATGCACCCTCCCTCCTGCTCTCTACATCCCATCATCCCCTATGCACCATCCCTCCTGCTCTCTACATCCCATCATCCCCTATGCACCATCCCTCCTGCTCCCTACATCCCATCATCCCCTATGCACCATCCCTCCTGCTCTCTACATCCCACCATCCCCTATGCACCATCCCTCCTGCTCCCTACATCCCATCATCCCCTATGCACCATCCCTCCTGCTCTCTACACCTATTATCCTCATTAGCCTCGTCCCCCCGGCCCATTATTATGCACCCTCTATTCACTCACGTCTCATCCACGACTCCAGACCTATTCATCAGCTTGGATCTAACCGCCCCCCCCCCCCCAACCCCCCACACTACCCCCTCACCAGCCATATTCTTCACTCCACCACAATTAACCCCTTCTGTGCCGGCGACGCTATAGCTGTATGTTGACGATTTTATGAGTTTAAGAAGGGTCTACAGTAGTAAAAAGGGTTAAGCGAGACAGTTCGGAGCCTGTTAATTGTTAGAGGTCCTTCCTAAGCTCAATACAATAATCTAATAGTTGCCAGAATGTAAAGAAAAGGACGTCACCGATACAGAAAGGGTTAAGGGGAAGTTTAGTTTTCCTGGACTCACCTCTCCATAATGTTAAGCCCCATTAGTTTGGCATTTTCAAAAACTTTTGTGCCACTTATGTGTCTATTTATTCCTGGCGAGCAATAGCGAGCCTGTATATTAGGAGGAACCGGCCTTCGGCCGGGACATTATTCTACCGAAAAATGTACACATTTATCTCGAAGGGGAGTCTTGATGGTATTTTGTTTTAAATTTGATGGAGTTCTTGGGAGGAAACTAAAAATCATAAATAAATTAGACAATATATTTAATAATCTCCCTTTAAATCACTTGCCACCCCCCCCACCCCCCAAGACACCCTTATCTCTCCCTTCTCCTCTATCACTGATCCCTACTCATATCAACCTACCGAACCTCCCTTGTTCGCCCCTACCTCGAAATCAATCTTCCCCATCTGACCCCAGCTTCCTCCAGTATCTCTTGTTCCATCTCTCCCCCCCCCCCCCCCTCCCTCCTCCCACCATCTCTTAACTCACTCTCCTTCTCATTAACCCTTTATGTACCGGTAGCATCCTTTTCATTATATTCTGGCAACTATTAGATGATTTCATTCGGTTTAGGAAGGATGTCTACCAATTAAGAAACTACAGATTATCTCATTATTTTGTTTTAGCTACCATACATCAGTCCTGAGCTTCACTAAATCTTCTAAATGTAGGTAGAATAAAATGTAAAAGCCGTCGCAGGTACGGAAAGGGTTAAAGGGGGGGGGGGGGATGGTTAATTTTTTGGTCGTTATTTTCATATATTAACTATTTTTCTAGTCCTCCCTAGACCTCCATCAAACTGAAAGAAAAAAAATCCATTAGATCCCCCTTCTAGATTAATTTGTACATTTTTCGGTAAAAAAAATCCCGGCCGATGGTTGGTTCTTCCAAATTGCGACCGCCCGGTTGAGAGGTCAGGGAATAGGTTGCTTTTTAGTCTTGTGGTTCACTTTTTTGGCGATTTTTGCATGTATTCATTATTTTTCTAGTTTCCTCCCTAGACCTCCATCAAATTTAAAAAACATCCATTAGATCCCCCTTCTAGATTAATTTGTACATTTTTCGGTAGACAAATTTCCAGGCCGAAGGCCGGTTCTTCCAACATTACAGGCTCACTATCGTTCGCCAGGAAAAAGATCGACACCTAAATAGCACAAAAGGTTGTAAAATTGACAATGAAATGGACCGGAAGGTCTAACAAACGACAAACTAATGGGGCAAACATCATAAAATCTGAAAACTAATGGGGCTAAACACGAGGGAGAAAGTGGTCCAGAAAGCTGGCCCACCTCCCCTTAAAAACTCTTTCCCCAATTAAGGCAGTTACTTCTTTCTCCTCTTCATATTAGTTTCAGGCAAGCAAGAATAATATGAACATTTGTACTTATAATGATTAAATTTCGTCAGACTAACTCCTCACACTAAACCACTCTAAGGATATTATGTGGATTGATTTGATACTTTTGCGTTAGGGGCTAGTGTTTTTTTGTTTTTTTTTTTTGTTTTTTTTGGGGGGGGGGGTCTATTAATTCATTTATTTATGTAATTGTTAGTTTCCTCGCTAGACCTCCCTCAAACTTTGAAAATCACCTCCTAGACCCCCCTCAAAATAAATGTGTACATTGTTCGGTAGAAAAATGTCACGGCCGAAGGCCGGTTCCTCTTGTAATTATAGGCTCGCTATCGCTCGCCAGGAAAAAAATCGACACCTAAATGGCACGATAGGTCTTAAGATTGACAACGAAATGGAGCTAAAGGTGTTAAAATCACCAAACTAATGGGCAAAACGTCTTAGAATGTCAAAACTAACGGAGTTAAACACGAGGGAGAAAGGGGCCATGAAAACCATCCCATCCCCCCCCCCCCCCCTTAATCTGAAGTAGGCTATAATTCTATATTAGTATAGCCCACAATTTAGGATAGGTTGCTTAGAATCGGCGCTTTCCGATTATCTCCGTTGCATAGAAAACGTCGGCTTGTAATTCCTATCAGTCTAGCGGCTCTAGCCCCTACTTATGTACAGTGGCGCTAATAAGTCATGTCTCAGTTGTCATTACGTTTGGTTCCTTCAGTGCTGTATTAATGTCTGCCAGATGTTGAATAAGGTGGATAGGTGTAGGAACCTGTTTGTATATCTCATTCAATAAGAAGAAATCATGTGTAAATATTGCTGATACCAATTATTGATCAAAATATAATTGGTGCCGAGACATCAATTATTAGGCCGACTGTACTCCTCTTTTGTTCCTATCCCTTTAACCATTTGCTCTCCCAATAACAAATCTCCCTTCTCGTCTATGTTCTCACCTGTGTTCAAGCTTTCTCCACCTTGCTGCTTCAACCTTCCCCCCCCCCCCTCCTTCATAATTAGTCTCACCTCCTGTCCCTGTCTCTCTTCATCTCTTGCACCCTTTCCCCTTGTGTTACTTTCTTACTTTCCATATCGTATTTTTTAAACAAATCGTTTACAATTTGCTATACCAGCCAACCCCATTAGTTTAGCGATTTCAAGACTTCTAGCCCCATTTGTGAGCCAATATTATGACCTGTCTTGCCATTTAGGTGTCGATTTGTTCCTGGCGAGCGATCTCAAGGAAGTTAATTATAAGGAACCGGCCCTTGGTAGGAGACATTTTTCTACCAAAAAATGGGACGTATTTTAAAGCTTGATAGGGGTCTAGGGAGCAAACTGCCCCTTCCCTTAACACATCACTTGTTTGATTAACCCGTTCAGCATGATTACGTATTCTTCATCTTATTCTGTTTGCCATTAGACGGATATGTTTTGGCTTATAATCTACCTCTCAGCCTCGAAGGCGCAAGTCCTATTTTAATAGATAATGTACAGGACTTCTTGAATTGCATATAATCGTCATATGTTAGCAAGCTTAAAAGTCTATAAGCGGCGTCATCGTACTGAAGGGGTTAAGGGGGGGGGGGGGGGGGCTTTCTTCCTTATGTTTATCTCCAATATTGTTTAAAATTTAAAACATTCGTCCCATTAATTTGACGATCTTAAGAACTTTCGTGCCATTTAGGTGTCAATTTTAATCCTGGCGAGTGACAGCAAGCTTGCAGTTTAGGAGGACCACATGCACACATTTATCTCGAACAGGGGTCTTGGGGGCACTTTTTTTAGTTGTATTCTTATTTTTACTTTAAAGCTTGACGGAGGTCCAGGGAGGAAACTATAATACATAAATCAGTATACAACAAATAATAATAATAATAATAAATATATAAATAAATAAATTAATACTAATAATAATAATAATAATAATAATAATAATAATAATAATGATAATAATAATAATATAATAAAAATAAAAATAATAATAATAATAATAATAATAATAATAATAATTATACTACCACTACTACTACTACTAATAATAATAATACTAATACTAATAATAAATAATAATAATAAACAAATAAAAACAAAAATCGGTAATGAGAAAGTGTTGTGGCTGATACGGAAGAGGGCCCAGACTGGAATAATGGGTGGGGTGCCAATAATGGGGATAACGGGGGAGCAGGTCTGAATGGGGGCCCCGACCATCTCAAGGTTCTGTGTCACTACCACTACTGTCACCTCGCTACACCACCGCTTCGCCTCACCGGTATCCGCCTCACTAGTACTATATATCATCATCACTCGCTACATCAACGTCACTACGCATCACCATCACAAGCCACATCACTACTTTGCCTCGCCAGTATTCGCCTCACCACCACTACACATCACCATCACTCCCTACATTACATCACCACTTTGCATCACCAGTATCCACCTCACCACCACTACACATCACCATCACTCACCACATTACATCACCACTTTGCCTCACCAGTATCCACCTCACCACCACTACACATCACCATCACTCTCTACACCACCACTTTGCATCACCAGTATCCCCCTCACCACCAACTTACATCACATCACCACTTTGCTTCACCAGTGTCCACCTCACTAACACTGCACATCACCATCACTCCACCTCATGACTGTTGCTGGTCATCATCACTTCCCCTCATGACTAATTCACCTTACAATCACTCCGCATCATCACTATTTCGACATCAATCATTTTAAGTCCAATCCTTCACAATCTATAGGCCATATTTTGAACTTTCATAAATCAGTGGTGACCTAGAGGGCTCATATCCAGCATAAACCCCCAATAACTGATGTGAAGAGATATAAGATGATCATTGATGATGATTGTCACCTTATACTAATAACTCGACAACGATATGAACTGTATATTGAAAATCATAAGAATAATGATATGCGCTCCCGTATGGTGCCAACTTCCAATATGGCTCACCCTCGCAAACAAAATATAAAATTGGTTAATGAAATTACTAGCAGTACTTTCATTCGTGATGCCCAATGAAGGAAAGGGTACTGGAATGTGTTGATACATTTAATAGTTTTGAATATAGGTTACACATAGTCCATTCATGATAAGTTGGCCAGAAATCGTGAACCTCAACCACTGTAACTCACAAAGGGCTAGAGCACTTGGGCTGTACATTTTCTCACCTATTCCCAGGCTGACACTTCCCAAATGGTTGAAATATTATCTCGATTAATCTAGTCTCTTTTGATTTTTAGAGGTTAGTGGTTGAAATGTTTGGCCTAATTGTAATGAATAGACTATAGTTGTGTGGCGTATGAGCTGAAATGATTGGGGTGAATATAAGGGCTTTGTGAACTTAATGGGAGCGTGTACGTTCTGTATGTGATATCCTTGTTCGAATCCTGGGAGAATCACATCCTTTCATTAATTTCGTTTGGGGTGTTATTGGTGTTAACCCCTTCTGTACCGGTGACTTCCTTTTACCTTTCTCCTGGCTACTATTAGACGCATTTATTCAATTAAAAAAGGGCCTCCAGCAATTAACAGGCTTTATACTATATCGCTTAACCCTTTTTTAATATAACAGATCCTTCTTAAACTGCATAAAATAGTCTAGATATTGCAAGAATAATATTAAAAAGACGCCGCCGGTACAGAAGGGGTTAAGAACGATGTTAAAGATATTGTAAGGCCTTGTTCTTGAAAGGCGAAGTAGAGGCAAAGCGAACAGACCTAGCCCGCGCGACTGAGGCCTAATTAGGGAAACTGTGGCATTAGAGGGATCACGCGGCATTATCTCCGGGGCTCTCAGACGGCTGGATTGACAGACAGACGGAGAGATGACAGCCGGATAGAAAGCCATCCAGATAAAGGCAGACTGATAGATAGACACACACACACACATACACACAGTTTGTATCACACACACTCACTTGTACACACACACACACTGTCTGTCTCACACACACTCACTTGTACACACACACACTCACACACAATTTGACTCACACACAATCACTTGTACACACACACACACACTGTCCGTCTCACACACACTCACTTGTAGCCTACACACACACACTGTCTGTCTCACACACACTCACTTGCACACACGGATACACACACATACGAAAACGAATACACGAAGATCCACTACTTATGGCCGCCTCACACATTCACGACTTGGACGGCGACTTTAGCGCGTATTGAGTTTTGCGAAAAAGTCGGGGATATCGAGCACGACAAATTATAAGAAGAGACCATCTCGAGGGCCTCTCGTACCCACTACGAACAAGCATAACATTAAACCTGAAAGAGAACATACCCAATACGAGGCATCGCTACCCCAGCCAGAGATTTGGCCGATAATGGTTCGGATCACACAAAATCAACAGGAAACACCAGGACATCACAACGTACCTACAACGTACCCAGTACGTGTCGGACCACGTACGTGCAGATGACGTCCAGGTTTCGGCAGAAGAGCACGGCCCAATATAAAAAGAATGGCCCCAAACCTGGGTTCCAGTGTTGCCACGTCTTCGTAGCGTCTGGCGCGTCTCGTGCTTGTGCGCATTGGTTTCTTCACTTGTCTAGGTGGTTTCGCCATGTACGTTCTGTGTACGTTATATGTACTGTGTGTGTACGTCCAAATTTCTTGAAACATTGTCAAATGTCTTCAGTGGGTGATAAAATGTCAGTGGGATACCGAGATATTGTCTGTGTGGTTACGTTGCCTTCAGTCTGGCTACGTGACACTACGGGATGACTTCTGGCTGTTGTCTTTCACACCTCGACTGAACTACGTAACACTATGGGACGACTCTTGGCTGTTGTCTTTCACATCTCGTAACGTCTTTTCTCGTTGTGATGTCGCGCGACATGCAGCGACGCCACCTAGACGCCACCCAGTACTGAAAGAACTCATAACGTAATCACATCGACATGCAACGACAAAAAGTCAGGTCACGACTCAGCGCAAAAGTTTAAGGACTACACTCAAATTACGCGGACCACGCACACATCGCCCGAGACTGCCAGACATGGAGAGAGATGTCGTGTTTTTCTACAAGACTTCATCACGAGACAAAACGCGCACTAAGTCGCCGTCCAAGTGGTGAATGTGTGAGGCGGCCATTACTCACTTTCACACACACACGTCAAATACACAAGCACTCGGTATCAAACGTACATAAACACACACATGTACGTATGAATGCATTCAGAGATCGAAAGTTCCCTTATCGTATAGTCGATACAGTCAATAGTTGAACTATATAAATCGCGCATGTACTTGTTTTGGTACCTGTTCCTTCACAAGCATCCCGATGAATAACATTAACTGAAATCAATTGTCCAGATGTTGATGTACTCTGTTGATACTCACTCTAATAATAAACAATAACACAGTACAAAGGAGTACAAAGAAAATCAAGCAACAACATATCTAGTGACCCTTCTAGGTTGCTTGTCCTCCAAAACACTGAGGATCAAGTGTCCAAACAGTGGTTTAGAGTGGGTAAGGGAACATTGGAAAGGGAATTACTGCCCTGGAACTAATGTCCGTGGCAGGATTAGGAAGTTAGTAGGGGACAGATGGGTTAGTAACTGAGGGGGGGATAAAATAAAGTTATTCATTTACAAACGCAGTCAGTCGCGGGTTTGATGCGAGATATTTGTCTAGGCGGAGTTTAAATGAATCAACGGTGATGCAGTCTATAACGTTTCGGGGAAGCCCATTCCACAAGTTGACAACTCGATTGAAGAAGAAATTCTTAGATTTGTGTGAGTTAAAAGATTTACCAATAATTTTGCAACCATTTCCCCGCGTGTAATTAGATTGGTCGATAGTGAAGTACTTACTACAGTTCATATTGTCGATGCCTTTGATGATTTTGAACACTTGAATTAAGTCACCTCTTAATCTGCGCTGGGTTAAAGGAAATAGATTTAATTCTCTAAGACGCTCTTCGTATGGTTTGTTCTTGAGGCTAGGTATCATTTTGGTAACTCTACGTTGAACTCGTTCTAGCTTGTTTATATCTTTTTGGTAATAAGGGCACCAGGATTGAACGCAGTATTCCAGAAGAGGGCGGACTAAGGAATTGTAAAGGGTTAGGATAACTTCTTTGGATTTATGCTCAAATGACCTGCCTATAAAGCCAATTATTTTGTTTGCCTTCTTAACAACTTCTGAACATTGTTGACTCGGTTTTAGGTTACTCGATATTGTTACTCCCAGATCGGTTTCTCTGTTTACATTCTTAAGCTGAGTGCCATTCATCGAATAGTTTGCTTTCTCATTTAGGTATCCGATATGTAGTGCTTTACATTTATCCGCATTGAAACTCATTTGCCAAATTTGGGCCCAACATGACAATTTATCTAGATTGTGTTGCATATCGTCAACTTGTTGTTTTGAGAGTACGCTATTTGCAATTTTTGTATCGTCAGCAAATTTTGAGATTGTACAGGTGAGACCCTCATCTATGTCGTTGATGTAAATTAGAAAGAGAATTGGTCCTAGTACCGATCCCTGGGGTACCCCGCTACTTACATTGGTCCATTTAGATGCCTTACCGTTTATGACTACTCTTTGCTTTCTGTCGCTGAGCCAATTTTCTATCCATTTCAACACACCGTCTTGTATTCCATGCGCTTTTAGTTTTAGCAGTAAACGTTTGTGGGGAACTTTGTCAAAGGCCTTTTGAAAATCAAGGTATATAATATCTACAGCTTTACTCTCATCGTAGAGGTTGAGGATATCGTGGAAGAAGTCTAAGAGGTTTGTTAAACAGGAACGTTTTTTACGAAAGCCGTGTTGAGTATCTTTAAGTATGTTATTTTCCTCTAAGTGATTTACGAGTCTGTCTCGTATGACCGTTTCTAGCATTTTACATACAACTGAGGTTAAGCTAATTGGACGATAGTTACTGGGTAGGGATTTGCTGCCTTTTTTGAATATCAGTGTTACGTTGGCTAGTTTCCACTGATCGGCCATAGTTCCAGACTGCAAGGATTTATTGAATAGTAATGTCAGTGGTTTGGAGAGCTCATCCTTAGCTTCCTTTAGAACTCTAGGCGAGATTGTATCAGGTCCAGGCGTTTTATTTACCTTGAGTTTATCTAAACAATTCAATACTTCTCTCTCTGTAACGGTGATATTCCTTAGAACATCTGAATTATCAATCTGAATCGGCGATGGTGTAGGGATATCACCGAGGTCTTCTGTTGTAAAAACTGATGCAAAGAAGGTATTGAGGGCATTACTCATTTGTACTTCGTCTTTGGTGTATTCTCCATTTTCATCGACTAACGGTCCAACAGTTGAAGTAACTACTTTTTTCTTTCTGATATAACTATAGAATTCTTTCGGGTTTGTTTTACTTTGATTCGCAATATGTAACTCTAAGGTCTTTTTACTTTGCTTAATTAACTTTTTGGCTTTGCGTCGTAGCTCTACAAATTTCAGCCGTTCTTCGTCATTTTGTGAGGATTTTAATCTATCATTAGCAAATTTTTTAGCAAGCAGGCAGTTTGAAATATCTTTATTCCACCATTTGGGCTTATTATTATGGCCTGGACGCCGTATTTTCGATGGTATGCAGTCTTGCACTGCTTTTAGGTAAGTGGCTTCGAATAACTTCCAAGATGTATTTATGTCGTTATTGTGAATTAAAAAGCTCCAGTCAGTTTCTTTAAACATAGCTCTAAGTTTATGGAAGTTTGCTTTCTTGAAATTAGGGACTTTTTCGATGCTACTATTTGGTTCGTTACTAGTAAACTTTAAAGTGAAAGTTATCGTACGATGGTCGCTGTTACTGAATTCATCACCAACATTCAAATTCTCTATTAATTCTTCTTTTGTTGCAAGTACAATGTCAAGAACGTTATTACCACGGGTTGGCGTTCCAACAAATTGATAAAGCGAACTCTCTTGCAAGTTCGTATACAAGTCATGTCCGGAGTGTGAAGTAAGAGTATCGCCCCACTTGGTCACAGGTAAATTAAAGTCGCCAAAAATTACGGTATCTTGTGAGTTACTTACATCTGCAATTTGTTCGTAAATTTCTCGGTCAGTTTGCACTGATTGAGCTGGAGGTCTGTATATTAATGCAAGTATTATTTTTGTACCTTTATTATTCTTTATTAGCACAAAAGATGCGTCGACGTTCACAATTTGAGGTTTTGACAAGAGGGTAGGGTTAAGACTTTCTTTGATATAAAGTAAAACGCCACCTTCATTTCGATTTATTCGGCTTTTCTCAAACATTACATAACCGGGAAGTGAATACTCTGATAAAAAGTCTCTATCTTCTGTATTGAGCCAAGATTCTGTTATGCCAATCACATCATAATTTTCTGTAAACACTAGCTCCTCTAAATCTGAAAATTTATTGCGTATGCTACGAGCGTTTGCATAGAACACCTTTAAATTTGTTATTTTAGAACTCACGGAACGCTCTTTAATAATATTTTTGGTTCTTGTCGGATCTACATTTATGTTCATGGCTGTCCTCGGTCCTCGCTGTCTTCGGTCCTTATCGCTGGTGGTCCTCGGTTGCCTCTGTTTTTTTCTTGGCGTTGGATGATTTATGTCACTGCTGCTTCTTCTTCTCGGATGGCGTTTTTTGATCCATGGCTGCGGACTGCTTCGTGTAGGAGACGACCCATGCGTGCTGAACCCACAGGGTTTAGATGAGTGCCATCCTTGCGGAACAGAGTAGGCTGGTTGTAGAAGTTGTCCCAGAGGTTGATGAATTCAACTTCTTCCCTCAGACACAAATATTTTAGTCGGCTATTTGTGCTGAAGGCCTTGTCGTAGAATTTGTCAGGTGCGTCGATCTTGGGGAGAATGCCTGAGATGATGATATTCCTTGACTTGTTTTTGTAGTGCTGGATCATCTTGCGATATTTCTCCATCAACTCTTCGGATCTGGTGCGCATGACGTCATTTGAACCAGCATGGATGACAAAAAGGGTATTTTCATTTGCATCCTTTGTGGTATCTTCGAAGGCTTCCACAATGTCGTCCAGTCCAGCTCCTGGGATGCAAAATCTTTTTCGTTGATTTGGGACTCTGTCGCAGAACTCTTCGACCTGTCCTCGTAGGATGGAATCCCCAACAAGCCTGGTCTCCTCTGGTTCGTCTTCCATCTCTACCAATATCTCAAATCTGTTTGACATTGTGACTGGTAGATGAGACCTTTTCTGCGTTGGCCGTGCACCGTTCCTCACTGGTGTAAATCCGGAAACCTGTGGTGGCGGGACTCTACGTACAGGTCGGGGAGAGGAGTGGTTAGAACGGGGGCGAGGGGTTGGTACTGTTCGTGCTACAATCAAGGTCAAGGACGATGTTCTGATTGGCTCTAAAATAATTAATATCTGAATGGAAATGATTGTGTATGTGATGTGTTTGTCCATTAATTTATGCAAATTACACACAGACACACATAAAGTATACAGTTACAGTATATAATTTTACTCTCTCTCTCTCTCTCCCTTCCCCCCCCCCCCACCCGAACCCATTCATCTGGATCAAAACAGTCTAATAAAACTTAATGCACGCCATTGATTGGAACCAGAATTCGCTCAATTCGAAATGGCCGTATCTTTATGTTATCCGTTCGTCCCCTAATCATGCTGTTCAATTTTATCTGCATTGAAATATTTTATCAGTATATATATATATATATATATATAATAAATTAGTCCTTTCAAAACGGATGTGACTGCGCTTATAAGGAGTACGTCATTAAAGGTTTGAAGGTTACATTTATCGATAACCGTTTAGCTGCTTCCGTCTTAGTTTTTGTGTTGTACTGCAGATTTATTAATATGGCATTTAAAATATAACAGTTAAGGGGGATATGTTTGGTCGATTATTTCATATATTCAGATTGTTTTAGTTTTTTCCCTAGACCCCCATCAAACTTTAAAAAAAACAAAAATCCATTAGATCCCCTTCTAGATTAATTTGTAAGTATTCCAATATTACAGGCTCACTATCGTTCGCCAGGAAAAAAATAGACACCTAAATAACCCGAAAATTTACAAAATAATGGGACAAAGGTCTAAAAATTTCAAAACTAATGGGGCTAAACATGAGGGAGAAGGGGATCTAGAAGAACGGTCCATCTCTCCTCAATACTATAGGTATTTATGTAAATAATAAATAAATTTAAAAGAAACTATTCATACAGCTATTTTATAGCATTGTATGTTTCAAAATCAGTTTACAAGTGCTATGGTTTTGGTTTATTATTAAGATTTGTATTCTTAGATGAGTAAATTATATCTGTGTGAGCGAATTATAAAATAGATCATAGTAATTGTATTGTTATGAACCATTATATTGCTGATTTTAATATATACATTGACCTTATCAATATATTAAGCCCACGTTAAAACAACTTTATATATAATTTGGGATGAGAAACATAATCTTGGGGCGTTTCGTTCGGGGATCACGGCGTCAGGCAATAGATAAGATAGATAGATAGACTAACTTGTTTGGCCTCAGGCTGTATGTTTATAGTGACGTTACACGGGCATTAGGAACCATACAACAGAAATAATTACTATATTCCTCACTCCCCCCCCCCCCCCCCACACACACACACACACCCCACCCCTACACGTACACACACACACACATACATACACACCCACACACACCCCCCTACACATACACACATACCCACACACACACACACCCTTACACCTACACACACCTACACAAACACCAACATTCACACCCACTACCACACCCATAAACCTACACCCCCCCCCCCCCACACACACACCTACACACCCACCCACACACACACACACACACACACAACAACACACACACACACTCAAGTACACTCTCGCTCATAATTACTCAAGACATAACCTTGATCTCCAAAGCTCGCATGTGACTCCATAATCAAAGTTATATAATGACTAGACTGTACCTAGGTTAAGGGGTTGGTGGCTGGACTGTACCTAGGTTAAGGGGTTGGTGGCTGGACTGTACCTAGGTTAAGGGGTTGGTGGCTGGACTGTACCTAGGTTAAGGGGTTGGTGGCTGGACTGTACCTAGGTTAAGGGGTTGGTGGCTGGACTGTACCTAGGTTAAGGGGTTGGTGGCTGGACTGTACCTAGGTTAAGGGGTTGGTGGCTGGACTGTACCTAGGTTAAGGGGTTGGTGGCTGGACTGTACCTAGGTTAAGGGGTTGGTGGCTGGACTGTACCTAGGTTAAGGGGTTGGTGGCTGGACTGTACCTAGGTTAAGGGGTTGGTGGCTGGACTGTACCTAGGTTAAGGGGTTGGTGGCTGGACTGTACCTAGGTTAAGGGGTTGGTGGCTGGACTGTACCTAGGTTAAGGGGTTGGTGGCTGGACTGTACCTAGGTTAAGGGGTTGGTGGCTGGACTTTTGGTCTATTAATTAATGTATTCATCTTGTTTTTACTTTCCTCGCTAAGCCTCCATCAAGCTCAGAAAAAAACCCTAGACCCCCTTTCAAGATAATTTTGTACATCTTTCGGTAGAAAAAATTCCCGGCCGAAGGCCGATTCCTCTTAGAATTACAGGCTCGCTATCGCTCGAGTGGAAGAAATCGACACCTAAATTACACGAAAGGTCTTAAAATTGACAACGAAATGGGGCGAAAGGTGTTAAAATCGCCAAAATATTGGGCCGACCGTCTTAAAATCTCAAAACTAATGGGGCTAAACACGAGGGAGAAAGGGGTCCAGAAAAACAAGCACTACCCCCTTAAGGAACTGTATGCTTGAGTTTGTGCCTCAGGGCTGCCAATTAATAATTAACACACACACACACACACACACACACACACACACATTCACACATTCACACACACACATAGACACACTCATACATACATACATACATACATACATAACACACACAAACACACTAAAACTAAAATATTATCACTGCAAATCTAACTCTCCACATATAGAACACTTCATATATATATCCCCAAGCCCTGTATATATAGATATGCTTTAGATTATATACGTCATTCATCAAAACGTCTGTCAAATTCGCTCTTCCAAGCTGTTTCTGCGCGTAGTAAACTCGTCTATTATTAACTACAATGCAAAACTAAAGGCAGGAATAACTAGAGGTACTATTAAGGGGAGAGGAGTCGTGTTTATTGGCTTATTGTTTTATCCTAAGTTTATTTTAGTTTCTTCCCTAGACCTCCATCAACCTGTAAAAAAAAAAAAAAAAAAAAAAAAACTAGACCCCCCTTTAAGATAAATGTGTACAATTTTCGGTAGGAAAATGTCCCGGGAAGGCCGGATACTTTAAAAATTACAGGCTCGCTATCGCTCGCTAGGAAAAAAACGACACGTAAGTGGCACGAAAGGTCATAATATTGACAAATGGAGCGAAAGGTGTTAAATCGCCAAACTAATTGGGCGAACGTCTTATAATCTCAAAAAAACAAAGGGGCTAAACTATTGTGAAAAGGGGACCAGACAAACCGGCCTATCCCCCCTTAAACTTCTAATATATATATATATATATAGCGGGTGTTTTTTTAAGCTTGTTAGGTCTAGGGAGGAAACGAAAACATATTAAAATAATCCAAACACGAAGCAAATAAATAAGCCCATCTCCCCTTAAGGGGGTAGTGCTTGGCTTTTGGTCTATATATTTATTTATTTATTTATTTTTGGGTTTCCTCACTAGACCTCGATAAATTTGTATTTCTTCGGTAGACAAATTTAATGTCCCGGCCAAAGACCGATTCCTTCTAAAATTAGAAGCTTGCTATCGCTCGCCAGGAAAAGATTGACACCTAAACGGCACGAAAGGTTTAAATATTGCAAACAAATTAGGGGGAAGGTCTCAAAATCGCCAAACTAAAGGAACGAACGTCTTAAAACCTCAAAACTAATATGCTAAACATGAGGGAGAGGGGGGTCCAGAAAAAGCGAGTAATACCCCCTTAAGCTGGGGAGAAACTTAATTATACCTATCCCCATTAATTACTCGGTTATTACACCCCAAACAAGTGTTATAAATAATATGATGCAGAGACATAGCCATTGCATATTTATACATTAACCCCCTCCGTACCGGCGACTTCTTTTCAATTTTAATCTTGCTATATTTAGACGATTTTGAGCAGTTTTAGAAGAATCTGTGGTAGTAAAAATGGCTAAAGGAGATAGTTCGAAGCCTGTTCATTGCTGAAGATCATTTCTAAGCTGAATAAAATTAAAAGACGTTGCCGGTAAGGAAAAGGTTAAGTGTCGATTAACCCACTGCTAGGGATTTAAACTTTCTATCAGATATAAAAAAAAAAAAAAAATGTATATATATATATATATATATATATACGGTACTGTATGTGTATATATATATATATATATATATATATATATATATAATAATAATAATAAATGATAATAATAATAATAATATAATAATACAAACAAATAATAATAATAATTATAATACTAATGATATTAAGTAAAAATAATAATAATAAATCTATATTATTAACCCTTATTTAGCGGGCTAGGTGGTCTATTTGACCGTAGCGCCCAGCAGTTTTTTTTTTTACCCTAAATAGGGTTGTTTACGTGATCATTTTCATGCCTAAATAAGACCCAGAGCGTAAAACAAGTATCTATCCCTGAAAGGGCATAAACAGAGCTTTCCAATGACATCCGAACCATCCTTGTACGACCACTGGTTCTCTTGCAACGATCGTGCAACACGAGTGCAAAAACCCTATAATTAGGTAATTTCCTTACATAATTCCCTGTGTAGCGAGTGAGGGAGGGGGGAGGAAAGTAGAATACAGTTCAGTATGTCCACCGCGGTGGTGGGGACCGGTCATAGCGTTGATATGCTCGTCCCACCGCTCAGCTCTCTCTCTCAGCAACATTACGTGCTGAAAATAGTGGTCGACATAAGTTGTGCACCGCCACATAGTCCATATTTATTTCACTCGACATAAGTTGCGCGCCGCCAGTTAAGGGTTAAATCAGTTCTTGTGTCTGTCTGTCTGTGTGTTCTTAAATAGGCGGCCGCAGTTTTGGACCTGGGGAGCTGAAACTTTGCATGTGGGTGTCAATTGACCTGGGTCAGGTCATAGAGGGAGCGAGGCCACGATCGGAGGTCGTTTCGAGGCCGAGATTGAAAACAAATTGAAAGAAATGGCCGTTTGGGGCAGAAGGAGGCCTCTGATCGAAAAGGTGTATGGAACAAAAGTTGTTCCCAGCCTCCCAAAATGGGGATACGGATTAGGTCAGATCCAAAATCGGAGGTCATTTAGCGGCCGAAATTGAGGTCGCCAATTAATGAGGCACAGGGAGGTCGAGGCCGGTGATTATGGTAGTAGTAGTATTGTGATGATTGTGGTAGTAGTGATTGATGATGATGATTATGGTAGTAGAATTTTAACCCGGGCAACGCCGGGTACCCCAGCTAGTAATACTAATAATAACAACAATAATAATAATAATAATAATAACAACAACAACAACAACAACAACAATAACAACAATAATATTAATAATAACAATGATAATAACCATAAACACAATAATCGAGTATAATGTTTGGTTGATACGGCGACTCACAAGGTAAATATACTTCCTAGGCCAGCAAGCACTCGTACCCAGAACCGGGCAAATTCATCTCTGGTTCAAACATGTGCAGGCAAACACAGCTGGTCGAGTGTGGCATTTATATTATAGTCTATTCGCTGTAATTAGCCGAGAAATCATAACCTCTATCCTCTGTAACTCAAAAATGGCTAGAGCAAATGGGCTGTACATTTTCACATCTATTCCTCGACAGACTATTCCCAAATGGTAGAAATGTTAGCTCGATTACTCTAGTCGTTTTAGAGTTACAGAGGTTAGATGTCATGATTTATCGCCTACTTACAGCGAATAGACTACCTGCTGAATAATTATATAAACCTCCCTCATTTATCAGTCATGTTTATAGACCACATAACATATGTTCGGTAATTGTACGGCACGAATCGCTCGGTATAGAAGTATGTAGAATATGTGTGCCCTAGCTTACCGACACATATAGTAAGAGGTTACTAGTTGGCAGACAGGTTTTAATAACTATTCTAACCACTTCAGCACCATGACGTAATTTTAATCTTGTTCTCGTTACCATTCGATGACTGTCTTTAGCTTATAATCGACCTTGAGGACTAAAAGGTGTAAATGCGATCTCAAGAAACTCTCTGAATAACATAGATCCTTCTTAAACTGCGAACATCGTCTAATTTTAGCCAGAATCAAAGTTTAAAAGGCGTCATGGTGCTGAAGGGGTTAAATACCGGTATGTGGCACTTCTCATTCCCCCTCCCCCCTCACCAAACCAATATATAACAAGATAACACATAGTGAACAATTATGATGCAAGTACAATAAGTCTATCTGTAAACTCAGATAACAAACAATTATAATTATAGAATCTGTATACGTATGCTCTCTCTCTCTCTCTCATATGTATACTGTATATTTTTGTTTTTTCTATATTCCAACTACTCCCTCTCGGGCATAGGCTGCCGCTGAACACGGTGAGGCCCGTGAGGTCTTGTTCCAGTCTAGGGAGTGAGACATGTGAAGCACCTATTCACGGCTCGAACCCAACTCCATCTCTGAAGCTGCTTCGCCTCTGCGCTTCACAGTCTCACTTCCCAGGCTCGGACCCTCACTCTCAGAACGCCACCTATTGAGCAATTAACTCACTAGGCATTGCCCCCCTGTAGCATATTTTGAATATGGGAATATTCATACAGTGCTATTTAATCAGGGAACAATGAGGGTATTTTGTTTTGGCATTTCGGTGTGCTGTGGTAATGCACTGAAACTAGGTACAGCACAAATTCCATCCCAATAATATCTTCCCATTGACATATTGGGACTCGAACCCGGGTCCATTGGATTACCAGTCCAGTGGCAAGACCACTCTGCCACACCTCCCCTATATATATATATATATATATATATATATATATATATATATATATATATATATATATATATATATATATATATATATATATATATATATATATATATATATATATATATATATATATATATATATATATAACAATTGGTGAGGGATGAAACTTATAGGGGGGCAAGGTGTGGGAGATATGGTTGGAAGACAGCCGTGGGAGGATATCAAAATTAAGTGTCGCTTGATTATTACTTCTGAATGCCCCTGTTCTTTACTTAACATAAACTGATAATCACTAGGAACAAATACATTACATCAATGATATTCTTCTGATACATGATTTTAATTTAATTTTGCAGGAATATATTTAGAAAATAATATTTAATAAAGATCGAGTATCTTCTATATAATCAAGAGCCAAAATTAGAGCACAGACTAAATCTACAGCATGAAGAACATTACATTATATTAAAGCTCAGATATGTCAAAATTGCAAGTAATAAATAAACGACAACAGCAATCCCTTCAAGCATTGGCATCAGTGAGGCCAATCTGTGATCTTGTATTATTGACAACAGTGCTGAAGGCAACATATTTAATACTGGTCCCACCTCGCTTTGTTTTCTCTTTCTCTCCCTCTCTCTTTGGTTCGTATCCATTCGGCCTCATTCAGCCTACTATTTTGAGACGTTTACCCCCATCCAGGTGTCAATATTTTATATATATATATATATTTTGTTTTACAGCAAGCTAAATTTGTACATTTTTCGATAGAAAAATTTCTCCGGCGAAGCCGGATTTCTCTATACAATGCTGGCTCGCTATCGCTCGCCATGAAAAAATCGACACCTGGATGGGGATATACGTCTTAAAACAGTTGGCTGAATGGGGCCAAATGGATACAAGTCAGAGAAAGAGAGAAAAGGAGAGAAAGATAAAAACAAAAAAACGGTGACCCCCCTTAATACTGGTCCCAGGTATGCTTGGGGGGTGACAGGTGCATCAAAGGGCCGGAGAGGTGTGGGAGAATGGGAGGGCTGGCTGGCTGGCTGATTGGGAGGAATGTGAAGTGAATTGTATATGATTGGTATGAGAGAAGTTCATGGAAGATTGGGTGAGAGCTAAGTGAGAAAAAATAACATGGAATATTGGTTGAGAGGTGTCTGTGGCAAAATGAAGAGTGGGTTTGCAAAGTTTAGAGGAATTTTGATTAGGAGAAATGTAGAGGTGAATTGTATATGATTGGTTGAGAGCTATGTGTGAAAGAATAGCAGAGAAGATTGGTCGAGAGGTGTCTGTGGGTAAATGAAGATATATTTTGATTGGGAGGAATGTAGAGGTGAATTGTATATGCTTGGTTGAGAGCTATGTGTGAAAGAAGAGCATGGAAGATTGGGTAAGAGCTAAGTAAGAGAAAATAGCAGAGAAGATTGGTTGAGAGCTATGCAAGATTGATAGAGAGGTGTCTGTGGAAAATGGAGAGGGAGTTGGATTTGAAGACTGTAGAGGGATTTTAATATGGAATGTGGAAGTGAATTGTATATGATTGGTTAAGAGCTATGTATGAGAGAAGAGCATGGAGTATTGACTAAGGGGAGATGGGCGTATTTATATGCTTATTGTTTTATCTTTTTATTATTGTTTAGTTTCCTCCCTAGACCTCCATCAACCTGTAAAAAACACCCACTAGATACCCCTTCAAGATAAATTTGTACCTTTTTCGGTAGAAAAATTTCCCGGCCGAAGGCCGGTTATTTTTAAAATTACAGACTTGCTATCGTTCGCCAGGAAAAAATCGACCCCTAAATGTCACGAAAGGTCTTAATATTGACACAAAAACGGTGCGTAGTCTTAACACCATCAAACTAATGGGCAGAACGTCTTAAAATCGTTAAAACCAATGGATCTAAACACGAGGGAGAAGGGGGCCAGAAACACCAACCCATCCTCCCTTAAGAGCTATGTGTGAGAGAATAGCAGAAGATTGGTTGAGAGGTGTCTGTGGGTAAATGGAGAGATATTTTGATTGGGGAGAAATGTGGAGCTGAATTATAAGTGATTGGTTGAGAACTATTGGTGAGAGAATAGCATGGAATATTGGTTGAGAGCTATGTATGATAGAATAGCAGGTTAGAGTGGTTGAGAGGTGTTTGTGGTAAAATGAAGAGTGGGTTTGCAAAGTTTAGAGGAATTATGATTGGGAAGAAATGTGGAGATGAACTGTATACGATTGGTTGAGAGCTATGTATGAGAGAAGAGCATGGAATATTGGTTGAGAGCTATGTATGAGAGATGAGCATGGAATATTGGGTTGAGAGATGTATGTGGGTAAATGGAGAGAACATTTGATTGGAGAGAAATGTGGAGGTGAATTGTCTGTAATTATTTGGGAGCTATGCATGAGAAAATAACATGAACAATTGGTTGATAGGTGTCTGAGAAAATGAAGAGGTATTTTGATTTGAAGACTGTAGAGGGATTTGATTGGGATTGGGAAGAAAGGTGGAAGTGAATTGTATGTGGTTGGTTGGGAGCTATGTGTGGGAGACTAGCATGGAAGATTGGTTGGGAGAAAGATGTGGAATTATGTTGTGGGAGAAATACGTAGACAACATGTGATTTTATGGAGATCATGTGTTAGGTAGATGTGGGGGAAATGCGTTGGAGAGAATAATTCGAAAATATTGGAGAGCTTGCTAGAAAGAAATGTGTGGGTGACGGGTTTGGACAAACTGTGAAAAGTATGTGGGTGACTGCCGTTGGATTAAGTGTATGGAATGAGGTGTGGGATATGTGCTGTGGAAAAACAAAAGTTGTAGGACACATTTTCACGAGTCAAGCGTGAAAGAATAGTGTCGTGGGTGAGGTGTAAGGGACAGATATGGGCGAAGGCTAAAACAAAGACTGGGTAGCGAAATAGTTGGTGAAAAGGGGATTGTGTGGGACTGGTTTAGGGATTTAATTGAGAAACTGATGTGGAAGGCAAGGGAAGAAGGGATATATGAGAGTGGGTTGGATAAGAGTGTGAGATTCAGGAAAGAGTGACCAGTATGGAAGACTTGTGTGAGGACAAATTTGGGAATCGAGGATGGCAATTAGGTGAGTTATACAGGTAATATAAATAGGTAGGTGAGAAAGGAAATGGAACAGGTGAGAAAGAATAAGTGAGAGACAGATGAGTAAGATAGGTGAATAAAAAGGTGAGGGAGGGATGTGGATGAGGAAGGTAAATGAAACAAGTGAGTGAGACGAGAGATGGTGAGAGAGATAGGTGAATTAGGAAGGTGAGGGGAGATAGGCAAATAAGAAAGGTAAGGGAGATAGGTGAATAAGAAAGGTGAATTCAGCAGGTGAGGGGGAGTAGGTGAATAAGAAGGTGATTGAAACAGATGAGGGAGAAGATAAAGGAAATAAGTGAATGAGAAAGTTAAGATAAACAATCGCATGAGAGAGGAGGTGGTTGAGCTAGGTCATGAGCGGTACATAATGACCTCAGGTGAACAACGCAGGTGTAGGAGAGGTGTGGTTAGACGGAATATAATCAGCTGTAATCCACACCTCTAATAATAGACCAATTACGAGTTTCAGGCTATAAGGAAGTTGGAGCTGTAGACGTCGATAATAAGCAGAATTACCAGCTAAATATGGTTGCGTAACACTTGGATACCATATAGTCTCTAGCCCACTCATAAGAATTCCTGGATCTGTATGCAATTATAACTGTCTGGTGTAAGTTGTTGATATACTAGCCTTTCAATAAATAGTATTTTATAGTTTTATAGTTGATGTATAGAAACTTATATTCATAATTTCGTTTGCAGAGAAATGTTTCCATAAATAGAAATGATGAAGTCCCCGAATATTTATGAGTGGGTTAGAGACTTTTGTATCCGACTGTACATATATAATTACATAAAGCCAAATTACTTTCTATCCATGAGAAACCGACATTATAATTGCACTTCGGCTAAATATATGTCTACGGTTCCAACTTCCTTATAGCCTGAAACTCGCACGTAGTCCATATCATCAACTTAAAATTAAGGGGGGATGGGCGTATTTATTTGCTCATGTATTTATCTTATAATTATTTGTTTAGTTTCTTCCCTAGACTCCATCAAGCTTAAAAAAAAACACCCGCCCAAGACTCTCCTTCAAGATAAATTTGTAAATATTTCGATAGAAAATGTCCCGGCCGATGGTCGGTTCCTCTTAAATTACAGGCTCGCTATCGCTCGCCAGGAAAAAAATCGATTCCTAAATGGAACGAAAATTCTTACTATTGACCAACAAAATGGGTCGAAAGGTCTTAAAATCGCCAAACTAATGTGCCGAACGTCTTGTAACCTGAATACTAATAGGGTTAAACATGGGGAAGAAGGCGGACAAGAAACACAACCAATCTCCCCTTAACCCATTGCAAGCTTCACGCCAGACAAGGCTGGTTCGTGCATAACACTTTAGCCCACAGAGGTATTGCCTAAGCTGAATTGTGTCATCTATAGGTATTATTTAGCTATCATGGTGCAGTTGGGTGTATGTACAATCGGCCTAATAAGTGATGTCTCGGCACCAAGTATAGTTTGATCCATAATTGGTTTCAGCAAATATCTAAACTTAATTTATTCATTTCGAGGGGGATATACAAACCTATTCCTACACTAACACACCCTATTCAACATCCGGCAGACATTATTACATTAAAACAAATAAAAACAATCTCTGCGGACCGGAACACGAACAAAAATTATCCCGTTAATTAATAAAATCTGAAGGACCAAGGGGTTGGGGGGAGGGGTGAGGGGGGGGGGGGGGGGGAGTGGTGTGTGGTTTTGTGTGTGGGGGGGGGGGGGGGGGGGTGGGGGGGCGGTGAGAGGTGCCGGGGGGATGAGGGGGGGACCTGGGATTGTGAACCTTGCCTGGCTTATATAACACATATATAGCTATAACACATATCTATAGGCTATTCGCTGTAAGTAGGCGAGAACTCATTATCTCTAACCTCTGTAACTCTTAAAACGACTAGAGTAATCGAGCTAATATTTCTACCATTTGGGAAGAGTCAGTCAAGGAATAGATGTGGAAATTTACAGCCAATTTGCTCTAGCCCTTTTTGAGTTACAGAGGATAGAGGTCATGATTCCTCGCCTACTTACAGCGAATAGCCTATAGATATGTGTTATAGCTATATATGTGTTATATAAGCCAGGCAAGGTTCACAATCCCAGGTCCCCCCCTCATCCCCCCGGCACCTCTCACCGCCCCCCCCCCCCTCCCCCCAACCCCTTGGTCCTTCAGATTTTATTAATTAACGGGATAATTTTTGTTCGTGTTCCGGTCCGCAGAGATTGTTTTTATCCAACCGAGTTCGGGCGTTACGTATAGCCAAAATTAACAGTTTGCCGATCACTTGTGTGAAATATTCTCCCTCGTGTTTATCCCCATTAGTTTTGAAATGATAAGACGTTCGGCCCATTATTTTGGCGATTTTAACACCTTTAACTCCATTTCGTTGTCAATTTTTAGACCTATCCTGCCATTTATGTGTCAATTTTCTCCTAGCGAGCGAAAGCGAGCCTGTAATTATAAGAGGAACCGGCCATCGGCCGGGACATTTGTGTACCGAAAAAAATACAAATTTGTCTTGAGGGGGGTCTAGAGGGTGTTTTTCTAAGTCTGAGGGAGGTCTAGCGAGGAAACTAAAAAAAATATATGAATACATAAATTATATGAAAAATACCCAGCCTCTGGCCACTTATCCTAGTGACAGGATATTTTTTTTTTCTGGCAATTATTAGGCGATTTTATTCACATTACGAAGGATGCATCTACCAATAAAAAGTCTACAGCCCATCTCAGTTAGTCCTCTTAGCTACCATATATCCTTCATAAACTTTATAAAATATAGCTAAAATTAATATAAAAGACGTCGCCAGTACAGAAGAGGTTAATTACCGTCGTGTCCCAGTCCGAAGAGTTTGTTCTCATCCAACCAATTACGGGCAGTATGTATTGTCAAAATCGATAGTTCGCCGAAACTTTGCTCATAATTTGTGTAACAGTTTAAGAAATGGGATAAAACTTGAAATTTCTACGACGTGATTTGAATACTATAATAGTCACGAGGTTTTAGAAACAAATGCGAACTCTTATTTATATTTGCATCTATTTATTATTAGACCTCTATCAACCTTAAAAAAAAAATACCAAAGATTCCCATTTGAGATAAATTTGCACATTTTTCAGAAGAAAACATCCCGGCCAAAGGCCGATTCCTCCAAAAAAACAGACTCAATGTCGCTCGCCAGGAAAAAATCAACACCTAAATGGCACAAAAGGTCTTAATATTGATAAAAAAAGTGGGGTGGAAGTTCTTCAAATCGACAAACTAATGGGCTGAACGTCTTAAAATCTCCAAAAACACAATGTGGATAATCATAATTAAGTCCAAGTCTATGCAGCATAATATTGCTGTAGGGATCATTCAAAGGTTGGACACAAACATAACCGAGTATACACCACCTTGAGTACACGAGTATACACCACCTTGAGTACACGAGTATACACCACCTTGAGTACACGAGTATACACCACCTTGAGTACACGAGTATACACCACCTTGAGTACACGAGTATACACCACCTTGCGGAAAATATCCCAAATGGCTCGTAAACTCACTATTGGTAAATATACAGGTACTGCCATAAAGTACGATGGTGTTTGTTTACATTCGTCTCCTACTAATTTAAAGTATCCGATGAAAAACACTAAACAAACCGTGTGTGCATTAAATATGTATGGGTCTATGTATATTTAAATATACCGTATATATATATACCGGTATATATATATATATAAACAACACCATATCTATTTTTTCATATAGTATGCAGACAAAATGTGAGGAAGAGAAGACGAAGGTCATTTGTGGCGTTTTGGATTCATCAGGAAACTAATATAGTTCCCTTATTATCACCATATGCTTACACTCATCTACCAGTGACATAATTTTGTAATAGAATATATTTAAAGTCATCTAACAATATCATACACAACTAAACTATTGCTATCATAATTGTTTATAACGATGGCAAAGATGCAAAATATAAGGAGGTTTCAGTAGCCGTGCAGAAAATGTTCAAATTAATTTAACACATTTATGTCGGCATATGCATATATATTATATACATCACATATAAAAGAGATTAAAAGTGTATTGTGAACATATCATTTATCCTTGCATTAATTTATCATTTGCATTCGATATATCTCTAGAAAAAATTAAATAATAATTGTGAACATATAATTTATCCCAGCATTTTTTTATCATTTGCATTCCATATATCTCTCGACAAAGTTATATATAATTAATTGTGAACATATAATTCATCCAAGCATTTTGTTATTACTTACATTCGATATATCTCTAGCAAAAGAGTTATATTTAACCCGGGGGGGGGTTTCACTTTTTGGGCGATTTTTGCACGTATTCATTATTTTTCTAGTTTCCTCCCTAGACCTCACATCAAATTAAAACAAAAACAAAACAAAAATCCAATAGATCCCTCTTCTAAATTAATTTGTACATTTTTCGGTAGAAAAATGTCCCGGCCGAAGGCCGATTCTTCCAACATTACAGGCTCACTATCGTTCGCCAGGGAAAAAATCGACACCTAAATAGCACGAAGGTCTAAATATTGACGAAGAAATGGTGCGAAAGGTCTTAAAATCGACAAACTAATGGGGCAAACATCTTAACATCTGAAAACGAATGGGGCTAAACAACACGCGTGTTGCAAGATCGCCGTATCTTATATCGCAATCCGTGTGGCCATAAATCTGTGCAATATAACCTTCGTGATGCAACCCGGAGTATTATCGGTAAATGCATGCCACCGGAGATAACATTTGCACCGCAAATGGGGTAGTGTTTGTTTGTTTGTTTGTTTGTTTGTCTATTTATTTATTTATTTATTAACTAATTAATGTTTGTGTTTCCTTGCTAGACTTTCATCAAACTTAAATAAATACCCATTAAACCCCCTTTCAAGACAAATTTGTACATTTCTCGGTAGAATAGTGTCACGGACGGAGGCCGGTTCCTTCTGAATCACAGGCTTGCTATCGCTCGCCATGAAAAAATCAACACTTAAAAGGCACGAAAAGGTTTTAATATTGACAACAAAATGAGGCGAAAGGTCTTAAAATCATCAAACTAACGGAACGAACGTCTGAAAATTTCAAAACTATTACGCTAAACATGCGGGAGAAGGGGGACCAGAAAGAGCGACCACCTCCCCCTCAAGCTCGTCATTAGGCAAGTGGTGGTTCGGGTATATTATGGACATCTTGGCAACGGGTGCGGTTATTAAGGGGAGTGGTAGTCGCTTTTTATGGACCCCCTTCTCCCTCATGTCTAGCATATTAGTTTTGTGATTTTAGATTTTCGTTTCATTAGTTTGCCGATTTTTAGACCTTTCGCCCCATTTCTTTGTCAATATTAAGTCTTTTCGTTCCATTTAGGTGTCGATGATTTTCCAGGTGAGCGATAGCGAGGAACCGGGCTCCGGCCAGTACATTTATCTACCGACAAAATGTACACATTTATCTTGAAAGGGTATCGTGGGGGTGTTTATTTAAGCTTGATGGAGGTCTAGCATGGAAACTGAAAAATATATTAATAACAATATAGATAGACCAAAGAACAAGCACTACCCCCCTTACGGTAAGTCACATGGGCAGCACTTCCATAATATATTAGTGGGTTATCCAAGGCATTCACTCTATTTAGCTGCATTCCTTTTTCTCTCTCGCTCTTGTTTTGTTTTTCTCTCTCTCTCTCTCACACAAACACACACACACACACACAGGTATTCACTCTTTCACACAAACAAACATATACAGTCAGACACACACACATGCAGACACAGACACAAACACTCATTTATATATATATATATATATTGAAACAAACACAAACATTAACTCTCACTCATACATACACACACACACACACACACACACACACTTCTCTCCTTCCCTAATATCACAGTAAAGACATATCATTAACTAACACCAGTTTATCACTTTCAATATACTGTACCATCACGCAATCCTCCATCTTAGTCTGACTATTAGTAGACAGTCAGTCAGTCAGTAGCCAAGCCATACTCCAACAAAGGGTAGGGAGGATCAGCAAGAAACTCGAGAAAGGAAAAAGAGGTGACAGAACATAACAGTTGGCCGACAAAAAGCAAGCACACAAACATTCAAAAGCGCCAATCACTCATGAGCCCCCGAAATCAATGGCTTCACCTCAGATGCTAATAGTAGACGATGTTGACAATAATTCACAAAAGCCGGTGAGCATAATAAGTCAAATTTAGGTATATCTTTCCACTACGATTGCTAAACCCTGGTCCAAATAAGTAGGTTAACACTCTTGCACATTAACCTCTATAACACGCAAACGACTAAAGTAATCGAGCTAATATTTCTACTATTTGGGAAAGGTCAGCCAGGGAATACGGGTGGAAATTAACAGTCCATTTGATCTGCCCCTTCTTGAGTTACAGAGGGCTAGCGGTCAATTGTTGGTAAGTTCTTCCTATGCTACATTATATTATTATTATTATTATTATTATTATTATAACATTATTATTATTTTGTTATTATTATTATTATATTGTTATTCTACGCAGCATCAACCAGAAATATAAAGTATACAAATACATAAAACACTAAAACTATTCCAGTAAATGAAAACCCTTTTTGACGGATACTTCATAAATTATAAATACTTCATAGATTATCATGAAACAATTAATAAAGCTCCACGTATTAAGAAAAGACTAACAAATTCGCTCCGTATATTTGTCTGTAGTGATCAAATGACGGCACCAGCGATTTTAAAAGGAGATGGGCTGGTTTTTCTGGTCCACCTTCTCTCTCATGTTTAGCCCCTTTAGTTTTCAGATTTTCAGACGTCCAGCCCATTATTTTGCCGATTTTAAGACCTTTTGCCCCTTTCCTTTGTCAATATCAAGACTTTTCGTGTCATTTAGGTGTCGATTTTTTCCAGACGAGCGATAGCGAGCCTGTAATTTAGGAGGAACACCGGAGCAGGCACTAGGAATCGGTTTTATTCATTTTAGAGAGGATCTCTAGCAATGATAAGGCTTAATTGGACTATCTGACATTCACGGTATTAGCTTTTTGTGTGGTGGTACGTGCCGGAGCGACCCTGTTTATGGATCTGATTTGACCTTGAGTGTGCGGGGGGAATTAATTGATCAAGACCAAGTGATAAGAAGTTAACCCTTTGATTATGACAGGTCTCGGCTTGATACTCGCCTACTATTAACCTGTTTATTACCGCTGACGTCTTTTCCATTACATTTGACAACTATTAGACGATTATATTCAGCTTAGGTAAGACGTCTACACATTAAAAGGCTGCAGATTATCTCAATGAATCCCTTTAGCTACCATATATCCTTCCTAAGCTTCATAAAATCGTTCAAATGTAGCTGAAATCATATTATAAAAACCTGACCGGTAATGACAGGGTTAATTAATTCCTTCCACATGATGACGTATTTTCTCTCCTATTCTGGTTACCATTATACGATTTTCCTAAGCTTATAATCTACCTCTAGAACTCTAAAGGGTAAATACGATCTCAAATTACTCTCTGAATAACATAGGGCCCTCTTAAGCTGCATAGAAGTCGCCTAACTTTAGCTAGAATCAATGGTATAAAGTCGTCCTCGCACTGAAGGGGTTTAAGGGGGGTGACCTGCTTTTATTATCGCCTTTTCTGTCTTTCTCTGGCTTGTATCCATTCGGCCATATTCAGCCTACTGTTTTAAGACGTTTAACCCCATCTAGGTGTCGATTTCTTCCTGGCGAGCGATAGCGAGCCAGCATTGTATGGAGAAATCCGGCTTCGCCGGAGAAATTTTTCTCTCGAAAAATGTACAAACTTAACCTGCTGTCATTTTTTGTAAAACAAATATGCTTGCTCGCTACCGCTCGCCAGGAAAAAAATCGATACGTATATGGGGGTAAGCGTCTTAAAACAGTAGGCTTAATGAGGCTTAATGGATACAAGCTAGAGAAAGAGAGAAAAGAAGACAACAAAAGCAGGTCACCCCCCTTAAGCATAACATGTTAGGTTATCTGTACTCATATCTTCAATCAGGATACATTATATATTTGTCTTCAACCCCTTCTGACCGGCGACGTATTTTGTAATATATTCTAGTTATATTTAGACGGTTTTGTGCAGTTTAAGAAGGATCTATCGCAGTGAAAAGGGTTAAATGAGATAGTTCGAAGCCTGTTAAGTCCCGGAGACTCTTTTTAACTGAATTAAATCATCTAAAGTAGCCAGAATAAAGTAAAACAGACGGTGCCGGTGTGAGGTGCTAGAGTGACAGGTTAAAACAGCTCATATGTCTTATACCGTTATATAACCAAAAACAGCTAAATCACAACTGTATTTCAATATATCGTTAGCGAGCATAACCTACCACTACTTACAATAATACTAATGCAGAAAATAACTATAAATAATAATAATTTGGTGGGATAAAGTATTGCCTACTTATAGAAGGCAACGGCTCCCGGGGCGCTAACCACGATTCTATTTTGGTGGATTTTTACTTAATGTTATTGTATTTACTAACTTAACCTAACCAACCTAACCGAATACAATAACATTAAGTAACATATATCGAAATACAGTCGTGATTCAACTGATTTTGATTATATACAAGGCATATGGGCTGTTTTAACCTGTCACTCTGCACCTCACACCGGTGCAAAAGGGGTTAACTAAATAAAACAAAAGTTTAATGTTAGTAATAACAATGTAGAAATAACATGTATACTTGAGAAGTAACAACAAAATACTATAGAAATCGCAAATATCAATGAGATCAAAGCATGCGTGTTTAAATTTATATGAGAGATAACTTGCAATGCAACTTCTATATTAATTACGAATTATTATACGTCTGAGCTGCGATTTCAACACGGAAATAATAAAGTATGCAAAAAGTCAATTACTATATAAGATCTAACCCCTTCCGTACCGGTGACGTCTTTTATGTTATACTCTGGCTACTACTAATCCATTATATTTAGTTTAGGAAGGATCTCTATTTATTATAAGGCTTTGAACTGTCTTAATCAGGCCATTCAACTACCACAGATCCTTTCTAAGCCGTATAAAATCGTCTAAATAGAGCTAGAATATAATATAACCGACGGCGCTGGTACAGAAAGGGTTAATATACGTATTCCAAGGCGGAAGTGTGAGTAAGGCCGTTTAAGGGGGTAGTGCTTGGTTTTTGGCCTACTGTATATGTTGATTTATATATTTTTAAATTGTCTCCCTAGACTTCCATCAAGCTTAAAAAAAATACCCCCTAGACCTCCTTTCAAGATAAATGTGTACATTTTTCGGTAGAAAAATGTCTCGGCCGAAGGCCGGTGCCTTCTGAAATTACAGGCTGGCTATCGCTCGCCAGGAAAAAATCGATACCTAAATGGCATGAAACTTCTCAATATTGACAAAACAATTGGGCGAAAGGTCTCAAAATCGCTAAACTATTGGAACGAACGTCTTAAAATCCTGAAAATATTATGCTTAACATGAGGAAGAAGGGGGTCCACAAAAACCGAGCACTAGCCCCCTTTAAGTCTGTCTGCTACGGCTTAGGTCATGTATCGCGGCTTACAAAAACATAGTGGCATTTAAGATCGACTCTTATTAATTTGATTACGGAAGCCAATGAGTGTAATTCAGTGTCAAGCTAGTATCAGATCACGATATGGATTTTTTTCTTTATATTTTGTCCTGTTTATCTTTTCTACTATCAGGTGTATGTACTGTCTCAGGGTATATGATGATATGTTGATATATTATGTTATATTATCTTTTCCACTATCAGGTGTATGTACTGTCTCAGGGTATATGATGATATGTTGATATATTATGTTTTTTGAGAGTTCTGATTGCTGATGTAATTTTTTACCAATATATTTTAGTTTCCCCCTAGACAAAAAAACAATGCCTCCCAGACTCCCTTTAAAAAAAAATGAATATGTGCATTTATCGGTAGGAATATTATCCGGACAAAGGTCGGCTTCTCTTAAATTGTAGACTTGCTATCGCTCGCCCAGACAAAATCGACACGTGAATGGTGTAAAGTGTCTTATAATCGCCAAACTAATGAGGTGAAACTTTTCAAAATTTCCAAACCAGTGGAGTGAAACAAGGCGGTTCCAAAAAGACCCACCCTGCACCAAATATGGTTAACCCCTTCTGTACCGGCGACGTCTTGGTAATTTTATTCTAGCTATATTTAGGCGGTTTCTTGCGGTTAGAGGTTCTGTGGTAGTAAAAAGTGTTGAATGAGATGGTTTGAAGCCTTGTAATTGCTAGGGACCTTTCCTAAAATAGTAGTTTAATAGTAGCCAGCATTCAATTAATTAGACGTCGCCGGTACAGAAGGGGTTAATACCGCAGTGACATAGCATATTTACACAAAGCACATTATAGTCTAAATGAATCGTTCACCGCAAACATTTATGCTAGTTTTGATTGTGTTCCTAAAAATAACCCTTCTTGTACCAGCGACGTTTGTTATACTTTATTCTAGCTATATTTATAAATTTGTATGCAGCTTAGAAAGTACCGTATCTATGATAGCTAAAAGGGTTGATTGAGATAGTTCAAAGCTTTATCATTGCTAGAGATCCTTCCTAAGTTGAATAAACCCGATCCCTAGTAGGCAGAATAAAATAATAAGGATGTCGACGGTAAATAAGGGGTTAAGAGAGAGGGACATGAACTTGAAACTTGGAAATAAGTAGTATTAGTCAAGGGCAATTAGAAACGCATGAGAACTATCAAGAACACATGATAGTAACTTGAGGTTCCATAGTCTATTAACCCTCTGAGGATCGACGACGCACTTAGTTTCTGTTTTCTGGCTATTATTTGACGATTTGTTATCAGATTAGTAAGGATGTATAGAAATCAGACGGTAAATTGAGATAGTTTTTACCCTTTTTATTCCCACAGATCCTTCCTTATCTGTATAAAATCTTCTATTGATAGCCAGAATAAACTGCTAAAACGCGTCAGATCCTCAATGGGTTAAGAAAGATGTCGGTTTTAGACTGTACATAATTATAACCACCACTGAAACTCACATAAGGTCCAAACAAACATAATGTACGGCACACTTACACACATTACACTGAAACACACATAAGGTCCAAACAAACATAATGTACGGCGCACTTACACACATTACACTGAAACTCACATAAGGTCCAAACAAACATAATGTACGGCGCACTTACACACATTACACTGAAACACACATAAGGTCCAAACAAACATAATGTACGGCGCACTTACACACATTACACTGAAACTCACATAAGGTCCAAACAAACATAATGTACGGCGCACTTACACACATTACACTGAAACATACATAAGGTCCAAACAAACATAATGTACGGCACACTTACACTCATTACACTGAAACACACATAAGGTCCAAACAAACATAATGTACGGCGCACTTACACACATTACACTGAAACACACATAAGGTCCAACAAACATAATGTACGGCGCACTTACAGTACACACATTACACTGAAACACACATAAGGTCCAAACAAACATAATGTACAGCGCACTTACACACATTACACTGAAACACACATAAGGTCCAAACAAACATAATGTACGGCGCACTTACACACATTACACTGAAACACACATAAGGCCCAAACAAACAATGTATGGCTCACTTACACACATTACACTGAAACACACATAAGGTCCAAACAAACATAATGTACGGCGCACTTACACATACACATTACACTGAAACACACATAAGGTCCAAACAAACATAATGTACGGCGCACTTACACACATTACACTGAAACTCCCATAAGGTCCAAACAAACATAATGTACGGCGCACTTACACACATTACACTGAAACACACATAAGGTCCAAACAAACATAATGTACGGCGCACTTACACACATTACACTGAAACACACATAAGGTCCAAAAAAACATAATGTATGGCGCACTTACACACATTACACTGAAACACAGATAAGGTCCAAACAAACATAATGTACGGCGCACTTACACACATTACAACACTTGCGATAAAACCGTATTATACTTAAAATAATCCCTCTGATGAATATGATGTACGTTGAAATAATGATGTATACGTTTGCTCCTATGAGCAAGTCAGAGGGTTAATTGAGATGGTCTTTGCCTTTTAAAGGCATAACCCGTATACCAGGGTCCAGAGAATAAATGTATTCTCTGGACCCTGCCGTATACAATCGTCTAATAATAGAAAATATAAAGTGTCAAAACACGTCATAATCCTCAAAGGCTTAAAAATCATTCCGATAATATGTAATTCAGTACCAACATACGGAAAGGCAATACTTATAATATTATATTGACGATACATAACGCTCCTCCACTCTCTTCCGGCAAATGATATATCAAGTATAATAACCCGTTCCCTTGCATGGGCGGGTCTGCATTGTTGTTCATCAGCCGGTAGCCTACCCTTGAAATTAACTGAACAGGAATAACGCATATTAAGCCGGGGGGAGGGAGTTTTAGAATTAAGGGGAGATGGGTCGGATTTCTGGTTCCCCTTCTCCCTCATGTTGAGCCAGTCTAATTTGTTTTCAGATTTTATGACGTTCGGTCCATTAGGTTAGCGATGTTAAGACCTTTCGCACACGATTTTGTTCCAATATTAAGACTTTTCGTGTCATTTAGGTGTCAATTTTTTCCCGGCGAGCGATAGCGAGCCTGTAATTTAAGAGGACATTTTTCTACCGGAAAATTTACACATTTATCTTGAAAGGGTAGGTCTAGTGGGTGTAATCTTAAGCTTGATGGAGGTATAGCGAGGAAACTAAAACAAATTAATAAATGAATTAATAGCCCAAAAAACCAGCCACTATCCCCTAAACTGAGCAGGAATAACACACAAGCCGTGGGGGAGTTTTTGGATTAACGGCCTTATTCTTCACACTACAGTATATAGCTGGCCCGACCTTTTAGGGGGATATTGTGTGTGAGTGAGTGTTTATTATTATTATTATAATTATTATAATTATTATTATTATTATTATTATCATTATTAATATTTTTATTATTAGTAGTAGAAGTTATAGTAGTAAAGATTTGCATTTTACTTTTGTTATTATTTTTATTTAAGCTTCGACTATCCCTTACCCTCCCCTCCCTCCCGCTCTTCTCTAGACCTATTTCAGAAAAAGAAAAAAAATTGCCTCCCTAACTTCCCTTAAAGCTAAGCCGCCCAATGGCCGTTTTCTCACTATAGGTCGCCAGTAAAACAGGACACCTGAATGGGCCAAAGAGTCTTGTCTTCGTTAAAGTAATGGGGCAAAGCATCTTGAAATTGACAAACAAATAAGGCGAAAATTGGGGAATACAAACGAATTATATATATATGTGGTTTAGATAGTTCATAATGACCGAAGGGTGTTGGGTCCCACGTATTGAGCGAAAGGTATTGAACTCGGTATTGGTCACTTACGGGGAATGATATAAGATTCAGTCAGTCATTAATGATAGTATTTTGTCTTTACTTATCTGTAGGTCATCAATATTTACGATGTGGTGTGGTTCATAACTTCAAGGTTAACGAAAATATTAAAGGGAAGTATTTGTTTATATTTTTCTGGACCCCTTCTCCTTCATGTTTAGCCCAATTACTTATGAGATATGAAGAAGTTCTCCCCATTAGTTTGGCGATGTTAAGACGTCCGCCCCATTAGCTTAGCGATTTTAAGACCTTTCACCCTAACTAGGTGTCGAATTCGTTTTCTGGCGAGCGAAAGCGAGCCTGTAATTTAGGAGGAACCAGCCTTTGGCCGGGAAATTTTTCTACCGAAAAATGTACACTTTTATCTGGGGGTATTATTATTAATATATATATATATATATATTTTTTTTTTTTTTTTGTAAGCTTGATAGAGGTCTAGGGAGCAAACCAAAACAAATATATGTACCGGTAATAATATATAACAAATATATATATATATATATATATATAACACTACGCATATGTTTTTAGTTTGCTTCCATAATGACAAAATCTGGTTAATGTCATAGTATCATGAATATATAATTATAATAGGATGGTTATATTGGTTCACATATGCTAGAGATTATTTTAAGGTGAGTCACCGGCTTTTTTTTTCTCTCCTTTTATATCTTTCCCTGGCTTGTATCCATTCGGCCCCATTCAGCCAACTGTGTTAAGACGTTTATCCCCATCCAGGTGTCGATTGCTTCCTGACGAGCGATAGCCAGCCAGCAGTGTATGGAGAAATCCGGCTTCGCCGGAGACATTTTTCTATCGAAAAATTTACAAATTTAGCTTGCTCTCAAAACAAAAATATATATATGCTGGCTTGCTACCGCTCACCAGGAAAATATTGACACCTGGATGGGGGTAAACGTCTTAAAGCAGAAGGCTGAATGCCGCAGTGGCGGATCCAGGAGGGGGGGCCGCCGCCACCCCCCCTTAGTGACCAAAATTGCGCCCTTACATCTGATATATACTGCATTTTATCTGAAATACAATACATATAAAGAATATTTTGTGAATTATGGCGCCCCTCATGTATATCCCCCCCCCCCCCCCTTAAGCCTGAGCTGGATCCGCCACTGCTGAATGGGGCCGAATGGATACAAGCGAAAGAGAGAGAGAGAGAAAGAGAGAAAAAGCAAGGTGGGCTCCCTTAAAGATTATTTTCAGATCGGAACACGAGATTAGTGTAGGGGCCAGTTATATGGTAGTTACATTATCTATTACAGACAAACTTGATTAAATACCGATAGAGACATGTGGCTGAAATAACTATCTACCAATTCTTTGTTTCTCTCTCTTTCTCTCATATACAGTATATATATATATATATATATATATATATATATATATATATATATATATATATATATATATGAGAGAAAGAGATAAACATATATATATATATATATACTGATATATATACTGTATATATACAGTATAATATGAACTTTAAAATAATCATTAAAATATTACGTAATCCGTGATAAATTGATAATATACATGCAGAATCGATAGTATTCTTGATCACTATGTGTAAATTACAGGGATACTACGATATAATAAAATTAATGCGATATATTATATGGCCTAGTTATTTAGCTAAGATACCCGATAAGAAGTTATAAAATCACCCTTAAATTATTATAGGGTTAGTTTTATATATTTATATGTATATACAGGTAACATCTATTTATTTATCTATCTATCTATCTATCTAGATATAATATATATATATATATATATATATATATATATATATATATATATATATATATATATATCTATCTATTGCCTGACGCCGTGATCCCCGAAGGGGTGGCCACGAACGAACCGCCCCCATGCACCTCTGTCCCCAGTCAGTCGACGCCCCTCCCCCCAACCAGCACCGCCTTCGTTCATGTAGTTCCTCACTCCATCCTTCCACCTCATATTCGGTCTACCTCTCCCCCTCTGTCCCTCCACCTCGCTCTCGTACACCCTCTTAGTCATTCTCTCGCTTTCCATACGTTCCATATGGCCGAACCATCTCAAGTTGTTCCTTTTCACACTTTCCAGCACATCTACCTCCACACCACACCTCCTTCTTACTTCCTCATTAGTCTGTCTATCCCTCCATGTAACTCCGCACGCACTCCTTAAGTAATTCATTTCCACTGCTCTCACTCTTGGTCTGAGTCTCTCAACCAACGTCCATGCTTCGCTTCCGTAAGTCAGTGTCGGGATTACCACACTGTCATGCAAGGACTTCTTCACTTCCATACTGACCACCCTATTTCTTGTTACTGCTTTTAGCGTTCCTACAACCCTCTTCCCCTGTTGTACCCTCTCCCGCACCTCTTCATCCATAGTCCCATCTTTACTCAACACACTGCCCAGATACTTAAAAGAGTTGACGATCTCCATAGCCTGACCGTTCAGCTTCACCTCACACTCTGTGACTTCACCCCTTTCGAAGACCATACCTTGCTCTTCCCCGTATTTACCTTCAAATTCCGTTTTTCGCACACTGTTCCAAACTCATTTACCATACCCTGCAACTCCCATTCATTATCACTCATCAGAACTGTATCATCCGCAAACAGCAGTATAGGTAGCTTCCACTCAATTCCCTCCCTTTTCAGCGATACACCAACATCCACTGCTCTTGATAGTATTTCTTTCATAACTCCATCCATATATACAGTAAACAACCACGGGGACATCACACACCCCTGTTTCAAACCAACATTCAGGTCAAAGAACTCGCTCTGCTCACTCTCCACACGTACTGCCGCCTTTGCACCCTCATACATGCTCTTCACTGCTTTCAGCAACTTGCCCTCTACTCCGTATATTCTAAGTACTTTCCACAAACCTTCTCTATCCACTCTGTCATAGGCCTTCTCCAAGTCCATAAAGGCAACATATACCTTTTGTTTCTTCTCCAGATACTTCTCCACAACACAATTCAGGGTAAACATCTGATCTACACATCCTCTTCCCTTCCTAAAACCTCCCTGCTCGTCGCCTATCCATTTCTCCGTTCTCACTCTCACTCTCTCAATCACTACCCTACTGTATACCTTCCCTACTACGCTTAACCCTTAATTAGCGGCTCACCACATAAGTCGTATTTAATAAAGCTGGACTATGTGGCGGCGCTCGACATAGGTCGAGTGGCAATTTCAGCACGTAATGTTGCTGAGAGAGAGAGACAAGTGGTGGCAGGAGAGTAGCGAGCGTATGACTGCTCCAGACCACCGCGGCGAACATACTGACACGAATCCCAGCTCCCTCCTCCCTCTCTCACTCGCTATATAAGGAATTGTATCGGGAAAGTGGCTAATTACATGCTTTATGCACTCGCGTTGCACGGTTATTGCAAGAAAACTAGCCATCATAAAAGGATCGTTATGGTGTCATTCGAAAGCTCTGTTTATGCCCTTTCAGGGATAGGTACTTGTTTTACGTTCTGGGTCTTATTTAGGCATGAAAATGATCACGTAAACAGCCCTATTTTGGCTAAAAACACCCCGCTGGGCGGTACATATAAATAAACCGCATAGGCCGCTCGTAAGGTGTTAAAGACATATTCCTCGGTGGTTACCACACACTCCTCTTTCCCCTTTGCCCTTATATAGGGGGACTATTATGCCAGTCTTCCAGTCATCGGGTGCACTCCCCTTCTCCCATGCTAGTTTGCACATTTTCCATACCCATTCTATCACTATCTCACCACCATACCTCAACATTTCCCCACACACTCCATCTGTTCCTGGTGCTTTCCCCAACTTCACTCTTTTCATGACTTCCCACACTTCTGACCTCCTGATCCCCACCTCCTCCTCCACTACTTCTCTTCTTCTCCCTCCCATACCATATCCAGCTATGTTTGCTGGCTCTTCATTCCTTTCATTTAGCAACTCACTGAAGTACTCCCTCCATCTTTCGACTCTCTCTTGCTTCTCGGCTAGCATTCTCCCATTCTTATCTTTCACACCCTTACTGTTTCCCTTGCTACCTTCCCTAACTTTCTTGACTTCTTTCCAGAACAGTTTCTTACTCTCCCTCCATTTTAAACTCATATTCCTTCCAAATTCCTCATCTACTCTTCTCTTACTTTCCTTCACTACTCTCTTCACCACCCTCTTACTCTCCACGTACCTCGCTCGTTTCTGTCTCTCGGAATCTTCATTCCCTCTACTACCCAACCACTCTCTATATGCTTTCTTCTTTTCTTCCACAGCTATTCTTACCTCTTCTGTCCACCATGCTGTACCTTTCACTCCCCTCCCTCTTCTCCTCACTCCACACACCTCCTCACATGCTGCACAGATCTCATCCTTAAACACCTTGCTCATCTCCTCCACTTCCTCCATAACTTCCAGGTCGAACCCACCTAGTCGTCTTTCCACTGCTCTCCTGTACTCCTCCCTGACTTCCTCCTCCTGCAACCTCTCCACCCTCCTCATATATATATATATATATATATATATTAATATATTAATTGGCCCCCCAGACCCAATTTTCTCGAAGTGCTGTTTCCATTCCAGTTATTTCCTCTCTTATTCCTGCCAAGTCTTCCTAGACATTTTCATTTACTAACTTTTCCTCTTCGGTTTTCTCTCTATCACCTCTCTCTCTCTCTCTTTCCCTTCCTTTCATTGGTCCCTCATACTTCAAAGTTTCATTACTCCTCCCCTCTTCTTCCTTCCCTTCCCCTTCTTCCACTCCCTTTGCCACTTCTTTATACATGCCTCACCTCTCTCTCTCTCTCTCTCTCTCTCTCTCTCTCTCTCTCTCTCTCTCTCTCTCTCTCTCTCTCTCTCTCTCTCTCTCTCTCTCTCTCTCTCTCTCTCTCTCATTATTCTAACTTTTTATTTCGTTCCTTTACTATTGCATCAGCGTTCTTAGAGAAAATAATGCTCTCCTGGCCAATCAAGGTTTGTTTTTCTAGTTCCCCATTCCTCCTTGAAATCTAATTTTTAAATAATGTGGATCAGTTTTAATCGTTTTATATTTCTAGGCATGCTTTATTCATAAATTGAGTTAACTATTTTCTACGCATGTACTGTACGTGGTTTGAATATATTTCTATATAAACAGCTAATCATTATTCAGTTCAATTTTTTTTTAACAATCAGTAATCCACGTTTGTTACATGCACTGTGGTTACTCTCTAAGTATGCCAACATTAATGTAAAAGTGTATATATTTATTTTGGTAACAACAGTACATCGTTTAATTTGTACATAGCATCTCTTATTATCAAACTATGCCTCAGTTCCTTATGAATTTTGACACTAACTTTGATAGATAAAAGTATGGATGGATACATTGGTAAATATGTACTGTACAGTATATGCAAGTACAAATACATATATTTATTGTAGTTAAATTCATTCATTGGTCTACTTTCTATTCTCCTCTTGTCACTGTACATTGTGTGCAAATTGTGTGTCTGCGTTTTCTTTCTTTTCCTTATATGTAATTTGCAACTTATTCATTATCTTGAGCTCGGCTCTTAACCCTACAATAATATATCACCTATTTATAATGTTTTCTTCCTACCACCTCCCGATATTATTCAGATAACAACTAATCTCCACGATTAAAGACTCGAATTACATCTCAACTATCCCTTAAATCGGAAGAAACAATCCAATGTTCAACAATATCGTTTCTGTGTTTCTAAATCACAAAACAGAAATTATTCATCTTATTGGAAGAGCTAAAATGTCTAAAGTTATTGTTAGTAGTACCATCAATACCACGAACAGTGTTACCATCATCACCTTAACCTTTTCAGTACCGGTGACATCCTTTTATCTATATGCTGGCTATTATTAGACGATTATATTCAGCTTTTAAAGGGCCACCAGTAATTAACAGACTTTGAACTATCATACCACACATCCTTCTTACATTGCACAAAATCGTCTAAATATAGCTAGAATATATTTAAATAGACGTCGCCGGTACAGAAGGGGTTAACCATCAACTTTGGTATCCCATTTTCTTCTTCCACAGTAGTTTGACTCATTGTTTTAGGTGTATGGAAGAGACTTAAGGCAAAACTGCCTGTAACAAGTGTCACCCAAATAAAGTGAACGATTGGTAAAGAGCCAAATTCAAGGTACACTCGAATACCATAGTTTCTTGCCCACTCATACAAATTCGTGGACTTCACCTATCTCTAATTATGGAAGTATACATATCTGGAAACGAATTTAAGAATATAATTGTCTATAAATCAACTACAAAACTATATACAGTATACTATTTATTGTTAAGCAAGTTCTATCCATAAAACAATCCAGATAGTTATAATTGCATACAGAAAGACATATGGTGTCCACGAATTCATATGAGTAGGCTAGAGACTATGGTATCCGAGTGTACGTTAGAGTCATAATGTCTGGGATCCACATGCTCATCAGCTTCACATTATTATTATTAGCATCCATCATCATTAACATCTTCATCATCATCTTTCTCCAGCAATTCTTTCGTTTCGTTCCATCGCTATTGTGTGTCTTTCCAGCCTATTGTTGTTCTCCTTCTTCCCTTCTCTCTCTCTTTCTCTCTAACTCTATCTCTCTCTCTCTCTCTCCCTACCTCGGGCGGACATTTAAGCTATGAACAAGTCGGTAATAAGAGGGAACTCCAGTCACTCGTAATTTGTCCCTTGGGATGGTTGGGAGGGGAAGACGAAAACAAATAATAATAATAATACAACAAAAATAATAATCCTCGTAGAAGAAGAATAGCAAGGAAAAGGAAAAGGAAAAGGAGAGAGAGAGAGAGAGAGAGAGAGAGAGAGAGAGAGAGAGAGAGAGAGAGAGAGAGAGAGAGAGAGAGAGAGAGAGAGAGAGAGAGAGAGAGAGAGAGAGAGAGAGAGAGAGAGAGAGAGAGCGCAACGATGAGATAATATAGACAAACCTCAAGAAGATATAAAAAGACAGCTGACGTTTAAAGTTGCCAGACATTTAGTAACAAAAGGCAGTGAAAATGAATGATGTAAATGAAGACACTACACGCTTGGATGCCGTTGTGGAAAAGTGTGAAATTATGTAATGCCAAACTGAATAGGGAAGACAAAGTAACTGTCGCTGTAACAAGCAAACCTAATATAATTGATAAGTCAGTGTAAATTATCCGTTACATAATAAGTGTTAAATACACACTCAGAATTCTGAATGAAATAATCAGTAATTATGCGGTATTACTTTCATATCATATCAGCCAAACCCTTCAATACACATTGTAAACAGATATTTGGTGTTAATTGAGTAACATAAATTTGTTATGTTTACATTATACGTTATCACAATCATCTCAGCAGCTAATTTCACCACACTTAAATTGTCAGTAATTTGCTTTAAGCCGGTATCACACGAGCGCTTTTCCCCTAAACATTTATCCTGAACACTGATCTGACAGCTTATGAGGTAAACATATTTACTATTTCAGTCACCTAAATTCATCTACCATCAGTTAAGTTTCCGATAAAAGTGCAAAATATTCTAGAAATGTTGCCAGACAAATGTTGATCATTGAATGTTGACAATAAAATGTATCGTGTGATACCGGCTTTACTAGTATTATATGACATGTGACATTACAATACATTATTTTCACGTTTATGAACAGATGTATATTATATATTCATAATATAGCAACAATACATACTGCCTTAGTAGCAGTTAATATAAGAATTAAATATGTATATATGTAATATATTAGTTGGCGTAGGGATGTGGCGGAAAAATAGTCACAAAACTTTGCCAGTAAACGTTGTAATCCCAAAAGTTGCGGGAAATATGCATGTGTATATTCACATTAAAACAGCAATAAATCGATAAACCCAGAAAGGTACAGGTATAAAACGAACATTTATTCTTAGAGATGGAGGGATGCCTTCGAAGAATTCTTGTGAAGGGAAACCGAGAAAAATTAGGAAGATGTAAGAGTTTTCCGAGAAATCTATTTAGGGGTTTTGTCTAGTCAAAACAATTATATTGAGTGGGTTTATGTTGTTTTGGGAATGTCTGCATTAATTTGTATGAGGATGATCAAAATAATAATAAAGATATATAAACAGTATATCAGCTATGTTGTATAGTAGTATTTGAAGCGAATTACCAACTAATTTCCAACTGCAAACCAATAGACTTCAGCACCTCACGTTGACTGGTGTCATATAAATATACGGAATATACTATATAGGATGACTGAGAGAAATATAAATATACGGAATATACTATATAGGATGACTGAGAGAAATATAAATATACGGAATATACTATATAGGATGACTGAGAGAAATATAAATATACGGAATATACTATATAGGATGACTGAGAGAAATATAAATATACGGAATATACTATATAGGATGACAGAGAAATATAAATATACGGAATGTACTATATAGGATGACTGAGAGAAATGCAACGAATGTATCCGTCTCAGTAACTATTGTTCTTCCATTATATTCATGCCAACAATACACGATCTTACACAGATTAAGAAGGAATTTTATCAGCCGAAGGGGTAAAATCAATCTCAATTATCCCATTAACTCCCACAGACCCTCTCTGAACTTAATGAAATAGTTTATTATAAAATTGCCAGGATCAAATATAAATACACTGAATGCATTAAGAAATACTATCAAGAGCAGTGGATGTTGGTGTATCGCTGAAAAGGGAGGGAATTGAGTGGAAGCTACCTATACTGCTGTTTGCGGATGATACAGTTCTGATGAGTGATAATGAATGGGAGTTGCAGGGTCTGGTAAATGAGTTTGGAACAGTGTGCGAAAAACGGAATTTGAAGGTAAATACGGGGAAGAGCAAGGTTATGGTCTTCGAAAGGGGTGAAGTCACAGAGTGTGAGGTGAAGCTGAACGGTCAGGCTATGGAGATCGTCAACTCTTTTAAGTATCTGGGCAGTGTGTTGAGTAAAGATGGGACTATGGATGAAGAGGTGCGGGAGAGGGTACAACAGGGGAAGAGGGTTGTAGGAACGCTAAAAGCAGTAACAAGAAATAGGGTGGTCAGTATGGAAGTGAAGAAGTCCTTGCATGACAGTGTGGTAATCCCGACACTGACTTACGGAAGCGAAGCATGGACGTTGGTTGAGAGACTCAGACCAAGAGTGAGAGCAGTGGAAATGAATTACTTAAGGAGTGCGTGCGGAGTTACATGGAGGGATAGACAGACTAATGAGGAAGTAAGAAGGAGGTGTGGTGTGGAGGTAGATGTGCTGGAAAGTGTGAAAAGGAACAACTTGAGATGGTTCGGCCATATGGAACGTATGGAAAGCGAGAGAATGACTAAGAGGGTGTATGAGAGCGAGGTGGAGGGACAGAGGTAGACCGAATATGAGGTGGAAGGATGGAGTGAGGAAGTACATGAACGAAGGTGGTGCTGGTTGGGGGGAGGGGCGTCGACTGACTGGGGACAGAGGTGCATGGGGGCGGTTCGTTCGTGGCCACCCCTGCGGGGATCACGGCGTCAGGCAATAGATAGATAGATAGATAGATGCATTAAGGATAAAAATAATAAGAAGGAGCCTGAATATGTTATCAAGGCCAATCAATTACTAAGGAAAATAGTGAGGTATGGCGAAAACAAGTTAAAAGGAATGTCTTCTGATAACTTCTATAATTTTACCAATTGAAACGAAATGGCCGTCCTTGAGTGATCTATGTAAGTGCTCAGAAGGGAGCCGAATACGGTTCCGAGGAAGGGTAATGATGAAAGGGAAAGATAATTAGATGTCTTAAGCCGGTATCACACGAGCTCTTTTTCCATCAACATTTATCCTCAACACTGGCCTGGCAGTTTATGAGGTAAACGTTTTCAATAATGTTGTCACCTAAATCAGTCTATCATCAGTCTAGTTTCTGATACCACTACAAAATATATCGGAAATGTTACCAGAAAAATGTTGACCATGGAATGTTGAGTATAAAAGCTCTCGTGTGATACCGGGTTTAGGGAGGTGGAAGCAAATAAGATGAGAGACTGAGTAAACCTGTTCATCAGCGATATTAGCAAGATACCCGAGATATTGCAACATGGAACCTGAGAGAGAGGGGAGAGAGGAAGGAATAGAGTGAGAGGGATTGTTCGCAATAGTTAAGAGGGGGTCACAGTTTTTTTCTTTCTCTGTCTCTCATTTTCTCTCTTTCCCTGGCTTGTACCCATTCGGCCCCATTCAGCCAACTGTTTTAAGACGTTTATCCCCATCCAGGTGTCGATATCTTCCTGGCGAGCGACAGCGAGCCAGCATTGTATGGAGAAATCCGGCTTCGCCGGTGACATATTTCTAACGAAAAATGTACAAATTTAGCTTGCTGTCAAAACAAAAACAAAATGTTTCCGGCGAAGCCGAATTTCTCCATACAATGCTGGCTCGCTATCGCTCACCAGGAAGATATCGACACCTGGATGGGGATAAACGTCTTAAAACAGTTGGCTGAATGGGGCCGAATGGATACAAGCCAGGGAAAGAGAGAAAATGAGAGAAATATATTGCAACATGGAACCTGAGAGAGGAAGGAATAGAGTGAGAGGGAATGTTCGCAATAGTTAATTAAGTGAATGGCAGTCCCATAAATGTATTATCATAGAACCTGAGAAACTATATAATGAGCAAAAATTGTGATGAATTAATATGGCGAGATGTGATGACGACAAACCTAGAAGTGTCTAACGTAAAGGGCTTAAGACAGCTAGCCTTCAGCCTTTTAAATAGGGGGAAAGAGAATGATAATGAATTAATAGATTTTGTTTTTCATGTCTCAACCTCGGGACTGTAGGCTATTCAGTAGCCTGTAACTCTTACGAGGCCCCAAGATTATCGATTGAAGCTTCGAGATTTTGGGTGCTTTATATGTGTCGTACAAGTGGAGTTTCAAGGTGTTATTTGCTTCCTTTCTTCCACACTAGATGACACCTTATTTATACACGTCACTTGATTTGGGTGAATCTAAAGACTCTAGAATGTATATATAAGATATAAATAAACTGGTATGTTGTTTCTCTATGTATACAATCTGGCTGTAACACAATAGAAGGAATACTGACGATAACAAATGATTGCAGTTCTAGATATTTCACAGCAAAGTGTTGATATAAGGGTAAATCCAATATGGAGTGCAGTTATTGGTATGACTTAACAAACAACCCGATAATTGGATTTGGTGAATACAAATACAATAAAACGCGTTATTATAGATCTACGAGTGTCTCTGTAAAGGACCAGCTGGCGCCACACAACCAGTTTTAGATTGGAATTATATCGGTGTCTAGTATCCTTTACAAGTAATGAGAATACTTTGTGGTATAATTGTTTGTGTTATTATCAGTATTGAAATACTTTAATTTAAAATAGAAGAAGTAACTCGCCTGATAATACACTACACTACATTATACTTTGACACTGTATTCTGTGACTCCCAAGATTATCGCAGGTTAACCCCTAAAGCATAATCCTGCTCAATTTGAGTAAGTGAAAAAAAGGAATGCAGCAAGGACTCTGTTCGCACAAAACTGAATTACATGCCTCCAGCGAGAGTCTGTGGTAGTTATGCAATTCGTAAAGATTCGGAGGAGAGCAAAATTGAAGAAACCGCTCAGTGTGGAGTCCTGAAAATCGAGTTCTGGCATCCAGCCAAATGTTGGGTTAAAATATCTGCAAATTAGTCTGTAAAGAATGAGAAACAAAGGAAATACTGAAGATATACTACCAAACTTGAGATTTTTCTCCTCGCCAACCAATTAGCTGCGTAGTTACAAAATATATTAGGCTCCAGATGCAAAGATAAGCGAGATGAAGTTTAGTATAACTGGGTGTGAGTTGGCTTGAATCACCTTATTAAGAGGGGATGGTTCACTTTTTGGCCGATTTTTGCATGTATTCGTTATTTTTGTCTAGTTTCCTCCCTAGGCCTCCATCAAATTTAAAAAAAACATCAATTAGATCCCCCTTCTAGATTAATTTGTACATTTTTCGGTAGAAAAATTTCCCGGCCGAAGGCCGGTTCTACCATTACAGGCTCACTATCGTTCGCCAGGGAAAAATCGACACCTAAATAGCACGAAAGGTCTAAATATTGACGACGAAATGGGGCGAAAGGTCTTAAAATCGACTAACTAATGGGGCAAACATCTTAACATCTGAAAACTAATGGGGCTAAACATGAGGGAGAAAGTGGTCCAGAAAACCGGCCCATCCCCCCTTTAAAGATATAATTTATACAGCTATAGGTTATGCTCGTTGGTCTGTGGTGTAAAGGCATGGGGGTAGCGTTGACAAGGAGGGAGGTGGGTGGAGAAGGGCGCCGCCGAGGGGGCTCCCTGCCGCAGAGTTACCAAATCAAGCATGCTAGATAGTAAATTTATGCCGAAAATTGCTAGAATAACGCCACAATCTCTAGAATCTTGCTTTAGAATGGCTCAAATCTCCTGAATATCGCTAGAATTCATACCGCTAGATGTAAACAAATTTGCCTCTAAATCGAAGTAAATACCTCTAGATCTAGCGGGAAAGTAGCTAAATTGGCAACACTACTGCCTGGCCTGGGTGCTGGTGTCATAATAACGTCAAGGTAAAAACTGGGCCCGCCTTCCCACGTCCCGAGACCGGAAGTGCCCAAGGTTGTCGAGTCAAGTACCCCGCCTGATGCTGCTGCTGCTGTTGCTGCTTAAGGGGGGATGGGCCGGTTTTCTGGACCCCCTTCTCCCTAATGTTTAGCCCCACTAGTTTTGAGATTATAAGACGTTCAGCCCATTAGTTTGGCGATTTGAACACCTTTCGCTCCATTTCGTTGTCAATTGTAAGACCTTTCGTGTCATTTAGGTGGAGATATTTCCTGGCGAACGAAAGCGAGCCTGTAAATTTAAGAGGAACCGGCCTTCGGGCGGGCCATTTTTCTACCGAAAAATGTGTACAAATTTATCTTGAAGGGTCTAAGGTGTGTTTTTCTAAGATTGATGGAGGTCTAGGAAGGAAACTAAAAAAAAAAAATATGAATATATGAATTAATAGACCAAACAAACGGTCTGCCTCCCCTTAAGCCGGCATCACACGAGCGCTTTTTCCCTCAACATTTATCCTCAACACTGGTCTGGCAGCTTATGAGGTCAACATTAAATACATGTTGGTCACCTAAATTCATCCTCCATCAGTCTAGTGTCCGATAGCCGTGTAAAATATTCCAGAAATGTTGACCATCGAATGTTGACTATAAAAGCTCTCGTGTGATACCGGCTTTAGATGCACCAGTTTTTTCTCTTGTTGTTGATGCTTATTATTGCGGATGATTTCTCCTGCCGAGGCTTATTATTTTCGTTGAAGTTTATTCCTGGTATTTTCCTATCATTGTTTATCATATTATCGACTTCTGGTTTGATTTCGTAATTGGGTTTTATTACTGGCTGATCATTTACAACTATTAATTACAGTTTCCGCATATGTAGCAGACCAGCATTACAGTATGATTATTAAAGAATCCCGTTTATTTGCAGATTATAACCAACAAATATTATCTGCAGATTTGTATGATATTACTGCTTTATAATATACGGTTTCTTTTATATTATTAGAAGGCATTCACCTCATCATGTTTCAGCGATCCTCCATGTTATCATTCCTAAATTAACACCAATGGAAACCAATTGAATGCACAAACTGTCTGCACTGTTTCCAGATGATCATATCCCCTGGTTGAACGGACGGGCTGCTTGCTTTCACCCCTTTTGTACCGGCGACGTCTTTTTAATTTGATTTTGGTAAATATTTGACGATTTAATGCAGTTTAAAAAGGGCCTCCAGCAATTTACAGGGTTCGAACCGTCTTACTTAAGCTTTTTTACTACCACAAATCTTGCTTAAGCTGCACAAAATCGCCTAAATATAGATACAATCAAATTAAAAATACGTCGCCAGTACAGAAGGGGATAAAAATAGGTTGTGTTCCCGCTTATATACTGTACACTTGTGCTGTGGGCCACGTATGACCTTTTGGCCTTGTCCGCTCTGATGCACGCCGCAATTATGGTCTGGGATTTGTATTATTTACATCATCATTCAATCGGATAAATATGTTGATGAAAACTGCATTAGATAAATAAAGAGTCGATTATTGTTTAGGTTATATAATAACAAAAATATGATGATGTTTATGATTGAACGTATCATAATTATGTTCAGATCGCAGTGCAACTAACTGAATATTATATCAGTAATTTATAATTCAAGAATCAAGGAAGTAAGGAGAGAGATATATATATATATATATATATATATATATATATATATATATATATATATATATATATATATATATATATATATATATATATATATATATAATACCGTATATATATATATATATATATATATATATATATATATATATATATATATATATATATATATATATATATATAATATTTTGTATAGTGAACAGAGATAAAGCCAGACACTTCTTCAAGTAATCCCTTCAGCCCGACGATATGGATAATTATATTTGTCTAATTAACACGATTCGATTATCATCAGCTAGCCTTAGGAAGAAGCACACATAGTCGAAAGGTTAGTTATGTAAGTGGTAGTTGCTGCCACAAAAAAACAAACACCCATCTCTGGAGTATCGGTTACCTGTCTGTTAATAGATAATTCACTAGGATAATTGTGTTGGACAAAAACTAGGGGCTGTGAGGCGAGAGACAGAGAGGGGCTAGAGGATAGTGGTAGAACATGGAGATACAGAGAGGGGCTAGAGGATAGTGGTAGAACATGGAGATACAGAGAGGGGCTAGAGGATAGTGGTAGAACATGGAGTTACAGAGATACAGAGAGGGGCTAGAGGATAGTGGTAGAACATGGAGTTACAGAGATACAGAGAGGGGCTAGAGGATAGTGGTAGAACGTGGAGTTACAGAGATACAGAGAGGGGCTAGAGGATAGTGGTAGAACATGGAGTTACAGAGATACAGAGAGGGGCTAGAGGATAGTGGTAGAACATGGAGTTACAGAGATACAGAGAGGGGCTAGAGGATAGTGGTAGAACATGGAGTTACAGAGATACAGAGAGGGGCTAGAGGATAGTGGTAGAACGTGGAGTTACAGAGATACAGAGAGGGGCTAGAGGATAGTGGTAGAACGTGGAGTTACAGAGATACAGAGAGGGGCTAGAGGATAGTGGTAGAACATGGAGTTACAGAGATACTGAGAGGGGCTAGAGGATAGTGGTAGAACATGGAGTTACAGAGATACAGAGAGGGGCCAGAGGATAGTGGTAGAACGTGGAGTTACAGAAGGGGAATTTTTTCTATTTCCGTTATGTTCCGGCTAGGTCGTGAAAAATGTACATATAATTATAATAATAATAATAACAATATTACTACTACTACTACTACTACTACTACTACTACTACTACTACTACTACCAATTACACCATAGGCCGCGTGTGATACTTGTATTATAGTCAAGTCATTATAAATAAACCAACAATCTTGACCACTAACATCAATAACAAAAAAATAACTAGAGTGGTTGAGCAAATATTTCTACCATTTGGGAAGAGTCAGCCAAGGTTTAGGTGTGGAAATGTACAATCCATTTGCTCTAGCCTTTTATATGTAGCAATGGTTAAAAGTCATGATTTATTACCTACATATGATAAACGGACTTTAGTAGGCTATATTATATATGAAAGCTCTATTCAATTTAAAAAGGGCCTCGAGCAAGTATCAAGCTTCGCACTATCTCATATATAATAATCACGATATTAGAGTCTTTCATTTTTTTGTTTTCGTTTTTTTTTCACTATATTCTGGCTAATAATACACGTAGTTACTACCAGACCAGACCAGATGGCTGGAGTAAAGTAGGAAAGAAGAGCAATTGGACAGAGGAAGAACAAGCGGAGACGTGAGAAGTGCAGTACAAGACTGAAAGTTCTCGGTAGTTACTAAGGTTTGGACGGCTCATTATGTATCAAAAGAGTAAAGAGTATATCAATCAAACCTCTTACTTCCACATTTCCGTGACCTGTTTTTGTTCTGTCCTTTTCTATCTTTCTCTGGCTTGTATCCATTTGGCCCCATTCAGTCTACTGTTTTAAGACGTTTATCCCCATCCAGGTGTCAATTTTTTACTGGTGAGCGGTAGCGAGCCAGCATATTTTTTATTTTTGTTTGACAGCAGGCTAAATTTGTACATTTTTCGATGGAAAAATGTCTCCGGCGAAGCCGGATTTCTTCATATAATGCTGGCTCGCTATCGCTCGCCAGGAAGAAATCGACACCTAGATGGGGATAAACGTCTTAAAATAGTTGGCTGAATGGGGCCGAATGGATACAAGCCAGAGAAAGAGAGAAAAGGACAGAAATAACAAAAAGCAGGTAACCCCCCTTAATACACTTGGATGCCATACTCTCTAGCCCACTCATAATAATTCGTGGACCCCTATGATTTGCTGTATGCAATTATAGCTAGCTGGATTGATTTGCTGTATGCAATTATAGCTAGCTGGATTGATTTGCTGTATGCAATTATAGCTAGCTGGATTGATTTGCTGTATGCAATTATAGCTATCTGGATTGATTTGCTGTATGCAATTATAGCTAGCTGGATTGATTTGCTGTATGCAATTATAGCTAGCTGGATTGATTTGCTGTATGCAATTATAGCTAGCTGGATTGATTTGCTGTATGCAATTATAGCTATCTGGATTGATTTGCTGTATGCAATTATAGCTAGCTGGATTGATTTGCTGTATGCAATTATAGCTATCTGGATTGATTTGCTGTATGCAATTATAGCTATCTGGATTGATTTGCTGTATGCAATTATAGCTATCTGGATTGATTTGCTGTATGCAATTATAGCTATCTGGATTGATTTGCTGTATGCAATTATAGCTATCTGGATTGATTTGCTGTATGCAATTATAGCTATCTGGATTGATTTGCTGTATGCAATTATAGCTATCTGGATTGATTTGCTGTATGCAATTATAGCTATCTGGATTGATTTGCTGTATGCAATTATAGCTATCTGGATTGATTTGCTGTATGCAATTATAGCTATCTGGATTGATTTGCTGTATGCAATTATAGCTATCTGGATTGATTTGCTGTATGCAATTATAGCTATCTGGATTGATTTGCTGTATGCAATTATAGCTAGCTGGATTGATTTGCTGTATGCAATTATAGCTATCTGGATTGATTTGCTGTATGCAATTATAGCTAGCTGGATTGATTTGCTGTATGCAATTATAGCTAGCTGGATTGATTTGCTGTATGCAATTATAGCTATCTGGATTGATTTGCTGTATGCAATTATAGCTATCTGGATTGATTTGCTGTATGCAATTATAGCTATCTGGATTGATTTGCTGTATGCAATTATAGCTATCTGGATTGATTTGCTGTATGCAATTATAGCTATCTGGATTGATTTGCTGTATGCAATTATAGCTATCTGGATTGATTTGCTGTATGCAATTATAGCTAGCTGGATTGATTTGCTGTATGCAATTATAGCTATCTGGATTGATTTGCTGTATGCAATTATAGCTATCTGGATTGATTGTTGGATATAATTTGCTTTTCAATAACTAGTATATACAGTTTTGTAGTTGATTTATTGAAAATTATATTCATGAATTCGTTTCCAGAGATATACTGTAATATAAATAAGTAAAGTCCACGAATGTGTATGAGTCAGCTAGAGACGTGGTATCCAAGTGTACATAACCTACCCCAAGGCAAAACATATTGACTATTACATTCGTGTCTATAATTATTGAAATTATGATAAATATTTGCTTGAAGATTTTGGCACTGACACGCAAGAGGGGCAATTAAGGGGGGTCGCCGGCTTTTTTCATTTTTCTCTCCCTTTCTCTCTTTCCCTGGCTTGTATCCATTCGGCCCCATTCAGCCAACTGTTTTAAGACGTTTAACCCCATCCAGGTGTCGATTTCTTCCTGGCGAGCGATACCGACCCAGCATTTTATGGAGAAATCCGGCTTTGCCGGAGACATATTTCTATCGAAAAATTAACAAATTTAGCTTGCTGTCAAAACAAAAATATATATATGGCCGAGGGTGCTCACCAGAAAAATATTGACACCTGGATAGGGGTAAACGTCTTAAAACAGTAGGCTGAATGGAGCCGAATAGATACAAGCCAAAGAGAAAAAAGCGAGGTAGGCTCCCTTAATTGTATATAAACCACTTGCTGCCATTACAGTTTTCCCATCGTTATCATAAATCATGCCTTAACATTTGTTCGATTAATATTAAGGGGGTGGTACTTGCTTTTTCTGGACCCCTTTCTCCCTCGTGTTTAGCATATTGGTTTTGAGATTTTAAGACGTTCAGCTCATTAGTTTGGCGAGTTTAACACCGTTCGCCCCATTTGGTTGTCAATTTAAGACCTTTCATGCAATTTAGGTATAAATTTTTCCCTGGCGAGCGATAGCAAGCCTGTAATTTGAAGAGAAACCGGAATTCGGCCGGGAAATTTTTCTACCGAAAAATGTACAAATTTATCTTGAAGGGGGTGTTTTTCTAAGCTTGATGAGGTCTAGCTAGGAAATTAAGAAATAAATAAATAAGTGAATGAATAGACCAAAACAACACAGCCACGAGCCCCTTAAGAGCGTTCACAGAAATTAATATAATTTACTGGTTATATATTGTTAAACTGATGGTTATTATTTCGGGCCACACACACACACCACACACCCCCCACACACTCTCTCTCTCTCTCTCTTCTCTCTCTCCTCTCTCTCTCTCTCCTTCTTCTCTCTCTCTCTTCTCGCCTTATCGCTCCCTCTCTCTCACTCTCTCTCCCTCCTCTCCTCTTCTTCTTCTGATCTCTCCTCTCTCTCTATCCTCTCGTCTCCCCTCCTCCCTTCCTACTCGCTCTCTCCTCTCTCTCATTCGCCCTCGTTCTCCCCCTCTCTTCTCCTCACTTTCTCTCGTCCTCTCTCCCTCTCTCCTCTTCTCCTCTCTCTTCTCCTCTCTTCTCCCTCTATCTCTCTCTCTCGCTCTCTCCTCTCTCCCTCTCTTCTCTCCTCTCTCTCATCTCTCTCCTCCCTCTCTCTCCTCGCGCCTCTCGCCTCTCGCCTTCTCCCTACTCCTCCTCCCCTCTCTCTCTCCCTCTCCTCCCCTCCCTCCTCTCTCTCTCCTCTCTCTCTCTCCTCTCTCTCTCTCTCTCTCTCTACTCTATCCTCTCTCCTCATCTCTCTCTTCTCTCCTCTCTCTCTCTCTTCTATATCCTCGTCTCTCTCTCCTCTCTCTCTCTCTCTCTCTCTCTTCCTCTCTCTCTCTCTCTCTCGCTCTCTTCTCGCTCTACCTCTATCTCTTCTTTCCTCTCTCTCTCTCTCTGTCTCTCTCTCTTCTCTCTTATCTCTCTCTCTATCACTCTCTCTCTCTGCTCCTCCTCTCTCTCGCTATCCTCTCCTCTCTCTCTCTCTCTCTCTCTCTCTCTCTCTCTCTCCTCACTCTCTCTCTATATTTCTCTCCTTATTCCTCTCTCTCTCTCTCTCCTCTCTCTCTATATCCCTAAGTAGCTAAGCTGCCCCTGCTAATACAATTGTACGTCCATCCACGTGGGATCCAACGCATGTACAGGCGAACCCGGTCGGAAGAAGATTTGGATTTAAAGTCCCAGCAGCTGATCAAGTCGTTTAAGGAGAAGTCATCAAGGATAATCGTCTCAGGAATCGTTCACCCCGGCTTGGTGGTAGAGAGCCGATTTTTATAAAGCCATAGCCCACCAGCACAAATCGTTGTCTAGCAAACCTCCTGCAGGAAGGAAAACGTGGGAGTCGTCGACAAACGGGACAATTTCTACTACGATGACTAGTTTTGTCTTCGGGAGATGGAAGTTCATCTGAACCAGTGTGGGAGAGCACTCACGTTTTGGGCGCGTGTTCTTCTCACAACGATGCGGTGAAGGCATTTTCGGAAAGAAGAAAAATCGAATCCCCCTCCGCACAGGACAACCCAGGAAGGAGGACCGAGAGAAAGCCGAGGGCGGCAACTCTGCGAAGGAATTAAATGCGAATCTGTCAAGAAACGCGAATTTGGATAAAGCTCCACCAACACCGACCCCAAAATTAAAACCCGCCAGGGATAACGACCGAGGACCGATGTCCGCCATTGAATGGTAAATGTCTGTAGATCCGGCAGAACCAAAAATTTGATTTTAAAGAACGTTCTGTGAGTTCTAAAACCACAACTTTAAAGGTTGTCTAATGCAAACGATCCGTAGCATACGCAATAAATTTTCAGATTTCGAAGAACTATGTGTTTACTGAAAAATTATGATGTGATTGGTATAACAGAATCTTGGCTCAATACAGTAGATAGAGACTTTTTAGCAGAGTATTCACCTTCCCGGTTATGTAAATGTTTGAAGGGGAAAGCCGAATCAATAAAAATGGAGGTGGCGTTTTATTTTAGTATCAAAAGAAAGTCTTAACCCCCAGACCCTTTCGTCAAAACCTCAAATTGTGAAAGTCGACACAATCTTTTGTGCTAATAAATGAATAAGTACAGGTACAAAAATAATACCTTGCATTAAATATAACAGACCGCCAGCTCAATCAGTGCAAACCGACCGAGAAATTTAGGAACAAATTGCAGATGTAAGTAACTCACAAGATACCGTATTTTTTGGCGACCTTTAATTTACCTGTGACCATAGGGGGGCGATACTCTTACTTCCCACTCAGGACATGACTTGTATACGAACTGGCAAGAGAGTTCGCTTTATCAATGTGTTCGAACAACGACCCGTCCCGGTAATAACGTGCTGACATTTGTACTTGCAACAAAGAGAAGATTAATAGAGAATTTGAATGTTGGTGATGAATTCTAGTTAAACAGCGTACCATCGTACGATTACTTTCACTTTACACTTTACTAGTAAACGAACCAATAGTAGCATCCCGAAAAAAAGTCCCCATATCAGCTACTATTTTTAAGACTTTTATCCCATATCCAGGTGTCAATATTTCCGGGGCGAGCGGGTAGCGTGCCAGCATATATATATTTTTAGTTGACAACACAAGCTAAATTTGTAAATTGTTTGATAGAAACCTAAAAGCAGTGGATTTTCCCTACAATGATCATGGCTCGCTATAGCCTCGCCAGGAAGAATAATCGCCACCTAAGGGTGGAATAATAAACGTCTTCTAAAAAAACAGTTGGCTGATGGGGCCGAATGGATACAATCCTCACAAAGGGACGAGAGAGGAAAGGGAGACGACGCAAAGATACAAAAACAGCCGGTGACCCCTCTGAAAGAAAATTTCTGCTTAACTCTCCTGTTACTTCTTTATGATTGTGATATTGTTGTAACCGTATTAACCCACTTCTGTACCGGCGGCGTTTTTTTTTTTATTTGTTTTAATTGAGAAGCTATAGTTAGAAATTGTTTGTTGTACAGTTTTAAGAAGGGGATGTGTCATAGTAAAAATGGTTAAGTGAAATAGTTCGAAGCCTGTTTAATTGCTGTCGGCCCTTTTTTAACGGAATACAATCATCTAATCGTAGCCTAGAATAAAATATAATGTCTAATTCACCCTCTCTCTCACCATATCTTCCACAGACCTCACCCTCACTTTCTATTTCCCCTACGTAACGCCACCCCCTTCTTTCTCACCATCTACTCACCATAACTTACTCACTACTCACACTATTTCACGACCTCCACCGTATATTCCATTACCTCACCCTCACCCTATCTTTCTCATACCTCACCCTCACCCTTTTATTCCCCTACATCACTGCTAAACCCTCCCTCTTTGTACTGCCTACTCACCCTCACCCTATATTCCCCTAACTCACACTATACTTCCCTTACATCGCACAGCACCATATGCTTCCCCTACCTCACTGTACACTCGCAAACCCTCACCTCCTTAGTACCCTCTTTCTCATTCGGAATCTATATTGCTATCCCTCTCCTAACCCAATCGTCCATCTAGATTTCCAAACCCGTGCCTATCGTTTCATCAATCGGTTAGTCGCTCTCCCTCTCCTCTCTCTCGCGCTCTATTTGATTTCTCCCATTCGCCATTGCAATCCATCATTCTACTTGCTGCATTGTGTGGGATTGCTCTCATCTCTCCTCGCCTCTATCTCTCATTCTCTTCTTCTATCTCTCTCTCTCGTTTGCTTATGGTTTCTTTCTTTCGCCCTCTCTTGCTCCGTAAAAAGTAGACAAAAACGGGTGGTACTCAATGGTGTTCCTTCTGAGTGGACTCCAGTCACTTCTGGAGCTCCACAGGGATCTATCCTTGGCCCACTGTTGTTTACCATATATGTCAATGGCATCGATATTAGTCTCTTGAATGTGATCTACAAGCTTGTAGATGACAAAAAGCTTGGAGTTAATGTGAAGTACCCTAAAACGATTGAACAGCTCAGGAACGATCTTAACAGACTGAGTGGATGGTCTTAAACATGGCAGATGCAACTATACTTGCATAAACGCAAGATGATGCACATCAGCCAAGCAAACCCCCTATTCAGGCTATTCGCTATTGGGAATGCCTCTGGAAGCGACTGACTTGGAAAAGGATTTGGGTGTTCTGATTAGCAGTGACCTAAGGTTTTCCAAGCAGTGCATTGCACTGGAGAAGAAAGATCAGAAATGATGGGTCTTTATTAAGAGGCAATTTAGGTATAGAGATAAAGAAATAGTCCTCACACTCTAAAACGACGTCTGCTGGATTACGCTGTTCAATTCTGGTCTCAAGCACTCAGGAAAGATATAGAGCGACTGGAAAGAGTACAAGCTAGGGCTACAAAGCTCAATCCATCAATTTGAAGATTGAGCTATTAGGGCCGGTTGAGAGCTTTTGATCTGTTCTCGCTGGAAACATGCATACTACGAGGTCAGTTCATTGGAATTTGTAAAAGACTTAATGGGTTTGACAATGTGAATACTAGCAAAATGTTCAATCACTATATGAATGCAACACGCAACCATGGCTGAAAGTTAGAATTGAAAAGGTTCAGCACTAGTATTTGTGGAAGACAAAAATTCACAAACTTTCCTCAGAAGTTATAGACAGTTATTCAGTAGAGCAGTTCAAGAAAATAGTATATGGTATTTTTCACACTCTATGAGTGTATTATTATTTATTTTGTTATGTGCGTGAGCGAGACAAAAGGCAGAACTGCCAGTGCCTTCCCCAGAGTTGAGTGACAAGGCCTAAATCAAGGGACGTTCGAGCCAAAATGCCTGGACACACGGTGTTTCCAGCAATTTATGTCATAGGAAGAGGGAAACACTGATTTTGGGAGAGAGTTCCAGAGCTCAGCTGTTGTATAGAATAAAGACTGAGAATAACGTTTCACTCTTGGGTTAGAGAGTTGCACAGAGTAGGGGTGGGATTACGTTGCAAGGCGGGTGCTACATGCTCTATGAAGAGGGGGTGGTATACACCGAGAGAGTTCTGAGGAACACTGATTATTGTAATAGCGGTAGAATAGTGAGAGAGATGCAACATTGCTACGAAGAGAAAGAGACTGCAGATAATTGGTGAGTGGATGTGAGTTAATGAGACGGAAGGCTTTCTTTTTTACTTTACAAGAAGTGCTGTGTGAGAGGATCCTCCCCACACGTGTGAACAATACTCAATACATGGACGCTGCGAAGGGGTAAAGAACCCTTGGAGGCGGTTGAGTACACCCAGCTTTTTGGAAGCTGTTTTAGCTAGAGTGGTAGTATGATCTTTCCAAGAGATATGAGAAGAAAAGGAGACACCAAGAATATTAAGAGAAGATGAAGGGTTAATTTGTATGTTGTTGAAGAATAGGTCATAGATTTCTGGAAGGGGGCGACGAGTAGACAGATGGAGAAATTGAGTTTTGGATGCACTAAGCAATATATTTATTTCCACTTCGAGCATCTCCCCAGAATGAAGTGCAAAGTATTTGAGATACTAAATTTTCCTTGTAACTCATTGTAGTTAACTATAGCTCACTCGCACTCACTCAGCCACACACAACACACACACACACACACATACACTCTCTCAATTATATCTAAAATATAGACACATTCAGATTATAATGCCAAAGGAATATTTATACATACAAATAAACATGAAACATAAACCTTAACAATAGAACATAGTTATTGTCTAAATGAGACCGAAAGAGATTGATGCACACACACACCAAACAATACACAATACAGCGGAACCACATGCTGACACCAAACACCCCAGTACAGCTTACGCAACACAAACCAACGCACACACTGTCTTGTCCCGCGCCACTAGACCATCAGTGGTTTGGAGGGCAAGCAGCCATACCCCCCCCCCCCCCCCCCCCCCCCCCCCCCCCCCCCCCCCCCCCCCCCCCCCCCCCCCCCCCCCCCCCCCCCCCCCCCCACCCCCCCCCCCCCCCCCCCCCACCCCCCCCCCCCACCACCACCACCCCCCCCCCCACACCCCCCCCACCCCCAACACCACCCCCACCCCCCCCCCACCCCCACCCACCCCACCCCCCCCCCCCAACACACACAGCGCCCCAGGTAATCCCCCACAGCTGGTCTGGTCGCCACTCTTGACTTCTGCTGTTCAGACGCCACATACGTCTATAGGGAGAATCCGCTATATCTTGTTAAGGTATAAGGAAGTCAGAGGGTTAACTGGAAATCTATACCGATATAAGTCAAACAGATTCTTCGAGCGGGGGGGGGGGGGTGGGTGGGGGGGGTGTATTGAATCGTTACAAGGATAGCCAGAAAAAACTGTTAAATTGCGTCATAATCTTCAAAAGTTAAGCTGGCGAGAAATTTGCTTGTTTCCCATCTTTAATAAACGCGGGCGTATAACAACGCTTTTCTAGCCAAATAGGTTGTTAATTACGAACACCTGGGAATAATATGATGTAGAGACATGGTAGTTTCTCATTCTTCCCCCAGTTGTCGAAAAAATTATCTACTATGGGCATAAACTTAACTCCAAGTTATAATAGAGCATACAGTAGGTGTATTATTATAGAACGGAAATGGGGTGGGATTTTCTCTTGTTTGGCACTTTCATTAACCCTTTTAGTTCCGGTGACGTTTTTTATTTGAATTCAGAAGATTTTATGAAGCCTAGGAAAGATGTATGGTAACTAAAGGAATATATTGAGATAGTTTGTAACCTTTCAATGGGTAGATATCCTCCACAAGCATAATAAAATCGTCTAATAGTCGGCAGAATATAATGAAAAGGATGTCACCGGTACTGAATGAGTAAACTAAAAATGAACAAGGCTGCAAGGCCGGACTATGCAGGGATTGGGGGGGTCTACCAATTTGAGAGTATACAAAATCCCGGTGAGCATTCTCTCTATAGATGGTCCGTACCTAGACCAGTCACCTGCCTACCTTCCACCACTATGGACCTTGACTAGGTAAAGGTAAGGCCAAAAAGTAAGGGACTCGATCTTCTCTTATGTAGCACACGATTTATAACTAATATTAAACATTTAGTATACCGGTACTTTGCAGTTATTTGTTAGTTCCTCACTATGTATAAACACTTTAAAGAGCATTAATATATATTTAAATTTAGGGGTGCTAATTTGTGCAGGTATACATGTGTGTATAGGCTTCGTTTCTTGTTCGGGGCAATAAGTCAAATAACATAATTGTTCCTGTAAAGCTCTATGTAAACATGTATTATTATGAGACAATTTGATTAGCTATGCTAAATATCAGTTAGCTCTAATATTCATAATGCGGCTGCATGAAATTACATACTAGTTATTCATACTCAAAAATTCTGATAAAGTTAATAAGATATAATAGTGAAGCGAGTTATTCAAATGTAACTGTTCCCCTTTAATTAATCATATGCTACATTGTATATAGATGAAGTTAGGAACGATAAGCCAACACGTAAATTAGCGTATACAATCTATTTTAAAGCATAAAACTGATCTCTCTCTCTCTCTCTCTCTCTCTCTCTCTCTCTCTCTCTCTCTCTCTCTCTCTCTCTCTCTCTCTCTCTCTCTCTCTCTGTCGTCATCTCAGCTCTCCTCTTTCTCTCTCTCCTCTCCTCTCTCTCTCTCTCTCTCTTATACTCTTCCTCTCTGGCAACTATCTCTTCTCTCTCTCTATCTCCTCTCTCTCTCTCTCTCGGATCTCTCTCTATTCGATGAATGGCACTCAGCTTAAGAAGGTAAACAGAGAAAACGATCTGGGAGTAACAATATCGAGTAACCTAAAACCGAGTCAACAATGTTAAGAAGTTGTTAAGAAGGCAAACAAAATAATTGGCTTTATAGGCAGGTCATTTGAGCATAAATCCAAAGAAGTTATCCTAACCCTTTACAATTCCTTAGTCCGCCCTCTTCTGGAATACTGCGTTCAATCCTGGTGCCCTTATTACCAAAAAGACATAAACAAGCTAGAACGAGTTCAACGTAGAGTTACCAAAATGATACCTAGCCTAAAGAACAAACCATACGAAGAGCGTCTTAGAGAATTAAATCTATTTCCTTTAACCAAGCGCAGATTAAGAGGTGACTTAATTCAAGTGTTCAAAAATCATCAAAGGCATCGACAATATGAACTGTAGTAAGTACTTCACTATCGACCAATCTAATTACACGCGGGGAAACGGTTGCAAAATTATTGGTAAATCTTTTAACTCACACGAATCTAAGAATTTCTTCTTCAATCGAGTTGTCAACTTGTGGAATGGGCTTCCCCGAGACGTTATAGACTGCAGCACCGTTGATTCATTTAAATTCCGCCTAGACAAATATCTCGCAATCAAACCCGCGACTGACTGCGTTTGTAAAATGAATAACTTTATCCCTCCCCTCAGTTACTAACCCATATGTCCCCTTACTACACTTCCTAGTCCTGCCACGTTAGTGGCAGGGGAGTAGTATCGTTTCCAACGCTCCCTTACCCACTCTAGTCCACTGTATTGTCACATGATCCTCAGTGTTTTTGGAGGA
>CM064519.1:47985368-48013826 GCA_032716605.1 Paralithodes platypus | reverse complement strand
GAAATAAAGCTTAGATATTGCTGATGCCAATTATTGATCAAAACATAATTGGTGCCGAGACATCACTTATTAGCGTGACTGTACATCAGAGGATAGTATATATATAATGTTGGGAGTGAAAACAAGCCAGTAGAGTAACGGTAGAGAAATGAGAATGGAGGATGCAAATATATTATAGGCTTGAAGATGAAAGTTTTATTGTAATATATGACACGGTTGGCATTTTAGATGGGGGTTAAAGGTACGAGGTCACAATTGAATAAGATTGAAAAGGAGAGTCAGAGGCTAGGGAGTCATGCTGAAACCACAGGAGAGGGAGTTGCAGGAGAGCCTGTCACAGGAGAGGGAGTCACGCTGAAGCCACAGGAGAGGGAGTTGCAGGAGAGCCTGTCACAGGAGAGGGAGTCGCAGGAGAGAGAGTGGAAGGGGAGGGAGTTGCAGGGGAGGGAGTCGCAGGAGAGGGAGTCTCAGTAGAGGGAGTCGAAGGAGAGGGAGTTGCAGGGGAGGCAGTCAAAGGAGAGGGAGTTGCAGGGGAGAGGGAGTCACACTGAAGCCACAGGAGAGGGAGTTGCAGGAGAGCCTGTCACAGGAGAGGCAGTCGCAGGAGAGGCAGTCGCAGGAGAGGCAGTCGCAGGAGAGGCAGTCGCAGGAGAGGCAGTCGCAGGAGAGGCAGTCGCAGGAGAGGCAGTCGCAGGAGAGGCAGTCGCAGGAGAGGCAGTCGCAGGAGAGGCAGTCGAAGGAGAGGCAGTCACAGGGGAGGGAGTCGCAGGAGAGGCAGTCGCAGGAGAGGCAGTCGCAGGAGAGGCAGTCGCAGGAGAGGCAGTCGCAGGAGAGGCAGTCGCAGGAGAGGCAGTCGCAGGAGAGGCAGTCGCAGGAGAGGCAGTCGCAGGAGAGGCAGTCGCAGGAGAGGCAGTCGCAGGAGAGGCAGTCGCAGGAGAGGCAGTCGCAGGAGAGGCGCGAGGCCAGTCGCAGGAGAGGCAGTCGCAGGAGAGGCAGTCGCAGGAGAGGCAGTCGCAGGAGAGGCAGTCGCAGGAGAGGCAGTCGCAGGAGAGGCAGTCGCAGGAGAGGCAGTCGCAGGAGAGGCAGTCGCAGGAGAGGCAGTCGCAGGAGAGGCAGTCGCAGGAGAGGCAGTCGCAGGAGAGGCAGTCGCAGGAGAGGCAGTCGCAGGAGAGGCAGTCGCAGGAGAGGCAGTCGCAGGAGAGGCAGTCGCAGGGGAGGGAGTCGCTGGGATTGGTCACAGAGGAAGGGATTATAGACGTGAGTCACAGTGGAAGGAGTCGCAGAGAAGCGATTATAGAAGTGAGTCACAGTGGAAGGGGTTATAGAAGTGAGTCACAGTGGAAGGGGTCACCGTGGAAGGAGCCACAGAGAAGCGATTATAGAAGTGAGTCACAGTGGAAGGAGTTATAGAAGTGAGTCACAGTGGAAGGAGTTATAGAAGTGAGTCACAGTGGAAGGAGCCACAGAGAAGCGATTATAGAAGTGAGTCACAGTGGAAGGGGTTATAGAAGTGAGTCATAGTGGAAGGGGTCATAGTGGAAGGGATCGCACAAGAAGGGGTCACAGTGCTGGGTATTCATTGGAAGAAGATATGGAGGAAGGGATCACAGAGTTAGGGGTCGTCTGAGGAAGAGGTCACACAGGATAGGGTCACAACAGGCCTCTCAGGGTCAGGGGGAGGTAAGGTCACAAGTGTTGACCTCAATAATGGCAGGGTGCTCACTCAACACCTGTTTTTTGTACACCCTTGGCCACGGAGACGGTCTCTCTCTCTCTTTCTCTTTCTCTTTCTCTTTCTCTCTCTCAAATACAAATACGAAATGAATGGCAAACAAATAAAAACCGCAACGGTAGTAAAAGACCTAGGGGTACTAATATCTGAAAACCTAAAAACTTCCGACCAATGTATAGCAGCTGCAAATTAGGCAAACATAGCATTGGGCTTTATTAAACGAAAATTTACATATAAACATGAGAACGTAATAGTGCCACTGTTCAAAAGTATGGTGAGGCCCCACCTTGAATATGGTGTGCAGTTCTGGTCACCTTATCTGATCAGGGACATTGTAAGACTCGAGTCAGTACAGCGTAGAGCGACGAAGTTGATGCCCTCATTAAGAAATAAACTATATGAAGAAAGACTTAAACGATTGAACCTGTTCTCATTAAAAAGGAGGTTGAGGGGTCAGCTTATTTAGTGCTTTAAGATACTAAAAGGTTTCGACAAAGTCGATGTAAATGCACTATTCACATTAAACAATACTAATCAAACTCGCGGAAATGGAATGAAATTAAAAACCAAAAAGGCAAACCTAGATGTCACAAAGAGTTTCTTCACCTACAGTGTGGCGACAGAGTGGAATAAACTACCAGCGAGAGTGGTGGAGAGCGACACAATAAACGCTTTCAAGGGAAGGCTTGACCTCTATCTGCAGAGGGCTGGGGTGATATGAAAAAAAAAAAAAATTATGTATGTGTATGCACTGTACAGTATGTATATATATACTGTATATATATGTGTGTATGTGTGTATGTATGTATGTGTATGTATATGTATGTGTGTATATATATGTACCAGTGTGTATATATATATATATATATATATATATATAGTTTATAGTTTGTAAGGCCAGACTGCCTAGTAAGGACCTTGAGGTCTGTGTGGTCTGTGTATCTATGTAGCTCTATGTCTCTCTCTCTCTCTCTCTCTCTCTGAAGAGGCTTTTTCTTTTCTATCCTTTCCTTCAACTTTCCATTTCTATCGGGTATGCCATCTATACTAGTATTAAGTCCTGTCCACTTTGTTTGGATCGTATGGTCTGTGTGGCCAGTGTATCTATGTAGGTCTCTCTCTCTCTCTCTCTCTCTCTCTCTCTCTCTCTCTCTCTCTCTCTCTCTACTCTCTCTCTCTCTCTCTACTCTCTCTCTCTCTCTCTCTCTCTCTCTCTCTCCTCTTCTCTCTCTCTCTCTCTCTCTCTCTCTCTCTCTCTCTCTCTCTCTCTCTCTCTCTCTCTCTCTCTCTCTCTCTCTCTCTCTCTCTCTCTCTCTCTCTCTCTCTCGCCTTCAACTTGACAAAACTGACAAACGTTTACGGCTAAAAACTAAAAGCGCATGGAATACAAGTCGGTGTGTTGAAATGGATAGAAAATTGGCTCAGCGAGAGAAAGCAAAGAGTAGTCATAAACGGTAAGGCATCTAAATGGACCAATGTAAGTAGCGGGGTACCCCAGGGATCGGTACTAGGACCAATTCTCTTTCTAATTTACATCAACGACATAGATGAGGGTCTCACCTGTACAATCTCAAAATTTGCTGACGATACAAAAATTGCAAATAGCGTACTCTCAAAAGAACAAGTTGAAGATATGCAACACAATCTAGATAAATTGTCATGCAACATAGAGTTACCAAAATGATACCTAGCCTAAAGAACAAACCATACGAAGAGCAAGAGCGTCTTAGAGAATTAGATCTATTTCCTTTAACCCAGCGCAGATTAAGAGGTGACTTAATTCAAGTGTTCAAAATCATCAAAGGCATCGACAATATGAACTGTAGTAAGTACTTCACTATCGACCAATCTAATTACACGCGGGGAAACGGTTGCAAAATTATTGGTAAATCTTTTAACTCACACAAATCTAAGAATTTCTTCTTCAATCGAGTTGTCAACTTGTGGAATGGGCTTCCCCGAGACGTTATAGACTGCAGCACCGTTGATTCATTTAAACTCCGCTTAGACAAATATCTCGCATCAAACCCGCGACTGACTGCGTTTGTAAATGAATAACTTTATTTTATCCCCCCCTCAGTTACTAACCCATCTGTACCCTACTAACTTCCTAATCCTGCCACGGACATTAGTTCCAGGGCAGTAGTTCCCTTTCCAATGTTCCTTTACCCACTCTAAACCACTGTTTGGACACTTGATCCTCAGTGTTTTGGAGGACAAGCAGCCTAGATGGGTCACTAGACCTGTTGTTGCTTGATTTCCTTTGTACTCCTTTGTACTCCTTTGTACTCTCTGTTCGTGTGCAAGTGGTTTGTGCAAGTGTCTTTATGTGTGTGTTTTTGCGGGCCTGCTTGCGTGTGTATGGGAAATGGGTGTTCGTTGTTCGCGTGATTGTAATTGAGAGTGTTTCTCTTCTACAGGTGTCGGGCATATTTGATTTTGAATTAATTCTTGTTATTTTATGTAAAGCATTTTTTTATAACAATTGCAGGTTTACGGGAAGGGATTTTTATTTCTCTGGAAATATTAGTAATATAACTTGTATAATTTTGATCATTTTATAATATGTATATCTCAATCAATTTATTATTAGATTAATTTCAATTGGCGTAGCTCATCACTACGCATGTTGTTCTAAGCAAATCACGTATTATTTATTTATATGTTGAATATTATATACACGAATAATGTTTTTCTTCTTTTTATGTTAACTTATTCTGTTTAAAGTCATAATACTTATCAATACAGTAGGCAAACGCAAATCATATTCACAAATATCGTCATTCTACAGAACAAAACAAATTCCACATACTCCTTTCACCGAAGGGACTGGAGTTCTCGAAAAGGGGCTTTAGTCCTAACGCTATTCTTGACTTACAGTGTGCTGGCTTAATAATCCAAAAGGGTTGATATCCTCTGAAGTCTTATATTAGTTAACTAGTCCTATATCGCCATACACTCACTTTACCAAGCTGAATCGAATCATACCTAGCATGATACATAGGCTTAAGAGGAGGAAGACAGTTTTTATGGACCTCCTTCTCCCTCATGTTTAGCCCCATTTTTGTTAGATTATAAGGCCCATTAGTTTGGCGATTTTAACACCTTTCGCCCCATTTCTTTGTCAATTTTAAGACCTTTCGTACCAAATAGGTGTCAATTATTTTCTGGCTAGCGATAGCGAGCCTGAAATGTTAAGAGGAACTGGCCTTCGGCCGGGACATTTTTCTACCAACAAATTTACAAATTTATCTTGAAGGGGGGTCTAGGGGGTGTTTTTCTAAGCGTGATGGAGGTCTAGTGAGGAAATTAAAAAAATATATGAATAAATGAATTATTAATAGACCCAACAAACGGCCAGTCTCCCCTTAAGTCATATTCTTGCGGATAGTCCTGTAATGCTTGGGCTAATGAATGAAGGTGACGATTCCCTATAGTAACATGTCAACAACACGATAGACAATGTATGTCAATTATTCTTTTTCTTATTCCTTGTTGGGCGTTCATGTTTGGTGTGGTTATGTTACGGTCCCAGGTAGATGTTATATTGCAACTCAATGTTCACCTTAGTTATTACTCTTCTTTAAATATTTATAAGTGACTCTTCTAAACACCAGAAGAATTAAAGGGGGATGGTTCCCTTTTTGGCCGATTTTTGCATGTATTCATTATTTTTCTAGTTTCCTCCCTAGACCTCCATCAAATTAAACAAAAAACAAAAAACATCCATTAGATCCCCCTTCTAGATTAATTTGTACATCGTTCGCCAGGGAAAAAATCGTCAACTAAATAGCACGAAAGGTCTAAATATTGAAGAAATGGGGCGAAAGGTCTTATAATCGACTAAATAATGGGGCAAACATCTTAACATCTAAAAACTAATGGGGCTAAACATGAGGGAGAAAGTGGTCCAGAAAACCGGCCCAGGTAATATTTTCAAAGTATGTTCAGAGTTGTTATGGCGTACTCTCTATAAACAGAGAATGAGTAAACTAGTCAATGTGTAGCCAGCAACGTCAACAATCCCTAATGAAAGGAAAAGGAAGCATTGAGGCCTATGAAATTGTTTGAGATTAATAAGCAAAATTATTTAATTTATATCCAAGCCATAAACATTTTCAACATAACTTCTTGAAGCATGTGAGATGAGGTAGATACAATAGGTTGTTTAATTAAATTCAATTTGTAGTAGTAGTAGTAGTAGTAGTAGTAGTACTTCTGGAAATTCCAGTTCTTCACCATTCGTCATGTGTATGTACTCCTTGAGAAACTGGTACAAGGGGCAACAATGGTGTTCATTGTATCTAACATTCTTATTTAAATTAGTTCAGAAGTCAAATGTTTCGTTGTTAGAAATATTGTACTTTTATAATATACAGGTACATGGCATGTCACAGGTAATCATGTGTACCCAAGGAAGCTATTAAGGGAGCCCACCTCACCTTTTTTTTTCTCTCTCTCCCTCTCTCTTTGGCCATCCATTCGGCCCCATTCAGCCTACTGTTTAAAGACGTTTACCCACATCCAGGTGTCAATATTTGCATGGCGAGCGGTAGCGAGCCAGCATATATATATATATATTTTGTTTATACAGCAAGCTATATTTGTACATTTTTCGATAGAAAAATGTCTCTGGCGAAGCTGGATTTCTCCATACAATGATGGCTCGCTATCGCTCGCCAGGAAGAAATCGATACCTGGATGGGGATAAACATTTTAAAACAGTTGGCTGAATGGATACAAGTCAGAGAAAGAGAGAAAAGGAGAGGAGAAAAAAAAAGCAGGTGACCCCCTTTAATAATGGTCATCACAAGACACTCGCATAATTAACTGCCTCCCACAGATTGTATCACTTACATTTATATTATCATATTATGATCATATAAATGTATGTGATACAATCTGTGTGAGGCAGTTTATGTGAGTGTCTTGTGGTGAGCATTATTAATAGCTTCCTTGGGTACACATGACTAATACACTGGTATGCTAAATACACTGAATACATTTCACAAATGCAATGATTTGCAACTAACTATATTTAAATGTGTTTACACAAAAACTAATAGGCGACTATTTAAAATGAAATTACATACCGGTTTGTCTTCCATAATTTAGTTATGTGTATCCTTTGTGATACATCTGTATTACTCTACCGCATTATGACCTCGCTGTATAGTAAGCTATCTTTGATACACATACATTATATGGCGTGTTCTGCTCTATGAACACGCAGAGCATAATGTTCGATATGGTGTTAAACCCTTCAGTAAAACGACTCCTTTTTAACTTTGATTCTGGATAATAGTAGATTATTTTATACAGTTTAGGAAAAACCTGTGACAATGTAGGGGTTACTTGAGATACTATTTACCCCTTTTGATTCTTAGAGGCGTAGCAAAATCGTGTAATATTAGTCAGAAAAAAATACGTTTGTCGGAATGACAGTCCATCCTACACAATATAGAGCTTGTGAGGGTAATAGTGTTTCTACTCACCTCGGGGAAACACATTGGGTATCACTTATCACTTGTTATTTGATATGATGTCATTGTAACACACACACATACACACTCCCCCCCCACACACATTCACACAGACACCACACACAAAAAAACACACACACTCACAAATACATCACACACACACAAATACACACACACACACACACACACACACACACACACACACACACACACACACACACACACACACACACACACACACACACACACACACATTCACACAGACACCACAAAACAACACACACACACACTCACAAATACACCACACACACACACACACACACACACACACACACACAGCCCGTAGCCTAGTAGGTAGAGCTCTTGTCTCACACACGAGGGGTCGGGGGTTCAATCCCCGGCCGGGCGGAGACAAATTGGGCTCCTTTCATGTGTTAGCCTCAGTTCACCTAGCTGTAAATAGGTACCTGGAATAAGTGGACGATGTTGTGACGTCCCATCTGGGGTTGGCAAAAATGGTACAAGGCGAGATGGGTATCATATGGTTCACCTAAGCTGATGGCTACCTAAGCCTTCGGGCGAGGCGGTACCGTCTATAGTGAGAATGGTACCATACAGATCCACCCTAAGCCTTCGTTTCCGATGTCGCCAATTGGCTAAAAATACAGACTACACACACATCCACAGCCATTCCAACGATACATATAACACCTACACATATAGGAGGCGGGAAATAACGAGCATGCTCACTCCCGCAACACAACTAGAGTAAGTACAACTAGAGTAAGTACACACACACACACACACACATACACATACATACTACTACACGTGCAGCCAATGACTTACCTTCTTCCCAACCATCTTCAGCCTAGACAAATCAATAAAGTATGAAACATTATACATAACATATAAATACATCGTTGAATCCACGTAATACTTTAAATATACAAAACTAACAAAACAAAAGCCAAACAAAATATATATATACATCAAAATAATCCATCCAAAATATCAGTCACTGGGGGAGGTACTGTAGGTCACAAGGGCGTCTGCTGCTTGACTGGTGTGTGTGTGTGTGTGTGTGTGTCTGTGTGTGTGTGTGTGTGTGTGTGTGTGTGTGTGTGTGTGTGTGTGTGTGTGTGTGTGTGTGTGTGTGTGTGAGTAAATGAGTACAAAGGAAATCAAGCAACAACAGTTCTAGTGACCCTTCTAGGCTGCTTGTCCTCCAAAACACTGAGGATCAAGTGTCCAAACAGTGGTTTAGAGTGGGTAAGGGAACATTGGAAAGGGAACTACTGCCCTGGAACTAATGTCCGTGGCAGGATTAGGAAGTTAGTAGGGGACAGAGGGGGTAGTAACTGAGGGGGGGATAAAATAAAGTTATTCATTTACAAACCCAGTCAGTCGCGGGTTTGATGCGAGATATTTGTCTAGGCGGAGTTTAAATGAATGAACGGTGATGCAGTCTATAACATCTCCGGGAAGCCCATTCCACAAGTTGACAACTCGATTGAAGAAGAAATTCTTAGATTCGTGTGATTTAAAAGATTTACCAATAATTTTGCAACCGTTTCCCCGCGTGTAATTAGATTGGTCAATAGTGAAGTACTTACTACAGTTCATATTGTCGATGCCTTTGATGATTTTGAACACTTGAATTAAGTCACCTCTTAATCTGCGCTGGGTTAAAGGAAATAGATTTAATTCTCTAAGACGCTCTTCGCTCTTCGTATGGTTTATTCTTTAGGCTAGGTATAATTTTGGTAACTCTACGTTGAACTCGTTCTAGCTTGTTTATATCTTTTTGGTAATAAGGGCACCAGGATTGAACGCAGTATTCCAGAAGAGGGCGGACTAAGGAATTGTAAAGGGTTAGGATAACTTCTTTGGATTTATGCTCAAATGACCTGCCTATAAAGCCAATTATTTTGTTTGCCTTCTTAACAACTTCTGAACATTGTTGACTCGGTTTTAGGTTACTCGATATTGTTACTCCCAGATCGGTTTCTCTGTTTACATTCTTAAGCTGAGTGCCATTCATCGAATAGTTTGCTTTCTCATTTAGGTATCCGATATGTAGTACTTTACATTTATCCGCATTGAAACTCATTTGCCAAATATGGGCCCAACATGACAATTTATCTAGATTGTGTTGCATATCGTCAACTTGTTCTTTTGAGAGTACGCTATTTTCAAGTTTTGTATCGTCAGCAAATTTTGAGATTGTACAGGTGAGACTCTCATCTATGTCGTTGATGTAAATTAGAAAGATAATTGGTCCCGGTACGGACCCCGGGGGTACCCGGCTACTTACATTGATCCATTTAGATGCCTTACCGTTTATGACTACTCTTTGCTTTCTGTCGCTGAGCCAATTTTCTATCCATTTCAACACACCGTCTTGTATTCCATGCGCTTTTAGTTTTAGCAGTAAACGTTTGTGGGGAACTTTGTCAAAGGCCTTTTGAAAATCAAGGTATATAATATCTACAGCTTTACTCTTATCGTAGAGGTTGAGGATATAGTGGAAGAAGTCTAAGAGGTTTGTTAAACAGGAACGTTTTTTACGAAAGCCGTGTTGACTATCTTTAAGTATGTTATTTTCCTCTAAGTGATTTACGAGTCTGTCTCTTATGACCGTTTCTAGCATTTTACATACAACTGCGGTTAAGCTAATTGGACGATAGTTACTGGGTAGGGATTTGCTGCCTTTTTTGAATATCGGTGTTACGTTGGCTAGCTTCCACTGATCAGGCATAGTTCCAGACTGCAAGGATTTATTGAATAGTAATGTCAGTGGTTTGGAGAGCTCATCCTTAGCTTCCTTTAGAACTCTAGGCGAGATTGTATCGGGTCCAGGCATTTTATTTACCTTGAGTTTATCTAAACAATTCAATACTTCTCTCTCTGTAACGGTGATATTGCTTAGCACATCTGAATTATCAATCTGAATCGGCGATGGTGTAGGGATATCACTGAGGTCTTCTGTTGTAAAAACTGATGCAAAGAAGGTATTGAGGGCATTACTCATTTGTACTTCGTCTTTGGTGTATTCTCCATTTTCATCGACCTAACGGTCCAACAGGTGAAGTAACTACTTTTTTCTTTCTGATATAACTATAGAATTCTTTCGGGTTTGTTTTACTTTGATTCGCAATATGTAACTCTAAGGTCTTTTTACTTTGCTTAATTAACTTTTTGGCTTTGCGTCGTAGCTCTACAAATTTCACCCGTTCTTCGTCATTTTGTGAGAATTTTAATCTATCATTAGCAAATTTTTTAGCAAGCAGGCAGTTTGAAATATCTTTATTCCACCATTTGGGCTTATTACTATGGCCTGGACGCCGTATTTTCGATGGTATGCAGTCTTGCACTGCTTTTAGGTAAGTGGTTTCGAATAACTTCCAAGATGTATTTATGTCGTTATTGTTAATTAAATAGCTCCAGTCAGTTTCCTTAAACATAGCTCTAAGTTTATGGAAGTTTGCTTTCTTGAAATTAGGGACTTTTTCGATGCTACTATTTGGTTCGTTACTAGTAAACTTTAAAGTGAAAGTTATCGTACGATGGTCGCTGTTACTGAATTCATCATCAACATTCAAATTCTCTATTAATTCTTCTTTTGTTGCAAGTACAATGTCAAGAACATTATTGCCACGGGTCGGCGTTCGAACAAATTGATAAAGCGAACTCTCTTGCAAGTTCGTATACAAGTCATGTCCGGAGTGTGAAGTAAGAGTATCGCCCCACTTGGTCACAGGTAAATTAAAGTCGCCAAAAATGACGGTATCTTGTGAGTTACTTACATCTACAATTGGTTCGTAAATTTCTCGGTCAGTTTGCACTGATTGAGCTGGAGGTCTGTATATTAACGCAAGTATTATTTTTGTACCTTTATTATTCTTTATTAGCACAAAAGATGTGTCGACGTTCACAATTTGAGGTTTTGACAAGAGGGTAGGGTTAAGACTTTCTTTGATATAAAATAAAACGCCACCTCCATTTCTATTTATTCGGCTTTTCTCAAACATTACATAACCGGGAAGTGAATACTCTGCTAAAAAGTCTATCTTCGGTATTGAGCCAAGATTCTGTTATACCAATCACATCATAATTTTCTGTAAACACTAGCTCCTCTAAATCTGAACATTTATTGCGTATGCTACGAGCGTTTGCATAGAAAACCTTTAAATTTTTTATTTTAGATCTCACGGAACGCTCTTTAATAATATTTTTGGTTCTGGTCGGATCTACGTTTATGTTCATGGCTGTCCTCGGTCCTCGCTGTCTTCGGTCCTTATCGCTGGTGGTCCTCGGTTGCCTCTGGTTTTTGCTTGGGGTTGGATGATTTATGTCACTGCTGCTTCTTCTCGGATGGCGTTTTTTGATCCATGGCTGCGGACTGCTTCGTGTAGGAGACGACCCATGCGTGCTGAACCCACAGGGTTTAGATGAGTGCCATCCTTGCGGAACAGAGTAGGCTGGTTGTTGTTGTTGTTCCCCAAGCTGCCTGGCCGAACAGCCCCAAGGCCCCGAGCAATTCCAAGGCCATAACCGAGTGCCCCCACAGAACCCTCCCCGCCGACCACAATAAAGCCTGGGTGACCGAAGCCACTCCATGGCGGGGAGCTGAGGAGGGTGCGGAAACGCCCGGGAAACCAAAGCCCCACCCAGGCCCTGTGCCCCTCAGCAATTATGAAGAGAAAGTTGAGGGGCAAGGGAAAAAATGTGACGCTTTGGCTTCCAATCTTGGTAGATTGGGAGGTCAATCCACGGAAGAGACGCCGTCACTTGAGATCTAGAAAATATATAAGTTAAAGGAACAGTCAGAGTAAGCTATGGGTATGGCAGAGATTGCTCAGCTCTCACTCTGATAGACCAGCCCATCACCAGAGAGTAGGCTGGTTGTAGAAGTTGTCCCAGAGGTTGATGAAATTAACTTCTTCCTTCAGACACAAATATTTAAGTCGGCTATTTGTGCTGAAGGCCTTGTCGTAGAATTTGTCAGGTGCGTCGATCTTGGGGAGAATGCCTGAGATTATGATATTCCTTGACTTGTTTTTGTAGTGCTGGATCATCTTGCGATATTTCTCCATTAACTCTTCGGATCTGGTGCGCATGACGTCATTTGAACCAGCATGGATGACAAAAAGGGTATTTTCATTTGTATCCTTTGTGGTATCTTCGAAGGCTTCCACAATGTCGTCCAGTCCAGCTCCTGGGATGCAAAATCTTTTTCGTCGATTTGGGACTCTGTCGCAGAACTCTTCGACCTGTCCTCGTAGGATGGAATCCCCAACGAGCCTGGTCTCTTCTGGTTCGTCTTCCATCTCTACCAAGATCTCAAATCTGTTTGACATTGTGACTGGTAGATGAGACCTTTTCTGCTTTGGCCGTGCACCGTTACTCACTGGTGTAAATCCGGAAACCTGTGGTGAATCATCCAGGCTCCTAGTGATAGAGTGAGTGAGTGTGTGAGAGAGAGAAGTGAAATAGATACAAGCCAGAGACAGAGGGAGAGAGACAAAGAAAAAAAAACGAGGTGGGCACCCTTAACCCATTCAGTACTGGTGATGTCCTTTTAACTTTATTCTAGCTACAATTGGACGATATTATTCAGATTTAGAAGAGCCTCTAGCAATTAACAAGCTTCGAACTATCTCCATTAACCCTTTTTACTACCACGGATCCTTCTTAAAATGCACAAAATCGTCTAAATACAGTAAGAATGAAATTAACAAGACGTCGCCGGTACAGAAGGGGTTAAACCACACTTCATACTGTTGTTTACAAGGGCCTGCGGGACGGGCTGGGCGGGTCTAAGTGAATGAAGCACTTCGTAAATTAACGCTCAGAGCCTGGATGATGATGGGGTTTCACAGAGTTACGTTCGGGGTTTTTATATTCTCGTGTCCCCTCCCTTGCATGGCACACAGCTACGATTACCTCCCAGTGTTTATTAGAATTATACCGTTTGATGTGGCATTAAAAAACAATCCTTCTTAACTCTCTCTCTCTCTCTCTCATATCGTTCATATTTGCTATCCTTTCCTTCCACTTTCTCTTAGGGTTGCTACTCTACTAGGATTAAGTCCTGGCCACCTCGCAGGGATCGTAAGATCTGTGTAGCTATGTAAATCTATGTAAATATATATATCTCTCTCTCTCTCTCTCTCTCTCTCTCTCTCATAGTTAAATAGTTTCTTCTTATGCCGTGTTGACTAGAACACCAGCAAGTCTGTTCATCAGCATATTACCTTTTTCAGAAACAACCAGAAATATCAGCTTTCTCTCGCATTCAAGCTCGATTAAGGCTTGTTTAAGTATTTGTTATGTATTTTCATGTTCCTAGTGATAAAGGTCAAAACAAAGAGTAGGTTAGCGCACATTAGAGATAACTTAAATATTAACCTTGATAGAAAAATGTATAACTTAATATATAGCAAGGTTTAGGCTATTTGTCCTATGCATGTCAGTCTAGAGTTCTGCAATATATTATCAGAGATGTTAATTGATGTTTAATTGGTGGTGTACTAAACTATCTTCCATCAATAGTCTTTATAAAATAATAATTCTGAATTTATGTTGTATATGTAATGATCATCTTCGTGTGCTGCATACTAAATGTTGATGTCCATTTCTAGTCCGGATTATATTTTTGTAATATACCCGTTGGTCCGTACCGGTGTCATCATTTAACTTTATGCTGGCTACTATCAGACGAGTTTATTCAGTTTTAAAAAGTCCTCCAGTAATTAACAGGCTTCTTACTACCACAGATCTTTCTTAATTAAATTAAACTGCAAAAAATCGCCTAAATATAGCTACAATCAATTTAGAAAGACGCCGCCTGGTATAAAAGGGGCTGATATAAAGACATCAGCTCCTCCAGCTCCCAGTCCCAAGAGAATAGTTCCGTGCGGATTATTGCAACGTTTTGAGGTACACTTCATACATTCAGGGAAGTATTAAGGGGAAGGGTATTCTTATTGGTCAATATATATATATATATATATTTATTTTATTTTATTTTTTGTTTCCTCGCTAGACCTCCATCAAGCAACAACATCCCCAAGAGCCTTCTTATAAATCATTTTGTAAATTTTCCGGTAGAAACACGTCCTGGCCTAAGGCCAGTTCCTCCTAAATTACAAGCTCACTATTGCTCACCAGGTCAATATCGACACCTAAATGGTACGAAAGGTCTTAATATTGACAAAGAAATGGGGTGAAATGTCTTAAAATCCCCAAAATAATGGGCCGAACGTCTAAATATCTGAAAAGTAATGTGGCTAAACATGAGGAACTGGGGGAACAGACAAAACAACCAGTCTTCTTAACCTGAGGGCTGCTAGACCCCCCTAGGACTCACCATTGCCCAGTGTTAAACCTAGGCCGATTTGGCGACTCTTCCAAAACGCAACGAAAACCACATCATCCTGTAGGAATTTTAATTTCGCATCCAACCATATAATACTGTATATGAATACCCAAAAGATGCCTGGTTGAGGTGTTGCCATGGTCCGTAGTTGAATATGTGGCGCTAAATCGGGGAACGAGCAGCCGTGTGTATTGGTCTGGTGGAGGAAGGAAATGGGAGGAGCAGGATGGAGGCAAGATGGTGGGCAGTAAATGTCATTGGAAGCTCACCTCATAAATCCTGACAGTCACACTTCTTGTTTTTGTAATTTGGAGTGTTTTGGTACGTGTTTGACATCTCTTCTTCCAAGAGGAGAGTTGCAGCCCACCAGTAAAACCTCTCGAGAGGATTGTTGCAGCCGCTAGGTTAACCGTACACCAACCCAGCCATTATCCATTCGTCACCATTCAGCCATAAATAATTATAATTGTCGCCCCTTTTAGTTGGAAACTTTTAGACGCTTCGTCCAATTTCAGGTGTCAATTAAATAAATAAAAATAATAACACGGTTAAAACTAGACAGAAATATTTATTACAATTACAAATTTTGGTATATGAATGTCTTCTGCGAAGCCAGAAATTAATTATTATTGGCTCGCAAAAACAAAAAGTAAGCAAATGACACATGCAGGAGAGATTTATATAGAGATTTATATAGATACACTGACCACACAGACCTTACGATCCCAGCTAGATGGTCAGGACTTAGTTCTAGTACGAAGGAGTACAAAGGAAATCAAGCAACAACAGTTCTAGTGACCCTTCTAGGCTGCTTGTCCTCCAAAACACTGAGGATCAAGTGTCCAAACAGTGGTTTAGAGTGGGTAAGGGAACATTGGAAAGGGAACTACTGCCCTGGAACTAATGTCCGTGGCAGGATTAGGAAGTTAGTAGGGGACAGATGGTTTAGTAACTGAGGGGAGGATAAAATAAAGTTATTCATTTACAAACGCAGTCAGTCGCGGGTTTGATGCGAGATATTTGTCTAAGCGGAGTTTAAATGAATCAACGGTGCTGCAGTCTATGACATCTCGGGGAAGCCCATTCCATAAGTTGACAACTCGGTTGAAGAAGAAATTCTTAGCTTCGTGTGAGTTAAAAGATTTACCAATAATTTTGCAACCGTTTCCCCGCGTGTAATTAGATTGGTCGATAGTGAAGTACTTACTACTGTTCATATTGTCAATGCCTTTGATGATTTTGAACACTTGAATTAAGTCACCTCTTAATCTGCGCTGGGTTAAAGGAAATAATCTAATTCTCTAAGACGCTCCTCGTATGGTTTGTTCTTTAGGTTAGGTATCATTTTGGTAACTCTACATTGAACTCGTTCTAGCTTGTCTATATCTTTTTGGTAATAAGTGCACCTGGATTGAACGCAGTATTCAAGAAGAGGGCGGACTAAGGAATTGTAAAGGGTTAGGATAACGTCTTTGGATTTATGCTCAAATGACTTGCCTATAAAGCCAATTATTTTGTTTGCCTTCTTAACAACTTCTGAACATTGTTGACTCGGTTTTAGGTTACTTGATATTGTTACTCCCAGATCGGTTTCTCTGTTTACATTCTTAAGCTGAGTGCCATTCATCAAATAGTTTGCTTTTCTCATTTTGGTATCCGATATGTAGTAATTTACATTTATCAGCATTGAAACTCATTTGCCAAATTTGGGCCCAACATGACAACTTATCTAGATTGTGTTGCATATTGTCAACTTGTTCTTTTGAGAGTACGCTATTTGCAAGTTTTGTATCGTCAGCAAATTTTGAGATTGTACAGGTGAGACCCTCATCTATGTCGTTGATGTAAATTAGAAAGAGAATTGGTCCTAGTACCGATCCCTGGGGTACCCCGCTACTTACATTGGTCTATTTAGATGCCTTACCGTTTATGACTACTCTTTGCTTTCTGTCGCTGAGCCAATTTTCTATCCATTTCAACACACCATCTTGTATTCCATGCGCTTTTAGTTTTAGCAGTAAACGTTTGTGGGGAACTTTGTCAAAGGCCTTTTGAAAATCAAGGTATATAATATCTACAGCTTTACTCTCATCGTAGAGGTTGAGGATATCGTGGAAGAAGTCTAAGAGGTTTGTTAAACAGGAACGTTTTTTACGAAAGCCGTGTTGAGTATCTTTAAGTATGTTATTTTCCTCGAAGTGATTTACGAGTTTGTCTTTTATGAGTGTTTCTAACATTTTACATACAACTGAGGTTAAGCTAATTGGACGATAGTTACTGGGTAGGGATTTGCTGCCTTTTTTTAATATCAGTGTTACGTTGGCTAGCTTCCACTGATCAGGCATATTTCCAGACCGCAAGGATTTATTAAATAGCAATGTCAATGGTTTGGAGAGCTCATCCTTAGCTTCCTTTAGGACTCTAGGTGAGATTTTATCAGGTCCTGGCGTTTTATTTACCTTGAGTTTATCTAAACAATTAAATACTTCTCTCTCTGTAACAGTGATATTGCTTAGAACATCTGAATTATCAATCTGAATCGGCGATGGTGTAGGGATATCACTGAGGTCTTCCGTTGTAAAAACTGATGCAAAGAAGGTATTGAAGGCATTACTCATTTGTACTTCGTGTTTGGTGTATTCTCCATTTTCATCGACTAACGGTCCAACAGTTGAAGTAACTACTTTTTTCTTTCTGATATAACTATAGAATTCTTTCGGGTTTGTTTTACTTTGATTCGCAACATGTAACTCCAGGGTCTTTTTACTTTGCTTAATTAACTTTTTGGCTTTGTGTCGTAGCTCTACAAATTTCACCCGTTCTTCGTCATTTTGTAAGGATTTTAATCTATCATTAGCAAACTTTTTAGCAAGCAGACAGTTTGAAATATCTTTATTCCACCACTTGGGCTTATTATTTAGGCCTGGACGCCGTATTTTCGATGGTACGCAGTCCTGCACTGCTTTTAGGTAAGTGGTTTCGAATAATTCCCAGGATGTATTTATGTCGTTATTGTTAATTAAAAAGCTCCAGTCAGTTTCTTTAAACATAGCTCTAAGTTTATGAAAGTTTGCTTTCTTGAAATTAGGGACTTTTTCGATGCTGCTATTTGGTTCGTTCCTAGTAAACTTTAAAGTGAAAGTTATTGTACGATGGTCGCTGTTACTGAATTCATCACCAACATTCAAATTCTCTATTAATTCTTCTTTTGTTGCAAGTACAAGGTCAAGAACATTATTAGCACGGGTCGGCGATCGAACAAATTGATAGAGTGAACTCTCTTGCAAGTTCGCATACAAGTCATGTCTGGAGTGTGAAGTAAGAGTATCGCCCCACTTGGTCACAGGTAAATTAAAGTCGCCAAAAAATACGGTATCTTGTGAGTTACTTACATCTGCAATTTGTTCATAAATTTCACTGTCAGTTTGCACTGATTGAGCGGGAGGTCTGTATATTAATGCAAGTATTATTTTTGTACCTTTATTATTCTTTATTAGCACAAAAGATGTGTCGACGTTCACAATTTGAGGTTTTGACAAGAGGGTCGGGTTAAGACTTTCTTTGATATAAAATAAAACGCCACCTCCATTTTTATTTATTCGGCTTTTCTCAAACATTACATAACCGGGAAGTGAATACTCTGCTAAAAAGTCTCTATCTTCTATATTGAGCCAAGATTCTGTTATACCAATCACATCATAATTTTCTGTAAACACTAGTTCCTCTAAATCTGAAAATGTATTGCGTATGCTACGAGCGTTTGCATAGAAAACCTTTAAAGATGCGGTTTTAGAACTCGAACAACGTTCTTTAATCGAATTTTTGGTTCTGGTCGGATCCACATTTACATTCATGGCTGTCCTCGGTCGTTATCCCTGGCGGTTTTGAATTTGGGTAGTTTTGGTGGAGCTTTATCCAAATTCGCGGTTCTTGACGGATTAGCATTTAATTCCTTCGCAGGTTGCCATCCTCGCTGTCTTCGGTCCTCCTTCCTGGTTGTCCTGTGCTGAGTCGATTTCTTCTCCGAAAATCCTTCACCGCATCGTTGAGAAGACGCCCAAAACGTGCTGCTCCCACCTGGTTCAGATGAACTCCATCGTCCGAAAACAAATAGTCATCGTAGTAGAAATTGTCCCAGGTGTCGACGAATCCCACTTTTTCCTTCCTGCAGAGGTTTGCTAGACAACGATTTGTGCTGGTGGCTATGTTGTAAAATCGGCTCTCTACACCAAGCCGGGGGACGATTCCTGAGACGATGATCCTTGATGACTTCTCCTTAAACGACTTGATCAGCTGCTGGTACTTTAAAAGCCAATCTTCCGACCCGGTTCGCTGTACATCGTTGGATCCAACGTGGATGACGTACATTGTATTAGCAGGGCCCAGCTTAGATACTTCGTCAACTGCAGCAACTACGTCGTCCACACCACCACCAGGGATACAAAAACGCTTCCTGGTCTTAGGTGCCCTGGCGCAAAACTCTGTGAGCTGACCACGTATCATCGAGTCTCCCACGAGCCGGACTTCTTCTATTTCTTCTTCGTCAGCTGAGTCTGTGAGTATCTGGAAACGGTTTTGACACTCGGTAATCGGTATGGGTTTCCTGGTCTTGGGGCAAACGTTGTTCCTCACGACACGGAAGTTGTCTTGAGGGGGAAGAGAGTCACTATTTGTTTCTTGAGTATCGGCACCTTCAGCTGAAATAGCTACTGCAGGCGTTGAATTGTTGGCAGTTGACGTTGGGGCGTTGGTGGCTGCTGGAGTTGCGGTGATAATTGAAGTTTGTGGTACTCCAACGTTGAGTGTTACAAACTCTTGGAGTGATTCCAGCTTCATGGTGAGGATGTTGATCTTGTTGTAGGCTTCATCTAATTCCACTGTCAAATTCTCTCGTTGCTGGCAGAGACGGCAGACTTGAAGATCGACAGTAGCAAACATGGACTCGCCAAACCTACCGGCGCACTTCGTACAAGTGCGAGGCATGGTGACAGTCAGTTTCTTCAGATCACTTCACTCACTTAAAAACACTTCACTCACTTTAAAACACTTAACTCACTTTAAAACACTTAACTCACTTTAGAACACTTCACTCACTTTAGAAACACTTCAATCACTTCAACCGAAAACAAATATGTTGAAATACGCAGAAATAGGTTATCAGGGGTGATAGCCTAACCGAAAACAAAAAAATTGAAATACGCAGAATTAGGCTTCCAGGGGCGATAGCCTAACCAAAAAAACAAAAATTAAATTGAAATACGCACCAATAGGCTACCAGCGTTGAATAGCCTAACCGAAAAAAATAAAATTGAAATACGCAGAAATAGGCTACCAGGTGTGATAACCTAATCTTAAACAAATATATATATATATATATAACAGAATATGTAACTAAATACACAATTCACCAAATAGAGATTATATAAAAATAAAGTGTGACTGCACACAAGGGGTTAATATACTGTATCAACAGATCGCCCTGATGTCACTGTAGCCTAGTAAAGCAGTAGTCTACTCTTTTTAGATAAAACAACAAAAGTATCAGTAAGAGGTTACTACAAGATCGTGCAAGCAACAACTAAACTTACAGATATATATAGCTACAGTAGGATACTAAATACAATATCTACTAGAGTTAATAAGAACAACAGATTGGCTGGCTATAGGCTAGGCTAGGTTTGGATTGGGTTAAAAGCTTGGCAGGTTGGGTTAGGCTAGGTTAGTTTGTACAAATACCACCCTTAGCTTAAAGTAAAATCAGTCTGAGGAGAAAAAGTCAAGAATATATCTAGGGGGAAAAGATAAATGAATGCACTTAAATTTGCTACAAAATTGGCTGGAATTTAATATGTATAATCCCCAAAAAAGTTTGTTTACAAAATGGCGTCGGCGTTCGTTCCTGTAGGCAGGTTAGTTAGTACACAATATTGTTTATTAGCAAATTAATATGCAAAGCTTTACTTACATACAAGGCAGTTAAATTGATACTTACTACAGTAGGTAATGGGTAAAATTAGGGGCTACGATTTTATATCAAATAAGAAGAGAGCGTTTGTTTACAAAACAAAGCAAACAAAAAACAACAGATGGCGCTAGTGGCGCCCTTTTCCGAGCAGGAGTCTTGTGATAAACACAAAGTTTATCAGTCAATACACAGCGAAATATCGTGCAGTGTTACTTACTAAGCTACAGGATGGTTAAACGTGCTCTTAACCACCTTTCATGCACAAGAATGAAGAGGATGAGTAGTTAATACTCAAATTATGATCGATATCGTGAGAGCGTTGACAGAGCGTCTGCAGCGTCTGGCGGTAGCGGTGAGTCTCCTAATATGTGATGTATCGGCATCAAGTATATTTTGATCAATATTTGGTATCTGCAATATCTATACTTTATTTATTCATTTCTAGTGAGATATACAAACATATTCCTACACTTACCCACCCTATCCAACATCTGTCAGACATTAATACAGCACAGAGCGAGCCAAATGTAATGACACCTGAGACATGACTTATTTGCGCCAGCGTACATGATAGCATCCTTTATTCAAATTCATTAAGGGGGGTGACTTGTTATTGTTCTGTCCTTTTCTATCTTTCTCTGGTTTGTATCCATTTGGTTCCATTCAGCCCCATTCAGCCTACTGTTTTAAGACGTTTATCCCCATCCAGGTGTCAATTTTTTACTGGTGAGCGGTAGCGAGCCAGCATATTTTTTATTTTGGTTTGACAGGAGGCTAAATTTGTAAATTTTTCGATGGAAACATTTCTCCGGCGAAGCCGGATTTCTTCATATAATGTTGGCTCGCTATCGCTTGCCAGGAAGAAATCGACACCTAGATGGGGATAAACGTCTTAAAATAGTTGGCTGAAAGGGGCCGAATGGATACAAGCCAGAGAAAGAGAGAAAAGGACAGAAATATAAAAAAGCAGGTCACCTCCCTTAAGCCAAGTGATACAATGCCATGTTCATAGAAAACGGAAGACATTTGGTGGTTTGGGCGGGAAAAGCGCGACATTTGGCCTTGTTGGCTGGGTACTCGGAAAGGCCAATCAAATCACTTTCCTTATTTAACTCTAGAGGATTGTCATAATTATTTTTACTATACATAAACAACATACTGATATTGACTTAGTGGTTTAATAGTTTAGTCGATTTTTAAACTATAGACTATATTTTTTAAGGACTATAGACTCTCCCTTGATTCCCAGAGGCGGCGACACGCGGTAAAGACGCATTGCTTTTCTCGTAGTTATTTTTGCTTCTTGTGCACGTTACTAAAGTGCCGGAAGTGCGGGAAGAGGCTAGCGGTGGTGTTTGACGAATTGCGGACGGCCTGAGAGGAGAATCGGAAGGAAATAGGCTGAAATGAGGTGAGAAATGGGTGATATATAAGTAACAATTCAGGATTCGATGATGCAATCTTTCATTATGTTCTGGTTATTATTAGAAAATTTTATGCAGTTTAGGAAAGACCACTAGGAATGAAATGGGTATAAACTATCGTAATTAACCCCTTGAGAGGATTATGACGCGTTTTGACAGTTTATGCTGGCTACTAATAGACGACTTTATTATAATGGTCTGTGGTGTGGATATGGTGAAATTTACATATATTTACATATATACACTGGCCACACAGACCATACCATCCCACCGAGGTGGTCAGGACTTAATTCTAGTAGAGTAAGGGACAGTTGCAGGAAAGGATAGGAGAAAAGAAGGCTCTTTCCCCACCCTCCGTTCCCTCCGGCAATTGCCGTACATGAAGACAGTTGGAAGTGAGAGAAAGAGAGATTTACATAGATACATAGACTGACTACACAGACCTTACGATCCCAGTGAGATTGTCAGGACTTAATTCTAGTAGAGAGAGTTACATATAGTTGCATAGATACACAGACTACACAGACCTTGCGATCCCTACTAGGTAGTCCGGACTTAATGCTAAAATAGAATTTGCTACAAAGTGGAAGACAAGGATAGCAAAGAAGAAGGCTCTCTCCCCACCCACCTCTCATCACCCACCTCTCCCTCCGACCGTTGGTCGGCATGAAATTAAGTTGGGGAAAGAATTCTCCCAGGAGAATGAGAAAAACTTCTACTGAGAAATTTATAGTAAAGAACAAAGATGTGAAATATTATAATTATACTACTGATGCTTAACCTGTGTGTGTTATTTTTTTTTTTACCTATATTATTCCCACCTTAAAATGAATGTTTAGACTTCTTTTGAATGTGTCAATTGTCTTACATTGTACCACTTTCTCAGGCAATTTGTTCCACTCGATGACCACACTGTAGGTGAAGAAGTGCTTTGTGACATCGAGATTCGCCCTCCTGGTATTTAATTTAATTCCATTTCCCCGAGTTAATGAACTATTATCTATTTTGAAAAGTGAATCTACATCAATTTTGTCAAATCCCTTTAGTATCTTGAAACACTCGATTAATTGACCTCGCAATCTTCTTTTCTTAAGTGAAAATATATTTTTTGTTTTTATTTTTAGTCCTGATAAGATTTATTTCTTAGTGACGGAATCAACTTTTTCGCTATACGCTTCACCGACTCGAGTTTTTCAATGTCCTTGCTCAGATAAGGAGACCAAAATTGCACGCCATATTCAAGATGGGGCCTCACTATGCTTTTAAATAAAGGTACTATAATGTTCTCATTTTTATAAGTAAAGTTTCTCTTAATATATCCCAATGCTCGATTGGCTTTATTCGCAGCTGCTGCACATTGATCTGAGGTCTTTAGGTTTTCAGATATAAGAACCCTCAGGTCTTTATCTAATGCACTTGTTTTGATTGGCTGGCCTTTCATCTTGTATTCATATTTGTTGTTTGTATTACCTATTTGCAACACCTGGCATTTGTCAACATTGAATGCCATCTCCCATTTTTCCGACCACTCTACTATTTTATTTAAATCCGATTGCAGTTTATTTCTGTTTTCTTCGGTTAATACTGATTTTCCTATCTTTGTGTCATCAGCGAACTTTGAGATAGTATTATTTAGTTCAACATCGATGTAATTTATATAGATTATATACAAAACTGGCCCCAGGACCGATCCCTGAGGCACTCCACTATAAACTGGATCCCACTCATATTCTACTCCATTTATCACAACTCTGCCTTCTGTTTGTCAGCCAGAGAGAGAGAGAGAGAGAGAGAGAGAGAGAGAGAGAGAGAGAGAGAGAGAGAGAGTTGTATTAGTCCATTAAGCAGTACACTTTACACATTCAGATCAACCAGTGCCAATCAGAAGAGTTAACGAGGCGCCAACCCGACCATCAGATCCCTATCAACATTTTCCCCTTGTCGCTGGGGGTGGAAGGTCAGTGCTATACCGCGTCCATTACTACCACTATCTTCTGTCCAGCCTCTGAAACGGTTCCTCCTCCTAGCCTTCATCAACTTTCTAAGCTGACTGGGGATTGTCCGTGTTTGATATATCTAGGGTTCGATCATTACGGTAAACATCGAGGAGAAAGATTGCATATAATTATAATGGTCATTTTCTGCCCCCCCGCCCCCCCCTTCTATTGATTAGTGACACACACACACACCTTATTTTCCTTGTCTAAATATTTTTCGTTCTCAAACTACTCTTTTGACATAAATATTGAATCACGCACATTTATAAGGATAATTTTTCATCTCGGGTTTCACAATAACACTATTGAAGTTTCCCTGCCTAATAGAAATAAATTTGCATATGCAGATTACAAAAACAAGAAAGATTTAACAATATCCACCACTTTTTAAAAATACATTTGAGTTTACAATAGAAAGTTTTTAAGCATTGCGTATACTGTAAACATGTTAGAACGACTCAATAGACGGTTTTACTGCATTGTTGCTGATTATAGCTGATGGAGGACTAGTAAGCGTGAGTTCTTTTGCTGATACTGGCATAAATGCTTCTTATATGTTTGTAATTGTTAATGTTAAATAACAAAAACTGTTTCGCTTATTATTATGCAGCAACATTTTATTACTTAATCCTGATATTAATAAACCCAGAGTCTCTAGTTACCTGCAGTGCTCAATATGAAGACAATATTTACAGCTTCGTTGCAATGTTTTGAACATATGTTAAATATAACTTGGTATTGCAAACTATACAAAGGTTCAAACTAATCATAGGTTCAACAATTGTCTAATAGTGAAACCAAAACGAACTCAAGGGAATAATTAGTAGGGATTTTATGTAACATTCTTCCCGAAAATATCAATTCTAAAAGATTTCGTCACACCAATTTCAGCTTATCGCGAACAGGCCAATCACCATTAGCTCCTGTCAACTACCAATGAGAATGCAAATGTTGGCGGCCCACGCTTTTTTATTGGTCAATGAAATAGCGGATCAGGAGGGGTCGAGAGCTGAACCTTAATTCAGACGGCGACTTTAGAGGGAGGTGGGGGGAGGGGTGATACATGGTGAGGGGGGGGGTGGAGGGAATAGGGAGATTAAGAGAGAGTGAGAGTGAGTGAGTGAGTGAGTTGAGAGTTACAAGGAATCACCTTGTAAGAATTAGGGCCTTGCGGCCCATTCGGGGAGATACTCGAAGTGGAAGGAGAGAGACTGTTTAGTGGACTACACTCATTACAGAGTGTGCAAATTACAACATACTCTCTTCTTGAACTGCTCTACTGAAGAACTATCTACAACTTCTCAAAGAAGATTGTTCCAGGTGAACAGATCTTACATGTGCAAAGGTTTCCACAAGAGAGAGAAAGAGAGGGGGGGGGGGAGGAGATAGAATGATAGACGGATACTGTAGATGAATAGATAAAGTAACTGAGAGAATACCGTCAAAGCCTGAGGACAAGAGCTTGAGGAACTAAATTCATACACACATTTGCATATTACCAATTTGACAATGTACGCCCAGGACAAAATAATTTCTGCTCCTTATCGTTTTAACAATCTTTGGCTGTGAATTCCACTCATGAAATAATTAAAAGGAACCCTATCGATCATTACTAATTGATGCAATGTTGATTATTTTTACGTAGCAAAAATCGTATGTATGGGTTGTTATTCAATCATATCGGGAATTGAAGAATATATTAAATCAGCTTGATTTCAGTAACCCCACACACACACACACACACACACACACACACACACACACACACACACACACACACACACACACACACACACATTAAATACACGCACACGTCGAAAAATACGATCGTGAGAGAAACTCAGGGCGTCTGGTCAAACACCTGGACCAAAGGTAGGCAGGGGAGGGGCAGGGTAGAGCAGAGGTGGGGAAAGGTAGGGGCAGGGTAGGACAGAGGAGGGGCAAGGTAAGGGTAGGGTATGGGCCAGGGGAGGGCAGGCTATGGGCAGGAGAGGTACAGAGGTTGGCAGGGGAGGGACAGGGTAGAGGCAGAGCTTGGGCAGGGTAGAAGAAGGGGAGGGGGCAAGGGATGGGCAGAGGTGGGGAAGGGGATTGACAGAGGGGGGCAGGGGAGGGACAGGGTAGGAATGACCAGGGAGGAAGGGTCGGATTAGCTTTATAACATGGTTGGTTCTGATTGGGCATAGTGTTGCTGGTAAATTAGCTACGAAAGTCGAGTTTGATTGGGTTTAAACATTGAGTAAGGTTGCATAAGTTGGATCTGGTTGGCATTAGAAACTATTTGATTTGACTGTTAAATCAGATATGTAGTACGCGTTTGATTAGACTCAAAAAGTTGAATAGGGTTGCTTAATTGGATCTGGTTGGGATTAGAAGCGTATTTGTATTTCTGTTTAATTTGCCATACAAGTCGTGTTGAGTGAGCAATGAAGTAGGATTGCTTAAGTTTGATGTGGTTTGGGTTCTAAACAGGCTGATTTCAATTAGTCTTGTAAATATAGCTTGAGTAATTATCGTGAGCGAACCTTGGGTAAAACATGTGGAATCCAGGACCAGGTTCGAATTTGTTGGTTATGTATTATTTCAGTCGAGTCAAGATCATCGAAAATTAGGTTGAGGCAGATTGTGGTACCCGACTATGGTTTATCAATAGATGTCCAGTATCATTGGTTCAGTATGTCATATAAGAGAGAGAGAGAGTAACCTTTTACACGAAGTTCAACACATTTTAGCTAATTGTATAATATTTCTATATCAGTAACGTTCAGTATTCGTCGCTGATTTACATCACCTTTATTGGTCTATTTTCTTATTTTGCTAAGCATGATAATTAAGAGAAGTGAGTATTATGTATCCAACATACGTAATATTGTGCACAAATCTTATAAAAATAAATATCTTTGGACTCATTTGTAATACCTGCTATCCTTATTTTGGGGACATGAAGGAAATAGAAAAAGGGGACTACCATTTCGGCTGTATACCCTAATATTCTTTACACTTAAATCACGAGAAAATGTATAGTGCATGAATTAGATGTTAGTGGATGAAGTGTGGGAGTCATACAACTGGGGAAGAGGGTTGTAGAAACGCTGAAAGCAGTGACAAGGAATAGGGTGGTGAATATTGCATGATAGAGTGATCCCAACATTGATGTAGGAGAGTGACACATGGACGTTGTTGAAGAGACATAAATCTAAAGTGAGAGGGGTAGAAATTAGTTACATGAGAAGTGCGCGTGGAGTTACATAGAGAACTAGACGGATGAATCAGTAAGTACGAGAGCGTTGTGGTGTGGATGTGGACGCACTGTAGAGTATGAAAAAGAACACCTTGAGATGGTTCGGTCATGTGGAACGTATGGGTGCGAACAAATGACTGTATACAAGAGTGAGTTGAAAGGGCAGAGAGGAAGATGCAGACCAAGATTGAGGTACAAGGATGGAATTGAGAGGTATGTGAGTGAAAGTGGTGTTGGGCGGGAGAAAGGGTGCTGGCTGACGGAGGACAGAGGTACCGTGGAGCAATGCATTCGTGGCCAACCCTTCGGGGATGATATCGAAGTGAAAAACAAATTAGAGTTATGTGATATTACTGTTATTTTGTCATGGCTCACTCAATAACAAGACTTAAAATTATGAGTTTTTGTAAGGAAGTATAGCAAAAAATCACAACTAATAACAACCATAGCGATATAATAGGGATAGGATGATAATAAAACAAGTACATACACATAGTTTCGATAGAAAACATTTACATATACGCATCTTTAGACTGTATCTCACAACCAGAAAAATATACTGAACAAATATCTGTACATAATTTAAATTAGACCGAAAGGTTAACGCAAGTTGGTACAAGTCTGTAAAAGTTCACTTATCGCTTTTTGAACTTTGTGAGCGAGTTAAGTATGTACATGGAAAGGATCAAGACCAACTTTGACTCTCCCGCTCTTCACACTATCTGGTCCGACGTCCTGTGGACTTTTATTGATATTTTGATTGATTATTCGTGAAGATTTTGCTAGTTTATGCTAGTTTTGTCCAATGTATTTCCCAGATTTCCTTCAAACAAAAACAATACCCTCCTTCAAGATAAATATGTACATTTGGTAGCCTTAAGGCCAATTTCTTCAAAATTACAACCTTGGCATCGCTCGCCCAGAAAATATTCGACATCTAAATGGGTTGAAACATCTTATTGTCGTAAAAGTAATTGGATGAAATGTCTTAAATATCCAAACTAACTAGAGCGAAACATGGGAGCTTACCCCCGAAAACATAATAATAAATAAATACAAATATATAATACAATTATATAAATAACTCACACGAACCAAACAGGGTTAAAATAATTTGGGTAAATTAGTAATAAAACGTACTGAGATTTCTGGGTATTTCAGATTGTCCGTGTTTATCTGAAGCTCGGCTCTGCTTGCATAGTTTAATGTTGATTTTGTGCTGTTTGATCACA
>CM064519.1:47952868-47982868 GCA_032716605.1 Paralithodes platypus | reverse complement strand
AAATTTCTGTGTAAGCTGCTTTCATTCCTATTTTTTCTTCCGCCTTCACTGTCCCACCACACACACACACACACACACACACACACACACACACACACACACACACACACACACACACACACATACACATACATACACACCCTCTTGCCTCCCTCCTCCCTTGCCCTCAGCATACAGACCCCTTTTTCTTCAGACCATCAACTCTCTTCTCATCTACTTTCATCACCATCTCTCCTTCTATTCTCCTATCAAACCCATTTCCCCTCTCACCTTGACAGTTCCACCATGGACATTACACCTTAGACAGTACTTCCCTTTCCAATTATCCCTTACCCACTCTAAACCACTATTGAACACTATGAGCGGCAGTGATTTAGAGGGCAGGTAACCTGGAGATCTCGTGTTGCTCGACTTCCTTTGTATTCCTTTGTACACACACACACAAGTAAACCTCCTTGCTATCCTCTGCCTTTCTACTTTGCCTTCATCATGCAAACCACCCCTTTCTCCTCAGGCCATCACATCCTTCCTTCACCTACTTCATAGCATCATTAGTTATTCTGAAGTACGCCCGTTATTCCCTTTTCTATCTGTTCATTCAACTTGCTTAACGCCTTCCGTACCGGCGACGTCCTTTTCATTATATTCTGGTAACTATTAGACAATTGTATTCAGCATAGGAAGAACGTCTACCAATTAAAAGGCTACAAACTATCCCAATTAATCCACTTTGCTACCATATATTCTTCTTAAACTTCACAAAATCATCTAAATATAGCTAGCATAAAATGACAAAGACGTTGCCGGTAATGAAGGGGTTAATCTACTCTCTCGTACCCTCCTCCTCCCCTTACACCTGCCTTCACCAATCCACCCCTTCTTCTTTAGGCCATCAACTCTCTTCATACTCTCCCATTGTCATCATACACTCTCTACTTTTCATCAGTCCTCCAGTAATCCACATTTGTCTACATATCCTGAAAATACTCCTATTGTTGTTTCCTCTCAACTTCAATTTCCCAATTATCAACCCTTTCAATACATCCTTCAAACCCCCCCCCCCCCCTCCCCAACGCACACATAAACAAACTATTTTCCTGATCCCACCAACTATCTACGAATGCATCCAGTGCTTCTTTATGCAACCCCCTTCAACACTTTTCATCTATGGCTCTCCCTACAGAGCCATCCTGGATTCGAATCCACGGACTGCCACATGTGTTTGTAAATTTCATTAATCGATTTTAGGAGTATAGTTGGTTGTTGGAAGGAACATAATAATTTATATTGGTTCAGGGGTAATTTATCGAGAGGACTTCCCTAGTGGTTAAGGCCCCATTAATTGCTCTTTCCATTCACATATGCATAGCCTACGTGAGTTGCAGTTGGGATGTGTGTACATGCTTAGATTGATATGCAGGATTCGAAATTGCATAATAAATCGTAGGCAGTGTCCACCATTCTTTAACTGTCTTCGTGGTGCGATGCATAAGGTGTTGATTTTCGGTGTGAGCATCCTGGATTCGAATCCACGGACTGCCACATGTGTTTGTAAATTTCATTAATCGATTTTAGGAGTATAGTTGGTTGTTGGAAGGAACATAATAATTATCATGATCTCCCTAATTCGGGCCTTTGGCATTCGGCGTTCTCATTCGATTAATGTTTACCCTCTCAGTACCGGTGCCGTCCTTTAAACTATATTCTGGCTAATATTAGACGATTTCATTCAGATTAAAAAGGGCTTCCAACATTAAATAGGCTTCGAACTATCTCACTTAACACTTTATACTACCACAGATCCTTCCTAAGCCTCCTAATATCCTCTGAATATAGTTAGAATATAATACACCACACGTCGCTGGTACAGTTGCCCAAATAAGTGATATCGCGGCACCAAATATATGTCGATCAATAATTGGTATCTGCACTATCTAAGCATTAATTCATCGTTTCGAGTGAGATATACTAATATGTTCCTATTTTTACACACCCTGTTCAACATCTGACATACATTAATACAGCATACAGCTAGCAAAACGTAATGCCAGCGGCGACACGACTTATTTGGCCAACTGTACTCTAAGGGTTAACTCTTTTAAACGGTTTCCTGTATTCTCGGCCCCACACTTTCTCTTGATCATCAATGTTCATCATCTACTCTTATCAACTCTCTTTCTTGTCTTCCTCGTCCTTTTGCCTCGAAGGGGATTTTCTGGACCCACTTCTCCCTCATGTTTAGCCCGATTAGTTTTTGAGATTTTAAGACACTTGAATTCGCCCTATTAGTTTAGCTATTTTAATAACTTCGTGTCATTTAGGGATCGATTTTTTCCTGGCTAGCGATAACGAGCCAGCAACTGAGGAGGAACCTGCCTTTGGCCTGGGCATTTTTATACCGAAAAATGCAAAACTTTATCTCGAATTGGGGTCATGAGGGCATTCTTTTGGGGTCATGAGGGCATTCTTTTGGGGTCATGAGGGCATTCTTTTCAAGATTGATGGAAGTCTAGGGAAAAGAAAAAGGATAATAGATGAATAAATTAATAAACATATACATATAATTCTCCTCTTAAATTCCTCAAACTATTTGTGGCTCCTCGTTTATTTCTTGTTTTTTTTTCCAATAACACCTTTTCTCCTGAGCCTGTCAACTCTTTCCATATACTTCCGTTAATATTTCTGATATATTCAAATCTGTCCTATTGCTTCATTGGATTGTTTTCTATTTATCATGGCTCACTAATCTAATTGTACTACTCTGTTTATTTCTAGCTGCTGGTAAAATTTCATGTTTTCTTCTTAATTTCTTATCTTTTATGAAGATTTTGTAATGAAATATGTTGTTAATTATGAACGCGTGGTACTAATATGATGAAGAGGCATAGCAGTTTCATATTTCTCTATTAACTATCGAGTAATAAGTTACTAAGGATTCAATTTACCGTCAGATGAAAGGATATAGACTATAGTTCTCATAGCGTTCACAAGATTTTCGTTTCTAATTCGACTATTCTATCATCATCAAAACCTTTCCTTTCAAGCTGCTATTTATCTTCTCAGCCCTTTTTTCTGACCCCGTTCCCCATTTCCTTTACTTACCCTCACCACAGACCCTCACAAGAGAGTCATACAAAAACTGAAGAACCACGGAATTAATGATTATACACCTTGTTGGATTACTTACTATACTCCATTAATTATAGGTTGCCAAAAATCGTGACCCTATCCTCTACTGTAGATTTTCAAGAACAAATAGAGTAATCGAACTAAAATTTCTATCATTTAGGACGAGTCAGCCTAGGAATAGGTGTGGCAATTTACAGCCCACTTGCTCTAGCCCTTTTTGAGTTGCAGAGGTTTGTGGTCAGGATTTCTGGTCTACTTATAATGAATGAACTATACCTTATACGACGAGTAGTACTAAATGATGGTTCTTACTGGATGTACGTCACAGATAATGCCCTGCAGAGATCGGTGCAGTAGATATGTTGTTACTTGATTTCCTTTAAGCTTTTAAAATCAATCCAATTATTATGTCATCCTTAATATGTATTTATTTCTCAGTCATAGTTTGTTGTTATTTCTGTTTACGTTTTTTCTTCTTAAAATAACACGAATCATATCTTCTTTATTTTCATCTTTGTCATTTTCGCCCATTTGCCTTCCCAAGCCTTTTCTACTTTCGGTTAGCCATGGTTTTGTATCTTCAATATAGTACAACTCAACATCAGGTTTTGTCTTAAACTTGTATTGCTTTATCTATTCACTGCAACACCCGCAAGGCCCATGCTAATGTTCTTTTTATGTCAATCAACCCTACCTTGAACAAACAGCCTTCTCTTGCCTCCCATCACCTTCTCAGTGATCTTGTGACCCTCAATTCTCCCTACCAACAATTCTCTTGAGACCTCTGGTGGACGCTTCTGAGCTTGCGCCAGAGCTATGACTGTAGACATCACTATGCCCAACACTTAGGATATGCACAGTTTATCTCGATTTTTGTGATTCTACACATTAACTTGTATTATACAGTATGGGACTACACCAAGTGCTTATATAGTATAGTAATAAAGGGAAATTCCATATGCAGCTGATAATGACTTCAAACATAATTATAAGTTGATTAATTATCATAACAAAATTGGCGCGAAAACACCTGCTGACTTTGTATTGTAAATATACGTTATTTATGAATATGGGTGATTTTAAAATATATAAAACAACAGTATGCATAGACCAAAGTCTGTGTCAGCTACTGAAATTTCGACTAACTGCTTATAATATAGAATTGTTGAAGGAGAGGGAGGGTGGATAGGTCCGCGATGTCGCCAATTTCCCACAATGCACCACAGTAAACATTGCGTTCAGCGCCTCTATCGTCCACTGTAGGCATTTATTGGTAGGGAGAATTAGCCTTATTCCAAAAACCCATCAAAGACAAAAGAAGAATAAGACCTTATACCTTCACTTACAGTACTAACAGTTATTTTCCCCACAGGTCAGTTTGCGGCAATGAGACTACAACAGGGAGTTTATGCAATGTACGTAAGTATTGTATGCCAACATCTTGTATTTTAAGGGGAGGTTTTGTAGTTTGCTCCCTAGACCTCCAAGTTAAACAAATATAATATCCTCAAGGCCCCTCCCTCTTCGAAATATAATTGTACAATTATTAGTAGACAAATGTCCAGGTTTCCTTCTATATTGCAGACTTGCTATCGCTCGCCAGGAAACAATTGACACTTTAATGGCACGCAAGGTCTTAAATTGATAAAACATGGGGCTAAAGGTATTCAAATCGCCAAATTAATGGGGCGAACATCTTAAAATCTCAAAATTAATGGAGCTAAGCATGAAGAAGGGGATCCAGCAAAACAAAAACCTCGCCTTATTGTCATAAGTTGAGTTGTAGCTGCTCTCACGAATTAAATGTCCTTCATGCCAGACTAACTCCCCATAGCAGTGGAATTCCACTGAAGATTTGTTATCGATAGTGATGGTGTTCATCTCCAGCGATAAGATAAATAGATGAAGTGAATTGATGTGAAGAGTAATGGGTCGTTGGGTTTTGTATTTAGCCAAGCCTGAACCTTATCAGTTAAGAGGTTTATGTTACTTGTTTGGTGATAGTCTCATTAAACACGTACACACAGAGACACACATACCATACGTCTCATTAAACACGTACACACAGAGACACACATACCATACACAAATACACACATACACAAACACTTGCTGCGACCTAGTTTCTCCCACTATCTCTCCATCACAATCTTTTACAAGACTATCAACTATTCTTCAACAATACACAATTCAACCCTTCATCTTCTTTCAACATTCTAGGTGTATCCTTTTCATCTAACATTTCTTGGAAAAAATCATATTACCACTCTTGCTAAAACAGCTTCCCAAAAGTTGAGTGTGCTCAACCGCGTCCGTGGGTTCTTTACCCCCGCACAGCTTTTTGCTCTGGATAGGGGCACAGTGCGCCCCTATATTGAGTATTGTTCGCATGTGTGGGAGGCTCCAACCATACCGCACTCCTCGAACGAGTAGAATCAAAAGCATTTCACCTCATCAGCTCGCTTCCTCTTACTACAATAGCTTTCTATATGCCGCAATTTTGCATCTTTCACTCTTTTATCGCTATTACAACAATCAGTGTTCTTCAGAGCTCTCTCAGTGTATACACCCTCCCTTGCGGCGAGTGCGAGGCACCCGCTTTTCAACACAGTCCCACTCTTATTCTGTCCAGCTCTCTAACCCAAGAATAGGCAAATTTTATCAGTGTTTTTTCTACTCAACGCATTAATTCTGGAACTCTCTCCCTCAATCAATATTTCCTTCATCCTATGACTTGTACTGCTTTAAACTTCGTGTGTCCAGGCATTTTGACTCCAACGTCCCTTGAATTTGGCTCTGTCACTCTTTTAACTTTGGGGTGAGACACTCGTTACAGGCAACCTGCCCTTTGTCTCCTCCATGCACATAGGAAAACAAAATATATTTGCATATTTATAGTTTCGTTTAAAACTGATAAATCACTTATATTGAACTACGTTCCATATACTTTTCATGATCACCTATTGCACACACACACACACACACACACACACACACACACACACACACACACACACACACTTAGATATTTAAAACACAAAACAAACTAAATTGTTAGCCAATATCATGGTCTTGTAATATATTTATTACAAATATGATAAACCATATAAGAAGCCTTCACGACTTCTTCAATTGCCTGTAACCTAATTATACCGAGCACAATATTTCCGGAAATTGGTTCATGATATTATATATATTTATGAAATGAAATTTCAAGAAAACTCGCCAAATATAATTCTGATTAAATTGTGTTTTATGAGATTGGCACCGTCGCGCATCAATTAGATTGGGTACCATGCTGGTGTATGGCAGATCAGAAAAGCATAATCCTGTCATATTTGTTTTAATAGGAAACCTTATGATGTTGAGAAGAGTGCTTTGAGTATTTAAAATATTTGCGGTTTAATGTATTTCCGAAGAAATTGGAAACCCTGACAACTAAATATCTATACATAAATTTCAAGTTTACTATATCCTGATTCACGCATAGAAATCTAGTCATTTACTTCTTCAATGCAAATAGAACATATATTCAGATTAAACTCATATGTTAGATAACTTCGTGCATAATCCCAAGTATTTTAGGGTGACTCATAGAAGTGTATGAATGTAGGCGAGTCCAGGTGGGCGTCCAAGCGTCAGGTGAGGGGCGGAGAACCAAATTAGCAGCAAATACAGGTGAACCAGACGGCAAGGCGTGTTTTTGCGACCGCCCGGTTGAGAGGTCAGGGAATAGGTTGCTTTTTAGTCTTATTTACGGGGAGATGGTTCACTTTTTTGGCAATTTTTGCATGTATTCATTATTTTTCTAGTTTCCTCCCTAGACCTCCATCAAATTTAAAAAAACATCCATTAGATCCCCCTTCTAGATTAATTTGTACATTTTTTGGTAGACAAATTTCCCGGCCGAAGGCCGGTTCTTCCAACATTACAGGCTCACTATCGTTCGCCAGGGAAAATATGGACACCTAAATAGCAGGAAAGGTCTAAATATTGACGAAGAAATGGGGTAAAAGGTCTCAAATCGACTAACTAATGGGGCAAACATCTTAACATCTGAAAACTAATGGGGCTAAACATGAGGGAGAAAGTGGTCCAGAAAAGCGGCCCATCCCCCCTTAAACTCGACGGGCATCTCTGGGTCGTGTGGAGAGGTGGTGGAGGTAGAGGTGGAGGTAGTGAGGTGGAGGAATGTGGAAGTGTTGTGGAGGTGGGTAGAGGTGACGCGAAGCTTGGGGGTGGGACTGGATGTTATTTGTGTGGATCGATTTATGTGGAGAATTAGTTGGTATGTAAATGAGCTTAGTGTGATGTGGATAGGTGGAGCTTGAGGGCTGAGAACATGAGTGGATGGATTTATGTGGGGCGTTGTTTGATCTAATGTAGTGTGGATGAATGGGGTCTATGAGTAGCTTGTAATTCTGGATATGGTGGTTTGGGTGAGTGGAATTGTGTGAACTGTAAGTGTGTGAAAGGGTGCGGATGGTGTGTATGGGTGCAGATGGTGTGGATGGGTGCGGATGGTGTGTATGGGTGCAGATGGTGTGGATGGGTGCGGATGGTGTGTATGGGTGCGGATGGTGTGGATGGGTGCGGATGGTGTGTATGGGTGCGGATGGTGTGTATGGGTGCAGATGGTGTGTATGGGTGCGGATGGTGTGTATGGGTACGGATGGTGTGAAAGGGTGCGGATGGTGTGTATGGGTGCAGATGGTGTGGATGGGTACGGATGGTGTGTATGGGTGCGGATGGTGTGTATGGGTGCGGATGGTGTGGATGGGTACGGATGGTGTGGATGGGTGCAGATGGTGTGGATGGGTACGGATGGTGTGTATGGGTGCGGATGGTGTGTATGGGTGCGGATGGTGTGGATGGGTACGGATGGTGTGGATGGGTGCGGATGGTGTGGATGGGTACGGATGGTGTGGATGGGTGCGGATGGTGTGTATGGGTGCAGATGGTGTGGATGAAGTGGATGGGTGTAGTGAGGGTTTCTCAGGGTATCCATATGTGAGTGAGTATGAATATGGTTAGCTTTGGTCTGTGTACGTGCGTATGATGTAGATTCGTGTGGGTTGTGGTTTACTAAAATCTGTTTATATAATTATGTAGGGTGTGGGTGAAGTATTTGTGACTGTACTTGCGACTTGAATATTAGTTGAAATATGTGATGATAGACTTGGGTAATGATATAATTAAATGTAGAAAGTTGCAATAAAAGGAGTGTGTTCGGTGGATGTGAGTGTGAAAATGTGTTCGTGGTTAAATGCAGACTGGTTATTTTTATGAGCATATGTATTCGAGTGGCTGGAACTAAATGTGTATGGATGAATGGCTCTAGGTGGTAGGAAATGGTATGGGAGTGGACATGGATATACGAATATATATATATATATATATATACTGTATATATATATATACTGTATATATATAAATATATAAATTATATATATAATATATATATACTGTATATATATATATATTATATATATATATATATATATATATATATATATATATATATGTATTAATTATTATTTGTTCCCAACTTCTACCTCCGAACAGGCTAAATAATGCAGGGTTAAATAGTTGTCATATGGTGGTCAAATCCTAAATGATGACAATTGCAAGTGTGTGTGTGATTGGTTATATGGGAAGCTAAATATTGATTGATAGATACGTCTCGACAGTTAGGTTAGGTAATGGGTATATGTGGGCTCCTGTGGTATCTACGTGGATAGTTGTGTAGATAGATGGGCGGTATGGAGTGGTATAGGTAAATAGTCAATTCGGTCGATGGTTGTTAGTGTAGAATAGTATCATGATGGTAGGTGGATGTTTTGTGAGGACTTGTGTTTGTTCATGTGTCTACGAATAGTGTTTTTGCAAGGATGAATGTTACAATTAATGTTATAATATATAGTGGTGTGCGACTATATAATATACATACAGTGTAATGCAAATTAACAGTAGCTTTAGCGAGTATGTATTGTGAGTAATACAAATTGAACCCAGTCACTTCCAAAACTAGAATGGGCTAGTGTGAGTAGTGAAATGTATTGGCATATGAATGTAAATGGTGAATATACGAGCTACTTAATTAAGCGAATGAAGAGTGCGTGTATCCCTATGTATATTAAATGATTGCCTGAAATTTTATTAAGTGCAAGCAAATTTCGTAGTTGGATGGATGGCTGTAACATATTGGATAAGATGAGTAAAGATGGAAGTCACTAGATGGAATGTTTAATAGGTTGGGCCGTATTTGACGAGTGGTGCTCATATATTTGTTGTGTTAGTATTGAGAATAAAGATTTTTTTTTAGTATTTGGTTTAAAATTAATTTTGAAAGCAGATGTGAGAGCGTTAGGGGGTGTATTAATGGTTTCAGAATATAGGGTATCCGAGATCAAATGGGGTTTGGTGTCATTTCTTTAATTAACCCCTTTAGGATAATGACTCATTTCTACAGTTGATCTGGCTAATATTAGACAATTTTATTCAGATTAGGAAGGGTATATGGAAGTCAGAGATTTAATTCCCACAGATCTTACCTGAGCTGTAGAAAATCGCCTACAACAGAAACTGTCAAAACGAGTCCTACTCCTCATGAGGTTAACATGGTTATCGAATGATTAGTGGGTAGGAAAATGCTATGCTTAAATTTGATTATGATTAGAGTATGAATTTTCATAAAAAAGTACGAATAAATGTTAACTAGAGGAAATTAATTCATCATTATGAATGAGTGAGAGTAAATAATGCAATTCTAAGTGCATACACATCTAAATTCGTGGCAAATATTAGGACATACAGAGAGAGTAGAGTAATCGCAAAAACGATGAAAGAAAGGAAATATGAAAACAATTATAACTGAAAACTAGAGGTGTGTGTCCAGAGAAGGGTTGCAGAGATTGAAGTTGGAGAGAGAGAGAGAGAGAGAATGGGAATCAGTTTACCTAGTTAGATAAACGTGGATGCAATTGTATGCTTTAACTTAGATCTTACTAGGAGGGGTACCCGGCGTTGCCCGGATTTAAATTCTACTACCATAATCACCATCATCAATCACTACTACCACAATCATCACAAAACTACTACTACCATAATCACCGGCCTCGACCTCCCTGTGCCTCATTAAACGGCGACCTCGATTTCGGCCGCTAAATGACCTCCGATTTTGGATCTGACCTCATCCGTACCCCCATTTTGGGGAGCTGCGAACAACTTTCGTTCCATACACCTTTTCGATCGGAGGCCTCCTTCTGCCCCAAACGGCAATTTTTTTTTCGTTTTTTTTTCGCTCCCGTATACTACATAAGTTCTGCCGAAAATTTTATTAAACAAAAGTGTCTCTGATTTCCACTAAACTCGCCTAAAACCATCTCCAAAGCCTGGGCTTTCCAACGGTGCCCCACACTCTCACCTGGCACCAAAACTGTGGGAGGAGTTTAGTAACAAAGGTCGGGTAAGGTCGGGTAACTGACAAACAGACAAACATTGACCTTTATTATTATAGATACACTAGTTTATGTTATATCTTATCGTTCGGAACTTCATCTATATATTTTAGTATACGGTCAATAAAATGGGAGCAGTTGCATTAGACTAAATCGCTTCACTTTTGCATCTTTTAAAATTGATCAGAATGTATGCATATGTATTTTCATGCAGCTGCATTATGAAGATTAGAGCTAACTGATATTTTGCATAGGTAATTAACTTGTCTCATAATATAACGTGTTTATATACTGTAGAGCTTTGTACAGGAACAAAGCTTTTTAATTATGAACTTTGACTTATTGCCCCGAACAAGAAACGAAGCCTATACACACATGTATACCTGCACAAATTAGCACCCCTAAATTTAAATATATATTAATGCTCTTTAAAGTGTTTATACATAGTGAGGAACTAACAAATAACTGCAAAGTACCGGTATACTAAATGTTTAATATTAGTTATAAATCGTGTGCTACATAAGAGAAGATCGAGTCAGTAATTTGGCCTTACCTTTACATAGTCAAGGTCAGTAGTGGTGGAGGTAGGAAGGTGACTGGTCTAGGTACGGACCATCTATAGAGAGAATGCTCACCTGGATTTTGTATACTCTCAAATTGTAGACCCCAAGCCCTGCATAGTCAGCCTTCCAGCCTTGTTCATTTTTAGTTTACTCATTCAGTACCGGTGACATCCTTTTCATTATATTCTGCCGACTATTAGACGATTTTATTATGCTTGTGGAGGATATCTACCCATTGAAAGGTTACAAACTATCTCAATATATTCCTTTAGTTACCATACATCTTTCCTAGGCTTCATAAAATCTTCTGAATTCAAATAAAAAACGTCACCGGAACTAAAAGGGTTAATAAAAGGGGCAAACAAGAGAAAATCCCACCCCATTTCCGTTCTATAATAATACACCTACTGTTTGCTCTATTATAACTTGGAGTTAAGTTTATGCCCATAGTAGATAATTTTTTCGACAACTGGGGGAAGAATGAGAAACTACCATGTCTCTACATCATATTATTCCCAGGTGTTCGTAATTAACAACCTATTTGGCTAGAAAAGCGTTGTTATAGCCAAGTTATTAAGATGGGAACAAGCAAATTTCTCGCCAGCTTAACCTTTGAAGATTATGACGCAATTTGACAGTTTATTCTGGCTATCATTGGACGATTCAATACAGCTTAGGAAGAATCTGTTTGAATTATAGGGGTATAGAATATCCCAGTTAACCCTCTGACTTCCTTATACCTTAACAAGATATAGCGGATTCTCCCTATAGACGTATGTGGCGTCTGAACAGCAGAAGTCAAGCGTGGCGACCAGACCAGCTGTGGGGTATGACCAGGGGCGCTGTGTATGTGTGTGTGTGTGTGTGTGTGTGTGTGTGTGTGTGTGTGTGTGTGTGTGTGTGTGTGTGTGTGTGTGTGTGTGTGTGGCTGTGCGTGTGTGGGCGTGATCTGTGTGTGTGGCTGTGTTTGGTTGTGTGTGTGTGTGTGTGTGTGTGTATCAGTGTATGTGTTCACTTGCTTGTTCGTCAAGGGGAATCCACGCAATGCGAGCTAAGCTCATTATTATCGCGCCTCCTTAACTGGGAATGTATTGCGTGAAATGCATGTTAAGTGTTTATGTATCGTTGGAATGGCTGTGGATGTGTGTGTAGTCTGTATTTTAGCCAATTGGAGACATCTGGAAACGAAGGCTTAGGGTTAATCTGTACGATACCATTCTCACTACGGTACCAGTCTCACCCGAAGGCTTAGGTTGACCAGTAACTTAGGTTGACCAGTACGATACCCATCTCACCTTGTAACCGATCACCAACCCCAGATGGGACTTCACAACTTCGTCCACTTATACCAGGTTCCTATTTATACTGCTAGGTGAACAGAGGCTACACCGTTAAGAGACTTGCCCAAATGTGTGTGTGTGGTTATGTGTATGTGTGTGTGTTGAGTGTGTGTGTGTTTGTCTATGTGTGTATGTATGTGTGTGTATATGTGGCTATGAATGTGTGGGCGTATGTGTTTGACTGTGCGTGTGTGTGTGGGGGGGGGGGCCGTGTGTGTATCAGAGTATGACCAGGGGGGGGGGGGAGGTGTGTGTGTGTGTGTGTGTGTGTGTGTGTGTGTGTGTGTGTGTGTGTGTGTGGGTGTGTGTGTGTGTGTGTGTGTGTGTGTGGTGTGTGTGTGTGTGTGTGTGTGTGTGTGGTGTGTGTGTGTGTGTGTGTGTGTGTGTGTGTGTGTGTGTGTGTGTGTGTGTGTGTTCTGTGTGTGTGTGTGTGTGTGTGTGTGTTGTGTGTGTGTGTGTGTGGGTGTGTGTGTGTGTGTGTGTGTGTGTGTGTGTGTGTGTGTGTGTGTGTGTGTGTGTGTGTGTGTGTGTGTGCGTGTGTCTGTGTGTGTGTGTGTGTGTGAGTGTTGTGTGTGTGTGTGTGTGTGTGTGTGTGTGTGTGTGTGTGTGTGTGTGTGTGTGTGTGTGTGTGTGTGTGTGTGTGTGTGTGCGTGTGTGTGTGTGTGTCAGCATTTGTCTCTGTGTGTGTTGTTGTGTATGTGTATCAATCTCTCTGTCTGTTAGATAATAGCTATGTTCTATTGTTAAGGTTTGTTTCCTCCTTACTTGTATGTATTCCTTTGACATTATAATATTATGTAGATTGTAGGCTATGTCTATGTTTTATATATAATTGAGAGAGAGAGAGAGAGTCTGTGTTGTGTGTGTGTGTGTCTGTCTGTCTCTGTCTGTCTGTCTGTCTGTCTTGAGTGCGTGAGAGTTAGCTATAGTTAATTACAATGAGTTACACACAATAATCAGTATCTCAAATACCTTACGATTCATTCTGGGGAGATACTCGCAGTGGAAAGAGAGATTGTTTAGTGCACTACACTCATTACAGAGTTAGCAAAATACTATCTACCATCTTATTGAAATGCTCTACTGAATAACTGTCTACAACATTTAAGGGACGTTTGTTCCAGGTAGAACATATCTTATATGTGAACAAGTTTCCACGATTACTAGTGCTGAACCTATTCAATTCTAACTTTCAGTCATGGTTGCGTGTTGTATTCATATTTGGGTTAAACATTTTGCTATAATCCACACTTTCAAACCCATTAATTCAGTCTTTTAAACACTTCAATTAGCTGGACTCGTAGACTGCGTGTTTCCAACGAAAAGAGATCAAGAGCTTTCAATTGGTCCTTATATCTTAGTCCTTTAATCGATGGAATAAATTTACTTAGTAGCCCTAGCTTGTACTCTTTTCAGTCGCTCTATATCTTTCCTGTGTGCTGGAAACCAAAATTGATAGCATACTCCAGGAAAAGTCGTGTCAGAGCGTTGTAGAGTGTGAAGACTATTTCCTAATTTTATACTTAAATTGCCTCTAAGTAAAATCACATAATTTCTGAGCTTTCTTCTCCACTTCAATGCACTGCTTAGAAAACTTTAGGTCTCTCCTAATCAGAATAGGCTACTACCCAAACCCTTCTCCAAGTCAGTCGCTTCCAGAGGCATTCCCAATAGCGAATAGCCTGAATTGGGGTTTGCTTGGCCAATATGCATCACCTTGCATTTATGCAAGTTTAATTGCATCTGCCATGTTTCAGACCATTCACTCAGTCTATTAAGATCGATCCTGAGCTGTTCAATCGTTTTAGGGTACTTCACATTAACTCCAAGATTTATGTCATCTGCAAGCTTGTAGATCACATTCAAGAGATCAATATCGATGTCATTGACATTTATGGTAAACAAAAGTGGGCCAAGGAAAGATCCCTGTGGAGCTCCAGAAGTGACTGGAGTCTACTCAGAAGGAACACCATTGATTACCACCCGTTTTTGTCTACCTTTTACGGAGCAAGAGAGGGCGAAAGAAAGAAACCATAAGCAAACGAGAGAGAGAGAGAGAGAGAGAGAATACACACACAGGCAGTAAGAGAATGTGGATTGCAATGCGAAGGGGAGAAAGAAAGAGAGAGAGAGAGGAGAGGGAGAGAGGACATAGAGGGATGAAAAGAAGGGCACGGGTTTGGAAATAGAAGATGGACGTTGGGGTGAGGGAGAGGGAGAGAAGATAGATGGCCGAATGAGAAAGGGTACGAAGAGGGGAGGGGTGCGAGTGTATGAGGTAGGGGAAGATAGGGTGAGGGTGAGGGTTAGGTAAGGGAAGATAGGGTGAGGGTTAGGTAAGGGAAGATAGGGTGAGGTAGGGGAAGTTAGGGTGAGGGTGAGTAGGGTACAAAGAGGGGAGGGGTGAGGTAGGGGAAGAGAGGGTGAGGGTGAGGTAGGGGAAGATAGGGTGAGGTAGGGAAGATAGGGTGAGAGATATGGTCAGGTGGGGTGAGATAGAAGGTGAGAGAGAGGTTGAACTTGAGGATAAGGTAGGGAGAGAGAGAGAGGTTGAGGCAGGGTGAACTTGAGAGTGAGGTAGGGAAAGGTAGGGTGAAAGAGGGTGAGGTACGAAAAGGTAGGGTGAGAGAGAGGGTGAATTAGACATATTATATTTTATTCTGGCTACTATTAGATGATTGTATTCAGTTAAAAAAGGGCCGACAGCAATTAACAGGCTTCGAACTATCTCACTTAACCATTTTTACTATTACACATCCTTCTTAAACTGTACACAATCAATCGTCTAACTATAGCTATAATTTAAAAAAAAAACGCCGCCGGTACAGAAGGGGTTAATACGGTGAAAACAATATCACAATCATAAGAGGTAACAGGAGATGGACAGAAACTTTAAGAGGGGTCACCGGCTTTTGTGTATCTTTCTCTCCTTTTCTCTCTTTCCCTGGCTTGTATCCATTCGGCCCCATTCAGCCAACTGTTTTAAGACGTTTATACCCTTACAGGTGTCGATTTCTTCCTGGCGAGCGATAGCGAGCCAGCATTGTATGGAGAAATCACATTTTTCTATCGAAAAATGTACAAATTTAGCTTGTTTTCAAAACAAAAATATATATATGCGGGCACGCTACCGCTCGCCAGGAAAATATTGACACCTGGATATGGGGTAAACGTCTTAAAATAGTAGGCTGAATGGGGCCGAATGGATACAAGCCAAAGAGAGAGGGAAAGAAAGAGAAAAAAGCGAGGTGGGCTCCCTTAAGGTGAACGTAAACATGGATAGTAATTGGTAAGACTAAAAGTTTAATTAGATGTACGAATGAGGGTAAGCGAATGTTGGTGCCACATTAAATATAAGCACAAGCAATTAAGAATATATGTTACCTCTTAGATACCGTTGATAAGGCGCTCTAGTAAACATTAAGAATATATGTTACCTCTTAGATACCGTTGATAAGGCGCTCTAGTAAACATTTATCCTCTGTTTGATCTAGGTCAGAGCGAGGATGAGAGTGACAGTGAAACTGAGTATGAAATTGAGAATGTTTTGACAGCTTATGGAGTATAGTGATTGTTGAACGGAGCACAAGGATATCAATGATGTAATGGAAGGGTATTGTAAATATGTACAATAGTCCTATCCTACGTGAAACTATACACACAAATATATTGTGAAGTAAATATATGCAGAGATTTATATCATTCAAGAAGAGGTACAAGTATGCAAATTTAGGACTTATGACTATTAGTATAGTTTCCGAGGCATAATGTTAGCAGTATATAAGCATAAACATAATAATTATAATAATAATCATAATAATAATAAGAAGAAACGGAAGGTAGAAATGGGTTGGAATGAGAAAGGATGGTGATATTCAAAATATTAGAAGATTAGGATGAAGGTAAAAGATGGGGGTGAGAGAATAGCGGGATAGAGAAAATGAGAGAGAGAGAGAGAGAGAGAGAGAGAGAGAGAGAGAGGAGATTAGGATGAAGGTAAAAGATGGGGGTGAGAGAATAGCGGGATAGAGAAAATGAGAGAGAGAGCGAGCGTGTGTATGTGAGAGAGAGAGAGAGAGAGAGTGAGATTAAGTATAAGGGTGAGGGTGAAAGCGAGAGAGAGGGTGAGGGTCTGTCGAGAGAGAATGAGAGGGAAGGGAGAGGGCGAGGAGAGGAGGAACTGAAGAAAAAGGAGAAGCCGAGATGAAAGCCATGGAAATAACTATAGTGACCAGAAGAAAGAATAAATAGGCAAAACTAACGATAAAGTGCAGGAGAGAGAGAGAGAGAGAGAGAGAGAGATTTGTTTTCACTGTTTTGCTTGTCCTTAACAAACCTCTCCTTTCCCATAGTACTTACGGTTGTGTGTGACTTTCGTAATGCAGCATAATTATAATAAGTTTCTTTTTTCGAATAACTGTTAATTTTCCTTATCGCTCAATGGCCGGCAAGTGTTCAAGCCCATATTGCGTTCATTAATGTTATATCAAAGGAAGAGGAAGCTGAATTAATGGGGGATGGGCGTATTTATTTGCTTATTTATTTATTTATATATACATGTTTTTTTAGTGTCCTCCCTAAACCTCCATCAAACTTTAGCTACAACACCCCAAGAACCCCCTTCAAGATAAATGTGTAAATTTTTCGGTAGAAAAATGTACAGGCCAAAGGCCGGCTCCTCCTAAACCACAGGCTCGCTATCGCTCGCCAGGAAAAAATCCACACCTAAATAACACTAAAGGTCTTAATATTGACAAAGAAATGGGGCAAAAAGTCTTAAAATCGACAAACTAATGGGCCGAACGTCTTAACATATGAACATTAATGGGGCTAAGCACGAGGGAGAAGGACGAGGGCCCGAAATAGCAACCATCACCCCTTAACCACAGTTATATAGCCAGTAAATTATATTAATTTCTGTGAACGCTCTTAAGGGGCTCGTGGCTGTGTTGTTTTGGTATATTCATTCACTTATTTATTTATTTCTTAATTTCCTAGCTAGACCTTATCAAGCTTAGAAAAACACCCCTTCAAGATAAACGTGTACATTTTTCGGTAGAAAAATTTCCCGGCCGAATTCCGGTTTATCTTCAAATTACAGGCTCGCTATCGCTCGCCAGGGAAAAATTGATACCTAAATTGCATGAAAGGTCTTAAATTGACAACCAAATGGGGCGAACGGTGTTAAACTCGCCAAACTAATGAGCTGAACGTCTTAAAATCTCAAAACCAATATGCTAAACACGAGGGAGAAAGGGGTCCAGAAAAAGCAAGTACCATCCCCTTAATATTAATCGAATCAATTTTAAGGCATGATTTATGATAAGGATGGGTAAACTGTAATGGCAGCAAGTGGTTTATATAAAATTAAGGGAGCCCACCTCGCTTTTTTCTCTTTCTCTCCCTCTCTCTTTGGCTTGTATCTATTCGGCCCCATTCAGCCTACTGTTTTAAGACGTTTACCCCTATCCAGGTGTCAATATTTTTCTGGTGAGCGGGAGCGAGCCAGAATATATATATTTTTGTTTTGACAGCAAGCTAAATTTGTAAATTTGTCCATAGAAAAATGTCTTCGGCAAAGCCGGATTTCTCCATATAATGCAGGGTCGGTATCGCTCGCCAGGAAGAAATCGACACCTGGATGGGGTTATACGTCTTAAAACAGTTGGCTGAATGGGGCCGAATGGATACAAGCCAGGGAAAGAGAGAATGGTAGAAACAAATTTAAAAAGCCGGTGACCCCCCTTAATTGCCCCTCTTGCGTGTCAGTGCCAAGAATTCATGAATATAATTTTCAATACCTCAACTACAAAACTGTATATACTAGTTATTGAAAAGCAAATAATATCCAACAATCAATCCAGATAGCTATACTTGCATACAGCAAATCAATCCAGATAGCTATAATTGCATACAGCAAATCAATCCAGATAGCTATAATTGCATACAGCAAATCATAGGGGTCCACGAATTGTTATGAGTGGGCTAGAGACTATGGCATCCAAGTGTATTAAGGGGGGTTCCCTGCTTTTTTTCTCTCTCTCCTTTTCTCTCTTTCTCTGGCTTTTATCCATTCGGCCCCATTCAGCCAATTGTTTTAAGACGTTTATCCCCATCCAGGTGTCGATATCTTTCTGGTGAGCGATAGCGAGCCAGCATTGTATGGAGAAATCCGGCTTCGCCGGAGTAATTCTTCTATCGAAAAATGTACAAATTTATCTTGCTCTAAAAACAAAAATATATATATGCTGGCTTGCTACCGCTCGCCAGGAAAATATTGACACTTGCAACGCGTTCCGTTGACAGCGAGCAAAAAATTGCTTCGTGCGAGCGCTTTGCAAAGCTAGCAGCACTGTCAATAGGCTGAACGGGACACTAGCTAGCATTGTTTTGCTTCGCATATCAGCTGACCGCACATACCGATAACAGCCATCAATGAGTTTTCATACATGTATTCGCTTAATAGAACACTGAAATTGTGAAATGTAGGCCTATCACACTCGACGAAAATATATTTTGTAACTATCGTATGAACCCACGGTCTGTGTAAAAGCGTATGCAAGAACATTATAGAAACTGGAATAAAACACCCAACTATATATATATACTGTACACCTACTGTACATACGGTGAGACTAATATCCAATATAAATACTTGTTAATAGCTGTAGCCTAATGGTCTTATAGTGTATTATACTAAAGGAATAGTGTAGGGTAGGCTACACACTATACAGTGATGGATATTAGGCCTATGGCTTGCACCTTGCATTATTTTGTTTAGTAGGCCTACTTACGAGTTTTCATTGCTCATGTAAGCTACCATAAATATTGTTAAATGCATATGCGATGTATTGTTTTCATACTAAGTGACTACAATATTATTTGAGGACTTAACATATACCTCTTAAATACAAATATAGGAAAAGTTGGTAAATATGTCAAGACATAGTACTAGGCTATGCTCAATTTTATTTTCATTCTACACTTTTACAGTTCCATGTCTTTCAAAGTATCGTGGTGACTGTTATGAGTAACTGATGATTGTCGTTGTTTGAATTAATTAATAGTATTGTACAGATTACATTAAATATCGACGGTATCGCTCATATTAAGTTAATTGGCGAAAACTCCGGCGTGATGTCCGGTTGGCTACTCTTGTACTGTAGGCTACCAGTATGCTTATTCAAACCGTCCACTCCATTGACACACAGGCTCAGAATACTTTAATGTTTTTTTACATAATATTCACTCTGGTGGCCTGTTAACTGAGAGTGTACCGTGGTGGCCTGGGGCGGTATTGTCCATGTAGCCTATGTAATATTCACAATGATTCTGTTGATAGGTAATGACTTTAGTGTTGCTTTCATATAGTAGCCTATATATAAATGAAGTAATTAATAGCGATGCCAACTGTAACATTATATACTCATAGGAAGACAAATGGACGTCTTAATTAAGTATGTTGCAGTGTAGGCATAACATATTTGTGGCAACATTCTATAGGGGTGCGCATGATATCAAATATATATTTTTAATCAAGAATTATTAACTGCTGTACATCTGTATTCTCATTCAATACTATTAATAGTGTGTAAATAGGCAAAACCTATAATTTACACTTTCATTGCTCGCTCTGCTAGGTCAACCTAGCAACCTCTTTTGGCTGCTCGCTTTGCTAGCCTAGCAGAGCGAGTAGAGTGAGGAAGCAATGTCGTTCCGCTAGCCTAGCAAAGCGCTCGCACAAAGCAATTTTTTGCTAGCTGTCAACGGAACGCGTTGCTGGATGGGGGTAAACGTGTTAAAACAGTCGGCTGAATGGGGCCGAATGGATACAAGCCAAAGAGAGGGAGAGAACGAGAAAATAATTTGATGATGATCACGCACATTAGTTAATCGTTCTAGTATACGAGGACGCATTTTCTCCTTATATTTAGGCAATCATTGGACGATTTTATTCAACTTAGGACGGAATTTTGTAAGTCAGAATTTTGATTTAGATAATATTCACACTTTTGGTTCATAAAAGGCCTTCCGAACTTAAGTATATTTTGTTTAAAATTATCCAGAATTAAGTTAAATATAAAAATACTGTCATTGCGTTCTGAAAGACCTAAATAATCGTCATTTGTATTGATGTCTTTCATATATAATATACTGAAGTCAATGTATTATATGTAAGCGAGAAATCGTAACTTTTAACTTTTGTAACATAGCAAGTGCTCGAGCAAATGGGTTCTAAATTTCCACACCTAAACCTCTGCCGACTCTTCCCAAATGGTAGAAATATTTGCTCAACCACTCTAGTTATTTATTATTGACGTTAGTGGTCAAGATTACTTGACTATAATACAAGTATCACACGCGGCCTATGGTGTAATTGGTAGTGGTAGTAGTAGTATTAATATTGTTATTATTATTATAATTAAATCTACATTTTTCACGACCTAGCCGGAACATAACGGAAATAGAAAATAGTCACCTTTTGTAAAGCCACGTTCTACCACTATCCTCTAGCCCCTCTCCGTCTCTCGCCTCACAGCCCCTAGTTTTTGTCCAACACAATTATCTATTAACAGGTAACCGATACTCCAGAGATGGGTGTTTTTTTTTTTTGTGGCAGCAGGTACCACTTACATAACTAACCTTTCGACTATGTGTGCTTCTTTCTAAGCTGAGGATAATCGTATCGTGTTAATTAGACAAATATAATTATCTTTTTCGTCAGGCTGAAGGGATTACTTGAGAAATTGTCTGGCTTTATCTCTGTTCACTATAATAATAAATGTTTTATTTATCAATCTCTTTACTTCCCCGTTGCTATATCATAATTTACTGATAGTATGATCAGTAGTAGTAGTCGTTCGCTAAGCTGCCTGGCCGAACAGTTAGTTGCAATGCGATCTGAACATAATTATGATACCTTCACTCATAAACATCATCATATTCTTTTATTATACAGTATAACCAAAACAATAGTCGACTCTAAATTTACGTAATTCAGCTTTCATCAATACATATTTATCCGATTGAGTGATGATGTAAATAATACCAATCTCAGACCATAATTGCGGCTTGCATCAGAGCGGACAAGACCAAGAGGTCATACGTGGCCCGCAGCACAAGCGTAAATAAGCGGGAACACAACCTATTTTTATCCCCTTCTGTACCGGCGACGTCTTTTTTTTACTTTATTCTGACCACTAGTAGACGATCTTGTTCTGTCTAAACTGGGACTCCAGCAATTAAGAGCTTCGAACTATCTCACTTAACTATTTTTACCACCACAGATCCTTATTTAACTGCGCAAAATCGCCCAAATATAGCTATAATATACTTAAAAACACGTCGCCGGTACAGAAGGGGTGAAAGCAAGCAGCCCGTCCGTGCAACCTGGGGATATGATTATCTGGAATCAGTGCAGACAGTTTGTGCATTCAATTAGTTTCCATTGGTGTTAATATAGGAATGACAACATGGGAGATCGCTAAAACATAATGAGGTGAATGCCTTCTAATAATATAGAAGCAACCGTATATTATAAAGCAGTAATATCATACAAATCTGCAGATAATATTTGTTGTTAATAATCTGCAAAGACATAGGATTCTTTAAAGGGGAGGCAGACCGTTTTTCTGGACCCCCTTCTGCCTAATGTTTAGCCCCATTAGTTTTGAGATTATAAGACGTTCGGCCCATTAGGTTGGCGATTTTAACACCTTTCGCCCCATATCGTAATTAATTTTAAGACATTTCGTGCCATTTATGTGTCGATTATTTAGTTAAGAGGAACCGGCATTCGGCCGGGACATTTTTCTACCGAAAAATATACAAATTTATCTTGAAGGGGAGTCTAGGGGGTGTTTTTCTAAGCTTGATGGAGGTCTTGGGAGGAAACTAAAAAAATATATGAATAAATGAATTAATAGACCAAACAAACGGTCTGTCTCCCCTTAATAGTCATGCTGTAATGCTGCTCTGCTAGATATGCGAAAAATGTAATTAATAGTTGTAAATGATCAGCCAGTAATAAAACCCAATTACGAAATCAAACCAGAAGTCGATAATATGATAAACAATGATAGGAAAATACCAGGAATAAACGTCAACGAAAATAATAAGCCTCGGCAGGAGAAATCATCCGCAATAATAAGCATCAACAACAAGAGAAAAAACTTGTGCATCTAAAGCCGGTATCACACGAGAGCTTTTATAGTCAACATTCGATGGTCAACATTTCTGGAATATTTTACACGGCTATCGGACACTAGACTGATGGAGGATGAATTTAGGTGACCGACATGTATTTAATGTTGACCTCATAAGCTGCCAGACCAGTGTTGAGGATAAATGTTGAGGGAAAAAGCGCTCGTGTGATACCGGCTTAAGGGGAGGCAGACCGTTTGTTTGGTCTATTAATTCATATATTATTATTTTTTTTGTTTTTAGTTTCCTTCCTAGACCTCCATCAATCTTAGAAAAACACACCTTAGACCCCCCTTCAAGATAAATTTGTACAAATTTTTCGGTAGAAAAATGGCTCGCCCGAAGGCCGGTTCCTCTTAAATTTACAGGCTCGCTTTCGTTCGCCAGGAAAAAATCTCCACCTAAATGACACGAAAGGTCTTAAAATTGACAACGAAATGGAGCGAAAGGTGTTAAAATCGCCAAACTAATGGGCTGAACGTCTTATAATCTCAAAACTAGTGGGGCTAAACATTAGGGAGAAGGGGGTCCAGAAAACCGGCCCATCCCCCCTTAAGCAGCAACAACAGCAGCAGCATCAGGCGGGGTACTTGACTCGACAACCTTGGGCACTTCCGGTCTCGGGACGTGGGAAGGCGGGCCCAGTTTTTACCTTGACGTTATTATGACACCAGCACCCAGGCCAGGCAGTAGTGTTGCCAATATAGCTACTTTCCCGCTAGATCTAGAGGTATTTACTTCGATTTAGAGGCAAATTTGTTTACATCTAGCGGCATGAATTCTAGCGATATTCAGGAGATTTGAGCCATTCTAAAGCAAGATTCTAGAGATTGTGGCGTTATTCTAGCAATTTTCGGCATCAATTTACTATCTAGCCTGCTTGATTTGGTAACCCTGCGGCAGGGAGCCCCCTCGGCGGCGCCCTTCTCCACCTACCTCCCTCCTTGTCAACGCTACCCCCATGCCTTTACACCACAGACCAACGAGCATAACCTATAGCTGTATAAATTATATCTTTAAAGGGGGGATGGCCCGGTTTTCTGGACCACTTTCTCCCTCATGTTTAGCCCCATTAGTTTTCAGATGTTAAGATGTTTGCCCCATTAGTTAGTCGATTTTAAGACCTTTCGCCCCATTTCGTCGTCAATATTTAGACCTTTCGTGCTATTTAGGTGTCGATTTTTCCCTGGCGAACGATAGTGAGCCTGTAATGGTAGAACCGGCCTTCGGCCGGGAAATTTTTCTACCGAAAAATGTACAAATTAATCTAGAAGGGGGATCTAATTGATGTTTTTTTTAAAGTTGATGGAGGCTTAGGGAGGAAACTAGACAAAAATAACGAATACATGCAAAAATCGGCCAAAAAGTGAACCATCCCCTCTTAATAAGTTGATTCAAGCCAACTCACACCCAGTTATACTAAACTTCATCTCGCTTATCTTTGCATCTGGAGCCTAATATATTTTGTATCTACGCAGCTAATTGGTTGGCGAGGAGAAAAATCTCAAGTTTGGTAGTATATCTTCAGTATTTCCTTTGTTTCTCATTCTTTACAGACTAATTTGCAGATATTTTAACCCAACATTTGGCTGGATGCCAGAACTCGATTTTCAGGACTCCACACTGAGCGGTTTCTTCAACTTTGCTCTCCCCCGAATCTTGACGAATTGCATAACCACCACAGACTCTCGCTGGAGGCAAGTAATTCAGTTTTGTGCGAACAGAGTCCTTGCTGCATTCCTTTTTTTCACCTACTCAAATTGAGCAGGATTATGCTTTAGGGGTTAACCTGCGATAATCTTGGAGTCACAGAATACAGTGTCAAAGTATAATGTAGTGTAGTGTATTATCAGGCGAGTTACTTCTTCTATTTTAAATTAAAATATTTCAATACTGATAATAATACAAACAATTATACCACAAAGTATTCTCATTACTTGTAAAGGATACTAGACACCGATATAATTCCAATCTAAAACTGGTTGTGTGGCGCCAGCTGGTCCTTTACAGAGACACTGGTAGATCTATAATAACGCGTTTTATTGTATTTGTATTCACCAAATCCAATTATCGGGTTGTTTGTTTGTCATACCAATAACTGCACTCCATATTGGATTTACCCTTATATCAACACTTTGCTGTGAAATATCTAGAACTGCAATCATTTGTTATCGTCAGTATTCCTTCTATTGTGTTACAGCCAGATTGTATACATAGAGAAACAACATACCAGTTTATTTATATCTTATATATACATTCTAGAGTCTTTAGATTCACCCAAATCAAGTGACGTGTATAAATAAGGTGTCGTCATCTAGTGTGGAAGAAAGGAAGCAAATAACACCTTGAAACTCCACTTGTACGACACATATAAAGCACCCAAAATCTCGAAGCTTCAATCGATAATCTTGGGGCCTCGTAAGAGTTACAGGCTACTGAATAGCCTACAGTCCCGAGGTTGAGACATGAAAAACAAAATCTATTAATTCATTATCATTCTCTTTCTCATTTCCCCTATTTAAAAGGCTGAAGGCTAGCTGTCTTAAGCCCTTTACGTTAGACACTTCTAGGTTTTTCGTCATCACATCTCGCCATATTAATTCATCACAATTTTTGCTCATTATATAGTTTCTCAGGTTCTATGATAATACATTTATGGGACTGCCATTCACTTAATTAACTATTGCGAACATTCCCTCTCACTCTATTCCTTCCTCTCTCAGGTTCCATGTTGCAATATATTTCTCTCATTTTCTCTCTTTCCCTGGCTTGTATCCATTCGGCCCCATTCAGCCAACTGTTTTAAGACGTTTATCCCCATCCAGGTGTCGATATCTTCCTGGTGAGCGATAGCGAGCCAGCATTGTATGGAGAAATCCGGCTTCGCCGGAAACATTTTGTTTTTGTTTTGACAGCAAGCTAAATTTGTAAATTTTTCGATAGAAATATGTCACCGGCGAAGCCGGATTCCTCCATACAATGCTGGCTCGCTATCGCTCGCCAGGAAGATATTGACACCTGGATGGGGATAAACGTCTTAAAACAGTTGGCTGGATGGGGCCGAATGGGTACTAGCCAGGGAAAGAGAGAAAATGAGAGACAAAAAATAAAGCCGGGACCCCCCCTTAACTATTGCGAACAATCCCTCTCACTCTATTCCTTCCTCTCTCCCCTCTCTCTCAGGTTCCATGTTGCAATATCTCGGGTATCTTGCTAATATCGCTGATGAGCAGGTTTACTCAGTCTCTCATCTTATTTGCTTCCACCTCCCTAAACCCGGTATCACACGAGAGCTTTTATACTCAACGTTCCATGGTCAACATTTTTCTGGCAACATTTCCGATATATTTTGTAGTGGTATCAGAAACTAGACTGATGATAGACTGATTTAGGTGACAACATTATTGAAAAAGTTTACCTCATAAGCTGCCAGGCCAGTGTTGAGGATAAATGTTGATGGAAAAAGCGCTCGTGTGATACCGGCTTAAGACTTCTAATTATCTTTCCCTTTCATCATTACCCTTCCTCGGAACCGTATTCGGCTCCCTTCTGAGCACTTACACAGATCACTCAAGGACGGCCATTTCGTTTCAATTGGTAAAATTATAGAAGTTATCTGAAGACATTCCTTTTAACTTGTTTTCGCCACATCTCTCTAGTTCCCTTAGTAATTGATTGGCCTTGATTCCATATTCAGGCTCCTTCTTACTATTTTTATCATTAATGCATTCAGTGTATTTATATTTGGTTCTGGCAATTTTATAATAAACTATTTCATTAAGTTCAGAAAAGGTATGTGGAAGTTAATGGGATAATTGAGATTGATTTTACCCCTTCGGCTGATAAAATTCCTTCTTAATCTGTGTAAGATCGTGTATTGTTGGCATGAATATAATGTAAGAACAATAGTTACTGAGACGGATACATTCGTTGCATTTCTCTCAGTCATCCTATATAGTATATTCCGTATATTTATATGACACCAGTGAACGTGAGGTGCTGAAGTCTATTGGTTTGCAGTTGAAAATATAGTTGGTAATTCGCTTCAAATACCACCATATAACATAGCTGTTAATTACACTGTATATGCTGTATATCTTTATATATATCTTTATCTTGGGGCAGGGGGCTAGGAATCCTCCTCCCCCTTGTATAATTCTCCTACTCGACGATACATAAAGTGACGAGGGAACGAGAAAGTGGTACCGGACCCTGAGAATAGGAACTTTAAATGTTTCTGTTTGGGCTCTGTCTCCTGTCGGCCACCCTCAGCAATGGGGTATGTGCCTGCGTATATACATAATACATACATACATACATACATACATATACATCTTTATTATTATTGTGATCATCCTCATACACATTAATGCAGATATTCCCAAAACAACATAAACCCACTCAATATAATTTAATCGACTAGACAAAACCCCTAAATAGATTTCTTGGAAAACTCTTACATCTTCCTCATTTTTCTCGGTTTCCCTTCACAAGAATTCTTCGAAGGCATCCCTCCATCTCTAAGAATAGATGATCGTTTTATACCTGTATCTTCCTGGGTTTATCGATTTATCGCTGTTTTAAGGGGAGATGGGCCGTTTTTCTGGTCCCCTTTCTCCCTCGTGTTAAGCCCCATTTGTTTTGAGATTATAAGACGTGCGGCCCATTAGTTAGGTGATTTTAACACCTTTCGTCCCCTTTCGTTGTCAATTTTAAGAATTGTCGTGCCATTTAGGTATCGATTTTATCCTGGCGAGCGATAGTAAGAGGAACCGTCCTTCGGCCGAGACATTTTACTACCGAAAAATTTACAAATTTATCTTGCAAGGGGTGTTTTTTTAAGCTTGATGGAGGTTTAGCGAGAAAACTAAGAAATAAAGGAACAATTGAAATAACATACCAAAAAATGGGTCCATCTCTCCTTAATGTGAATGTGCACATGTATATTTTCAGCAACTTTTGATTTGCAACGTTTTCTGGCTAAATGTTGTGACTATTTTTCAACAAGACAGAAGACATAATTATTATAGGTGACAAAATGTTTCCAAAAGTATATTCCAGTCTCTACCATGTCAAATATGTAGTTAACCCTTTCAGTAATTGGTGCCTTCCTCTTAACTTTATTCTGGTTACTACTAGACGACTGTATTCAGTAAAAAAAATGCAATTAACAAGCTTCGAATTATCTCACTTATCCCTTTCTACTACGACAGATCCTTCTTAAACTACACAACATCGTCTAAATATAGCTTGAATGAAATGACGTCGCCGGTACAGAAGGGGTTAAATTTTAGAAGGGAATGTTTTCCTGTAAGACCACTTCTACACTTATAATGGTATTTTATGTTAATTTAAACTTAAAGTGTGGGCTTAGATTCTCATTATTAGGTGAAGAGTAACTTCTTAAGAGGTTCCTACATACAGTATCTCTCTCTCTCTCTCTCTCTCTCTCTCTCTCTCTCTCTCTCTCTCTCTCTCTCTCTCTCTCTCTCTCTCTCTCTCTCTCTCTCTCTCTGACTGACCATCACTATTTCTCTCTGTCGTCTAACCTCGCCAATCGTTCACACTGGTATATATATATATCTACACACACACACACACACACACACACACACACACACACACACACACACACACACACACACACTTCCAAGACCTCCCTGCCTCAATCGGCCATCTGCCACTGCCCCTCTACCCCCGGCTGCATCGTCTCCGTGTACAGTAGCGCTAATAAGTCATGTCTCAGCTGTCATTACGTTTGGCTCGCTTTGGACTGTATTTATGTCTGCCAGATGTTGAATAGGGTGGGTAAGTGTAGTAACATGTTTGTATATCACACTCGAAACGAATAAATCAAGTTTTAGACATTGCCGATACCAATTATTGATCGAAATATACTTAGTGCTACCATGGCTTTCCTCAGGCAGCTTATTGTAGGCCCTTCACGTACTGGCCCATAGTTGATGCACGCTTACTGGCATATACATTACTGTATTACCTGGCATTGTTGAGTGAGTGAGTGAGTGAGTGAGTGAGTGAGAGTGTGAGTGAGTGAGTGCAGAGAGTACAAAGTACAAAGGAGTACAAAGGAAATCAAGCAACAACAGGTCCAGTGACCCTTCTAGGCTGCTTGTCCTCCAAAACACTGAGGATCAAGTGTCCAAACAGTGGTTTAGAGTGGGCAAGGGAACATTGGAAAGGGAACCACTGCCCTGCCACTAACGTGGCAGGACTAGGAAGTTAGTAGGGGACATATGGGTCAGCAACTGAGGGGAGGATAAAGTTATTCATTTACAAACGCAGTCAGTCGCGGGTTTGATGCGAGATATTTGTCTAGGCGGAACTTAAATGAATGAAGAGTGTGAGTGATTGTAGGCCCTTCACGTACTGGCCCATAGTTGATGCACGCTTACTGGCGATATACATTACTGTAGTAGCTGGCATTGTTGAAGAGAGAGAGAGAGAGTGAGTGAGTGAATGAGAGTGAATGATTGAGAGAGAGTGAGTGCAGAGAGTGTGAGTGATTGAGAGTCAGAGAAAGAGAGAGTAAGATAAAGAGAGAATGAGAGAGAGAGTGACAGAAAGTGAGTGATGGAGAGAGAGAGAGAGAGAGAGAGAGAGCGAGAGTGAGCGAGCGAGCGAGCGAGCGAGAAAGACGTGCGTGTGTTGCTTCTGTGTCATTATGTGCGTGCGTGTACATACTTGCGTGCCTGTATGTATATGCTATTGTGTACATGTGTGTGTGTCGAGTCAAGTTCACTTTTCTACATTCATTAATTAATAGTACTTTACAGTATATTAACTAACATACCATAATATGCCCAATAGAATAAGTATCATGTATAATTAATTCTAACAAGTCAATCTATGTATTTAAGTCAGTCAGTAGGCAAACCCACACTGCCTCAAAGGAGTAGGGAGGATCAGCAAGAACATTCTGGAGGTAGGATTTTCAGTCCCAACCTCTAGCGATATTTGCGCCACAAAAGTAACGGCATATGAGACTGCCACATCCCTACGCCAACTAATATATTACATATATACATATTTAATTCTTATATTAACTGCTACTAAGGCAGTATGTATTGTTGCTATATTATGAATATATAATATACATCTGTTCATAAACGTGAAAATAATGTATTGTATTGTCACATGTCATATAATACTAGTAAAGCCGGTATCACACGATACATTTTATTGTCAACATTCAATGATCAACATTTGTCTGGCAACATTTCTAGAATATTTTGCGCTTTTATCGGAAACTTAACTGATGGTAGATGAATTTAGGTGACCGAAATA
>CM064519.1:47862868-47950368 GCA_032716605.1 Paralithodes platypus | reverse complement strand
AGATAAAAGTGTACATTTTTCGGTAGAAAAATTTCCCGGCCAAAGGCTGGTTCCTCCTAAATTACAGGCTCGCTTTCGCTCGCCAGAAAACAAATTCGACACCTAGATAGGGCGAAAGGTCTTAACATCGCTAAGCTAATGGGGCGGACGTCATAACATCGCCAAACTAATGGGGAGAACTTCTTCATATCTCATAAGTAATTGGGCTAAACATGAAGGAGAAGGGGTCCAGAAAAATATAAACAAATACTTCCCTTTAATGTTTTCGTTAACCTTGAAGTTATGAACCACACCACACCGTAAATATTGATGACCTACAGATAAGTAGAGACAAAATACTATCATTAATGACTGACGGAATATTATATCATTCCCCGTAATTGACCAATACCGAGTTCAATACCTTTCGCTCAATACGTGGGACCCAACACCCTTCGCTCATTATGAACTATCTAAACCACATATATATATAATTCGTTTGTATTCCCCAATTTTCGCCTTATTTGTTGTCAACTTCAAGATGCTTTGCCCCATTACTTTAACGAAGACAAGACTCTTTGCCCCATTCAGGTGTCATGTTTTACTGGCGACCTATAGTGAGAAAACTGCCATTGGGCGGCTTAGCTTTAAGGGAAGTTAGGGAGGCAATTTTTTTCTTTTTCTGAAATAGGTCTAGAGAAAAGGGGGAGGGAGGGGAGGGTAAGGGATAGTCGAAGCGATAGTCGAAGCTTGAACAAAAATAAAAATAATAACAAAAGTAAAATGCAAATCTTTACTACTATAACTTCTAATACTACTAATAATAAAAATATTAATAATGATAATAATAATAATAATTATTATAATAATAATAATAATAATAATAATAAACACTCACTCGCACACAATATCCCCCTAAAAGGTCGGGCCAGCTATATACTGTAGTGTGAAGAATAAGGCCGTTAATCCAAAAACTCCCCCACGGCTTATGTGTTATTCCTGCTCAGTTTAGGGGATAGTGGCTGTTTTTTGGGGCTATTAATTAATTTATTAATTTGTTTTAGTTTCCTCGCTAGACCTCCATCAAGCTTAAGATTACACCCACTAGACCTACCCTTTCAAGATAAATGTGTAAATTTTCCGGTAGAAAAATGTCCTCTTAAATTACAGGCTCGCTTTCGCTCGCCGGGAAAAAATTGACACCTAAATGACACGAAAAGTCTTAATATTGGAACAAAATCATGTGCGAAAGGTCTTAAAATCGCTAACCTAATGGACCGAACGTCATAAAATCTGAAAACAAATGAAACTGGCTCAACATGAGGGAGAAGGGGAACCAGAAATCCGACCCATCTCCCCTTAATTCTAAAACTCCCTCCCCCCGTCTTAATATGCGTTATTCCTGTTCAGTTAATTTCAAGGGTAGGCTACCGGCTGATGAACAACAATGCAGACCCGCCCATGCAAGGGAACGGGTTATTATACTTGATATATCATTTGCCGGAAGAGAGTGGAGGAGCGTTATGTATCGTCAATATAATATTATAAGTATTGCCTTTCCGTATGTTGGTACTGAATTATATATTATCGGAATAATTTTTAAGCCTTTGAGGATTATGACGCGTTTTGACAGTTTATACTTTCTATTATTAGAAGATTGTTTTTTTTGTTTTTTTATATATTCCAACTACTCCCCCTCGGGCATAGGCTGAGAGCCTGTACATTCCACCGCTCAACACGGTGAAGCCCGTGAGGTCTTGTTCCAGTCTGGGGAGTGAGACATGCGAAGCATCCATCATGGCTCGAAGCAGCTCCATCTCTGAAGCGGCTGGTTGCTTCGCTCAAGTGCTTCACCGTCTCACCCTCCAGACTCAGACCCTCACTCTCAGAACGCCACCTATTGAGCAGTGAACTCACTAGGCATTGTCCCCCTGTAACATATTTTGAATATGGGAATATTCATACAGTGTTATTTAATCAGGGAACAATGAGGGTATTTTTTTGGCATTTCGGTGGGCTTTGTGGTAATGCACTGATACTAGGTACAGCACAGCACAGGTACAGAGAATACATTTATTCTCTGGACCCTGGTATACGGGTTATGCCTTTAAAAGGCAAAGACTATCTCAATTAACCCTCTGACTTGCTCATAGGAGCAAACATATACATCATTATTTCAACATACGTCATATTCATCAGAGGGATTATTTTAAGTATAATACGGTTTTATTGCAAGTGTTGTAATGTGTGTAAGTGCGCCGTACATTATGTTTGTTTGGACCTTATGTGTGTTTCAGTGTAATGTGTGTAAGTGCGCCGTACATTATGTTTGGTTGGACCTTATGTGTGTTTCAGTGTAATGTGTGTAAGTGCGCCGTACATTATGTTTGTTTGGACCTTATGTGTGTTTCAGTGTAATGTGTGTAAGTGCGCCGTACATTATGTTTGTTTGGACCTTATGTGTAATGTGTGTAAGTGCGCCGTACATTATGTTTGTTTGGACCTTATGTGTGTTTCAGTGTAATGTGTGTAAGTGCGCCGTACATTATGTTTGTTTGGACCTTATGTGTGTTTCAGTGTAATGTGTGTAAGTGCGCCGTACATTATGTTTGTTTGGACCTTATGGGAGTTTCAGTGGTGGTTATATGTACAGTCTAAAACAATACTTTGCCCACATCTTTCTTAACCCATTGAGGATCTGACGCGTTTTAGCAGTTTATTCTGGCTATCAATAGAAGATTCTATACAGATAAGGAAGGATCTGTGGGAATGAAAAGGGTAAACACTATCTCAATTTACCCTCTGATTTCTATACATCCTTACTAATCTGATAACAAATCGTCTAATAATAGCCAGAAAACAGAAAATAAGTGCGTCGTCGATCCTCAGAGGGTTAATAGACTATGGAACCTCAAGTTACTATCATGTGTTCTTGATAGTTCTCATGTGTTTCTAATGGCCCTTGACTAATACTACTTATTTCCAAGTGTCAAGTTCATGTCCCTCTCTCTTAACCCCTTCTGTACCGTCGACATCCTTATTAATTTATTCTGGCTACTAGGAATCGGATTTATTCAACTTAGGAAGGATCTCTAGCAATGATAAAGCTTTGTACTATCTCAATCAACCCTTTTAGCTATCATAAATCCTTCTTAAGCTGCATACAAATTTATAAATATAGCTAGAATAAAGTACAACAAACGTCGCTGGTACAAGAATGGTTATTTTTAGGAACACAATCAAAACTAGCATAAAATATGTTTGCGGTGAACGATTCATTTAGACTATAATGTGCTTTGTGTAAATATGCTATGTCACTGCGGTATTAACCCCTTCTGTACCGGCGACGTCTAATTAATTGAATGCTGGCTATTATTAAACTACTATTTTAGGAAAGGTCCCTAGCAATTACAAGGCTTCAAACCATCTCATTCAACACTTTTTACTACCACAGAACCTCTAACCGCAAGAAACCGCCTAAATATAGCTAGAATAAAATGACCAAGACGTCGCCGGTACAGAAGGGGTTAACCATATTTGGTGCAGGGTGGGTCTTTTTGGAACCGCCTTGTTTCACTCCACTGGTTTGGAAATGTTGAAATATTTCACCTCATTAGTTTGGCGATTATAAGACACTTTACACCATTCACGTGTCGATTTTGTCTGGGCGAGCGATAGCAAGTCTACAATTTAAGAGAAGCCGACCTTTGTCCGGATAATTTTCCTACCGATAAATGCATTTTTTTTTTTTTTTTTTTTTTTTACAGGGAGTCTGGGACGCATTGTTTTAAGGGAGTCTGGGAGGCATTGTTTTTTTTATCTAGGGGGAAACTAAAATACATTGGTAAAAAATTACACCAGCAATCAGAACACTTAAAAAATGATAATATAACAACATAATTATCATCATATACCCTGAGACAGTACGTACACCTGATAGTGGAAAAGATAAACAGGGCAAAATATGAAGAAAAGAATCCATATCGAAATCTGAAACGAGCTTGACACTGAATTACACTCATTGGCTTCCGTAATCAAATTAATAAGAGTCGATCTTAAATGCCACTGTTTTTGTAAGCCGCGATACATGACCTAAGCCGTAGCAGACAGACTTAAAGGGGGGTAGTGCTCGGTTTTTGTGGACCCCCTTCTTCCTCATGTTAAGCATAATATTTTCAGGATTTTAAGACGTTCGTTCCAATAGTTTGGCGATTTTGAGACCTTTCGCCCAATTTTGTTTTCAATATTGAGACGTTTCGTGCCATTTAGGTATCGATTTTTTCCTGGCGAGCGATAGCCAGCCTGTAATTTCAGAAGGCACCGGCCTTCGGCCGAGACATTTTTCTACCGAAAAATGTACACATTTATCTTGAAAGGAGGTCTAGGGGGTATTTTTTTTAAGCTTGATGGAAGTCTAGGGAGACAATTTAAAAATATATAAATCAACATATACAGTAGGCCAAAAACCAAGCACTACCCCCTTAAACGGCCTTACTCACACTTCCGCCTTGGAATACGTATATTAACCCTTTCTGTACCAGCGACGTCGGTTATATTATATTGTAGCTCTATTTAGACGATTTTATACGGCTTAGAAAGGATCTGTGGTAGTTGAATGGCCTGATTAAGACAGTTCAAAGTTCAAAGCCTTATAATAAATAGAGATCCTTCCTAAACTAAATATAATAGATTAGTAGTAGCCAGAGTATAACATAAAAGACGTCACCGGTACGGAAGGGGTTAGATCTTATATAGTAATTGACTTTTTGCATACTTTATTATTTCCGTGTTGAAATCGCAGCTCAGACATATAATCATTCGTAATTGATATGGAAGTTTCATTGCAAGTTATCTCTCATATAAATTTAAACACGCATGCTTTGATCTCTTTGATATTTGCGATTCCTATAGTATTTTGTTGTTACTTCTCAAGTATACATATGTTATTTCTACATTGTTCTTTCTAACATTAAACTTTTGTTTTATTTAGTTAACCCCTTTTGCACCGGTGTGAGGTACAGAGTGACAGGTTAAAACAGCCCATATGCCTTGTATATAATCAAAACCAGTTGAATCACGACTGTATTTCGATATATGTTACTTAATGTTATTGTATTCGGTTAGGTTGGTTTGGTTAAGTTAGTAAATACAATAACATTAAGTAAAAATCCACCAAAATAGAATCGTGGTTAGCGCCCCGGGAGCCGTTGCCTTCTATAAGTAGGACTATACTTTATCCCACCAAATTATTGTTATTTATAATTATTTTCTGCATTAGTATTATTGTAAGTAGTGGTAGGTTATGCTCGCTAACGATATATTGAAATACAGTTGTGATTTAGCTGATTTAGCTGTTTTTGGTTATATACCGGTATAAGACATATGAGCTGTTTTAACCTGTCACTCTAGCACCTCACACCGGCACCGTCTGTTTTACTTTATTCTGGCTACTTTAGATGATTTAATTCAGTTAAAAAGAGTCTCCGGGACTTAACAGGCTTCGAACTATCTCATTTAACCCTTTTCACTGCGATAGATCCTTCTTAAACTGCACAAAACCGTCTAAATATAGCTAGAATATATTACAAAATACGTCGCCGGTCAGAAGGGGTTGAAGACAAATATATAATTTATCCTGATTGAAGATATGAGTACAGATAACCTAATATGTTATGCTTAAGGGGGGTGACCTGCTTTTTTTGTCTCCTTTTCTCTCTTTCTCTAGCTTGTATCCATTAAGCCTCATTCAGCCTACTGTTTTAAGACGTTTACCCCCATATAAGTATCGATTTTTTTCCTGGCGAGCGGTAACGAGCAAGCATATTTGTTTAACAAAATTTTTACAGCAGGTTAAGTTTGTACATTTTTCGATAGAAAAATTTCTCCGGCGAAGCCGGATTTCTCCATACAATGCTGGCTCGCTATCGCTCGCCAGGAAGAAATCGATACCTGGATGGGGTTAAACGTCTTAAAACAGTAGGCTGAATATGGCCGAATGGATACAAGCCAGAAAAAAACAGAAAAGGCGATAATAAAAGCAGGTCACCCCTCTTAAACCCCTTCAGTGCGAGGACGACTTTATACCATTGATTCTGGCTAAAGTTAGGCGACTTTTATGCAGCTTAAGAGGGCCCTATGTTATTCAGAGAGTAATTTGAGATCGTATTTACCCTTTAGAGTTCTAGAGGTAGATTATAAGCTTAGGAAAATCGTATAATGGTAACCAGAATAGGAGAGAAAATACGTCATCATGTGGAAGGAATTAATTAACCCTGTCATTACCGGTCAGGTTTTTATAATATGATTTCAGCTACATTTGAACGATTTTATGAAGCTTAGGAAGGATATATGGTAGCTAAAGGGATTCATTGAGATAATCTGCAGCCTTTCTCCCATCTCTTCTTATCTCTCCTATCTCCTATTCTCTTTCTAATTTTTATAAATGATCTCCTTAACTATACCTTAATTCCCATCCATTCATACGCAGACGACTCAACCTTACACCACTCCATTAGTTTTTCAGAACGCCCCAGCCAGCAATCCCTCAACGACAAACGTAATGAAGCCATAGAACTCTTAAATTCTGATCTAAATACTATTTCCAATTGGGGCAGAGAAAACCTTGTTAACTTTAATGCTTCCAAAACCCAATTTCTCCATCTATCTACCCGTCAGGATCTCCCAGCGGACTATCCCTTATTCTTCAACAATACAAAAATCAACCCTTCATCTTCTCTCAATATTCTTGGTGTCTCTTTTTCTTCTGCTCTCATTTGGAAGGACCATATTACCAGTCTTGCTAAGGCAGCCTCCCAGAAGCTGGGTGTGCTCAACCGCCTTAGGGGGTTCTTTTCCCCTGCACAGCTTCTTGCTCTGTACAGGGGCATAGTGCGCCCTTGTATTGAGTATTGTTCACATGTGTGGGGAGGTTCCTCTCACACCGCTCTCCTAGACAAAGTTGAAAGGAAGGCCTTTCGTATCATTAACTCCCGTCCACTCACCAACTCTCTGCAATCTCTCTCTCTCCGCCGCAATGTTGCATCTCTCTCGCTATTCTATCGCTACTATAATAATCAGTGTTCCTCAGAGCTATCCCAGTGCATACCACCTCCTTTACGTAGGGCACGTGGTACCCGTCTTGCAACTCAATCCCACCCCTACTCTGTGCAACTCTCCAACCCAAGAGTGAAACGTTACTCTCAAACTTTCTTCTACTCAACAGCTGAGCTCTGGAACTCTCTCCCAGAATCAGTCTTTCCCTCTTCCTATCACTTAAATTGCTTCAAACTCCGTGTGTCCAGGCATTTTGGCTCGAACGTCCCTTGATTTTGGCCCTGTCACTCTTTCAACTATGGGGGGGGGGGGCACTCGCTATAGGCAGTTATGCCTTTTGCCTCCCTCAATCACATAGAAAAAACAAAAAAACAAAAGACGTCCTACCTAAGCTGAATATAATCGTCTAATAGTTGTCAAATGTAATGGAAAAGACGTCAGCGGTAATAAACAGGTTAATAGTAGGCGAGTATCAAGCCGAGACCTGTCATTATCAAAGGGTTAACGTCTTATCACTTGGTCTTGATCAATTAATTCCCCCGCACACTCAAGGTCAAATCAGATCCATAAACAGGGTCGCTCCGGCGCGTGCCACCACACAAAAAGCTAATACCGTGAATGTCAGATAGTCCAATTAAGCCTTCTCATTGCTAGAGATCCTTTCTAAAATGAATAAAACCGATTCCTAGTGCCTGCTCCGGTGTTCCTCCTAAATTACAGGCTCGCTATCGCTCGTCTGGAAAAAATCGACACCTAAATGACACGAAAAGTCTTGATATTGACAAAGGAAAGGGGCAAAAGGTCTTAAAATCGGCAAAATAATGGGCTGGACGTCTGAAAATCTGAAAACTAAAGGGGCTAAACATGAGAGAGAAGGTGGACCAGAAAAACCAGCCCATCTCCTTTTAAAATCGCTGGTGCCGTCATTTGATCACTACAGACAAATATACGGAGCGAATTTGTTAGTCTTTTCTTAATACGTGGAGCTTTATTAATTGTTTCATGATAATCTATGAAGTATTTATAATTTATGAAGTATCCGTCAAAAAGGGTTTTCATTTACTGGAATAGTTTTAGTGTTTTATGTATTTGTATACTTTATATTTCTGGTTGATGCTGCGTAGAATAACAATATAATAATAATAATAACAAAATAATAATAATGTTATAATAATAATAATAATAATATTATGTAGCATAGGAAGAACTTACCAAAAATTGACCGCTAGCCTCTGTAACTCAAGAAGGGCCAGATCAAATGGACTGTTAATTTCCACCCGTATTCCCTGGCTGACCTTTCCCAAATAGTAGAAATATTAGCTCGATTACTTTAGTCGTTTGCGTGTTATAGAGGTTAATGTGCAAGAGTGTTAACCTACTTATTTGGACCAGGGTTTAGCAATCGTAGTGGAAAGATACACCTAAATTTGACTTATTATGCTCACCGGCTTTTGTGAATTATTGTCACCATCGTCTACTATTAGCATCTGAGGTGAAGCCATTGATTTCGGGGGCTCATGAGTGATTGGCGCTTTTGAATGCTTGTGTGCTTGCTTTTTGTCGGCCAACTGTTATGTATTCTGTCACCTCTTTTTCCTTTCTCGAGTTTCTTGCTGATCCTCCCTACCCTTTGTTGGAGTATGGCTTGGCTACTGACTGACTGTCTACTAATAGTCAGACTAAGATGGAGGATTGCGTGATGGTACAGTATATTGAAAGTGATAAACTGGTGTTAGTTAATGATATGTCTTTACTGTGATATTAGGGAAGGAGAGAAGTAAGTGTGTGTGTGTGTGTGTGTGTGTGTGTGTGTGTGTGTGTGTGTGTGTGTGTGTGTGTGTGTGTGTGTGTGTGTGTGTGTGTGTGTGTGTGTGTGTGTGTGTGTGTGTGTGTGTGTGTGTGTGTGTGTGTGTGTGTGTGTGTGTGTGTGTGTGTGTGTGTGTGTGTGTGTGTGTGTGTGTGTGTGTGTGTGTGTGTGTGTCAATATATATATATATAAATGAGTGTGTTTGTGTCTATGTCTGTTGTGTCTGCATGTGTGTGTGTCTGACTGTATATGTTTGTTTGTGTGAAAGAGTGAATACCTGTGTGAGAGAGAGAGAGAGAGAGAGAGAGAGAGAGAGAGAGAGAGAGAGAGAGAGAGAAAGAGAGAGGAAGAAGAATGTAGGTAAATAGAGTGAATGCCTTGGATAAACCACTAATATATTATGGAAGTGCTGCACATGTGACTTACCGTAAGGGGGGTAGTGCTTGTTCTTTGGTCTATCTATATTGTTATTAATATATTTTTCAGTTTCCATGCTAGACCTCCATCAAGCTTAAATAAACACCCCCACGTCACTCTTATCAAGATAAATTTGTACATTTTTCCGTAGAAAAAATTCCCGGCTGGTTCCTTCTAAAATTACAGGCTGGCTATCTCTTGCCAGGAAAAACACCGACACCTAAATGGAACGAAAAGACTTAATATTGACAAAGAAATGGGGCGAAAGGTCTAAAAATCGGCAAACTAATGAAACGAAAATCTTAAAATCACAAAACTAATATGCTAGACATGAGGGGGAAGGGGGTCAAACAAAAGCGACTACCACTCCCCTTAATAACCGCACCCGTTGCCAAGATGTCCATAATATACCCGAACCACCACTTGCCTAATGACGAGCTTGAGGGGGAGGTGGTCGCTTTTTCTGGTCCCCCTTCTCCCGCATGTTTAGCGTAATAGTTTTGACATTTTCAGACGTTCGTTCCGTTAGTTTGACGATTTTAAGATCTTTCGCCTCATTTTTTTGTCAATATTAAAACCTTTTCGTGCCTTTTAAGTGTTGATTTTTTCATGGCGAGCGATAGCAAGCCTGTAATTCAGAAGGAACCGGCCTCCGTCCGTGACCCTATTCTACCGATAAATTTACAAATTTGTCTTGAAAGGGGGTCTAAGGGGTATTTATTTAAGGGGTATTGATGGAAGTTTGATGGAAGTCTAGCGAGGAAACACAAACATTAATTAGTTAATAAATAAATAAATAAATAGACAAACACTACCCCATTTGCGGTGCAAATGATATCTCCGGTGGCATGCATTTACCGATAATACTCCGGGTTGCATCACGAAGGTTATATTGCACAGATTTATGGCCACACGGATTGCGATGTAAGGTACGGCGATCTTGCAACACGGGAATACCGAACTGGGGTCAAATAAAAGGAGTTGGGGTGAGCGAGATGGTGGTGGTCGACTCATCATTAAGGGGGGATGGGCCGGTTTTCTGGACCATTTTCTCCCTCATGTTGTTTAGCCCCATTCGTTTTCAGATTTTAAATTGTTTGCCCCATTAGTATGTCGATTTTAAGACCTTTCACACCATTTCTTCGTCAGTATTTAGACCTTTCGTGCTATTTAGGTGTCTATTTTTTCCCTGGCGAACGATAGTGAGCCAGTAATGTTGCAAGAACCGGCCTTCGGCCGGGAAATTTTTCTACCGAAAAATGTACAAATTAATTTAGAAGGGGGATCTAATGGATGTTTTTTTTTTTAATTTGATGGAGATCTAGGGAGGAAACTAGAAAAATATTGAATACATGCAAAAATCGCCCAAAAAGTGAACCATAAATATAACACTTTTGCTAGAGATATATCGAATGTAAGTAATAAAAATATGCTTGGGTGAATTATATGTTCACAATTAATTATATATAACTTTGTCTAGAGATATATGGAATGCAAATGATAAAAAAATGCTGGGATAAATTATATGTTCACAATCATCTAAGCGTAGTAGGGAAGGTATACAGTAGGGTAGTGATTGAGAGAGTGAGAGTGAGAACGGAGAAATGGATAGGCGACGAGCAGGGAGGTTTTAGGAAGGGAAGAGGATGTGTAGATCAGATTTTTACCCTGAATTGTGTTGTGGAGAAGTATCTGGAGAAGAAACAAAAGGTGTATGTTACCTTTATGGACTTGGAGAAGGCCTATGACAGAGTGGATAGAGAAGGTTTGTGGAAAGTACTTAGAATATACGGAGTAGAGGGCAAGTTGCTGAAAGCAGTGAAGAGCATGTATGAGGGTGCAAAGGCGGCAGTACGTGTGGAGAGTGAGCAGAGCGAGTTCTTTGACCTGAATGTTGGTTTGAAACAGGGTGTGTGATGTCCCCGTGGTTGTTTACTGTATATATGGATGGAGTTATGAAAGAAATACTATCAAGAGCAGTGGATGTTGGTGTATCGCTGAAAAGGGAGGGAATTGAGTGGAAGCTACCTATACTGCTGTTTGCGGATGATACAGTTCTGATGAGTGATAATGAATGGGAGTTGCAGGGTCTGGTAAATGAGTTTGGAACAGTGTGCGAAAAACGGAATTTGAAGGTAAATACGGGGAAGAGCAAGGTTATGGTCTTCGAAAGGGGTGAAGTCACAGAGTGTGAGGTGAAGCTGAACGGTCAGGCTATGGAGATCGTCAACTCTTTTAAGTATCTGGGCAGTGTGTTGAGTAAAGATGGGACTATGGATGAAGAGGTGCGGGAGAGGGTACAACAGGGGAAGAGGGTTGTAGGAACGCCAAAAGCAGTAACAAGAAATAGGGTGGTCAGTATGGAAGTGAAGAAGTCCTTGCATGACAGTGTGGTAATCCCGACACTGACTTACGGAAGCGAAGCATGGACGTTGGTTGAGAGACTCAGACCAAGAGTGAGAGCAGTGGAAATGAATTACTTAAGGAGTGCGTGCGGAGTTACATGGAGGGATAGACAGACTAATGAGGAAGTAAGAAGGAGGTGTGGTGTGGAGGTAGATGTGCTGGAAAGTGTGAAAAGGAACAACTTGAGATGGTTCGGCCATATGGAACGTATGGAAAGCGAGAGAATGACTAAGAGGGTGTACGAGAGCGAGGTGAAGGGACAGAGGGGGAGAGGTAGACCGAATATGAGGTGGAAGGATGGAGTGAGGAACTACATGAACGAAGGCGGTGCTGGTTGGGGGGAGGGGCGTCGACTGACTGGGGACAGAGGTGCATGGGGGCGGTTCGTTCGTGGCCACCCCTTCGGGGATCACGGCGTCAGGCAATAGATAGATAGAATTATTATTTAACTTTTTCTAGAGATATATCGAATGCAAATGATAAATTAATGCAAGGATAAATGATATGTTCACAATACACTTTTAATCTCTTTTAGGTGTGATGTATATATTGTTTATGCATATGCCGTAATAAATTTGTTAAATTACATTGAACTTTGTCTGCAAGGCTACTGAAACCTCCTTATATTTTGCATCTTTGCCATCGTTATAAACAATTATGATAGCAATAGTTTAGTTGTTGTGTACGATATTGTTAGATGACTTTAAAGATATTCTATTACAAAATGATGTCACTCGGGTAGTTGAGTGTAAGCATATGGTGATAATAAGGGAACTATATTAAAGTTTCCTGATGTATCCAAAACGCCACAAATGACCTTCGTCTTCTCTTCCTCACATTTTGTCTGCATACTATTTGAAAAAATAGATATGGTGTTGTTTATTATATATATATATATATATTTATTATGTTCTCTCCACTAACCAACTTTACTCCTAAACTCGATTAATGAAATTAACAAACACATGTGGCAGTCCGTGGATTCGAACCCAGGACGCTCACACCGAAAATTAACACACTTATGCATTGCACCACGAAGACAGTTAAAGAATATATTTATATAAATATATATATATTTTTACATAAATTTAAATGTACATAGACCCATACATATTTAATGCACAAACGGTTGTTTAGTGTTTTTCATCGGATACTTTAAATTAGTAGGAGACGAATCTAAACAAACACAATCGTATTTTATGGCAGTACCTGTATATTTACCAATAGTGGGATATTTTCCGCAAGGTGGTGTATACTCTTGTACTCAAGGTGGTGTATACTCGTGTACTCAAGGTGGTGTATACTAGTGTACTCAAGGTGGTGTATACTCGTGTACTCAAGGTGGTGTATACTCGTGTACTCAAGGTGGTGTATACTCGTGTACTCAAGGTGGTGTATACTCGTGTACTCAAGGTGGTGTATACTCGTGTACTCAAGGTGGTGTATACTCGTGTACTCAAGGTGGTGTATACTCATGTACTCGAGGTGGTGTATACTCGTGTACTCGAGGTGGTGTATACTCGTGTACTCAAGGTGGTGTATACTCGTGTACTGAAGGTGGTGTATACTCGTGTACTCAAGGTGGTGTATACTCGTGTACTGAAGGTGGTGTATACTCGTGTACTGAAGGTGGTGTATACTCGTGTACTCAAGGTGGTGTATACTCGTGTACTGAAGGTGGTGTATACTCGTGTACTCAAGGTGGTGTATACTCGTGTACTGAAGGTGGTGTATACTCGTGTACTGAAGGTGGTGTATACTCGTGTACTCAAGGTGGTGTATACTCGCGTACTCAAGGTGGTGTATACTCGTGTACTGAAGGTGGTGTATACTCGTGTACTGAAGGTGGTGTATACTCGTGTACTCAAGGTGGTGTATACTCGTGTACTGAAGGTGGTGTATACTCGTGTACTCAAGGTGGTGTATACTCGTGTACTCAAGGTGGTGTATACTCATGTACTCAAGGTGGTATATACTATTGTACTCAAGGTGGTGTATACTCATGTACTCAAGATGGTGTATACTCGTGTACTCAAGGTGGTGTATACTCATGTACTCAAGGTGGTGTATACTCGTGTACTCAAGATGGTGTATACTCGTGTACTCAGGGTGGTGTATACTCTTGTACTCAAGGTGGTGTATACTCGTGTACTCAAGGTGGTGTATACTCGTGTACTGAAGGTGGTGTATACCTTCGTGTATACCTCGTGTATACTGAAGGTGGTGTTTACTCGTGTACTGAAGGTGGTGTATACTCGTGTACTCAAGGTGGTGTATACTCGTGTACTCAAGGTGGTGTATACTCGTGTACTCAAGGTGGTGTATACTCGTGTACTCAAGGTGGTGTATACTAGTGTACTCAAGGTGGTTTATACTCGTGTACTCAAGGTGGTGTATACTCGTGTACTCAAGGTGGTGTATACTCGTGTACTCAAGGTGGTGTACACTATTGTACTCAAGGTGGTGTATACTCGTGTACTCAAGGTGGTGTATACTCGTGTACTCAAGGTGGTGTATACTCGTGTACTCAAGATGGTGTATACTCGTGTACTCAGGGTGGTGTATACTCGTGTACTCAAGGTGGTGTATACTCATGTACTCAAGGTGGTGTATACTCATGTACTCAAGGTGGTGTATACTCGTGTACTCAAGGTGGTGTATACTCGTGTACTCAAGATGGTGTATACTCATGTACTCAGGGTGGTGTATAATCGTGTACTCAAGGTGGTGTATACTCGTGTACTCAAGGTGGTGTATACTCGTGTACTCAAGGTGGTGTATACTAGTGTACTGAAGGTGGTGTTTACTCGTGTACTGAAGGTGGTGTATACTCGTGTACTCAAGGTGGTGTATACTCGTGTACTCAAGGTGGTGTATACTCGTGTACTCAAGGTGGTGTACACTATTGTACTCAAGGTGGTGTATACTCGTGTACTCAAGGTGGTGTATACTCGTGTACTCCAGGTGGTGTATACTCGTGTACTCAAGGTGGTGTATACTCGTGTACTCAAGGTGGTGTATACTCGTGTACTCAAGGTGGTGTACACTATTGTACTCAAGGTGGTGTATACTCGTGTACTCAAGGTGGTGTATACTCGTGTACTCAAGGTGGTGTACACTATTGTACTCAAGGTGGTGTATACTCGTGTACTCAAGGTGGTGTATACTCGGTTATGTTTGTGTCCAACCTTTGAATGATCCCTACAGCAATATTATGCTGCATAGATTTGGACTTAATTATGATTATCCACATTGTTTTAGGGGGATTTTAAGACGTTCAGCCCATTAGTTTGTCGATTTGAAGAACTTCCACCCCACTTCTTTATCAATATTAAGACCTTTCGTGCCATTTAGGGGTTGATGTTTTCCTGGCGAGCTACATTGAGTCTGTTATCTTGGAGGAACCGGCCTTTGGCCGGGATATTTTCTACTGAAAAATTTGCAAATTTATCTCAAATGGGAATCTTGGGGATTTTTTTTTAAGCTTGATGGAGATCTAGGGAGGAAACTAAACTAATAATGAATAATTAAAAATATAAATAAGAGTTCGCATTTGTTTCTAAAATACCGTGACTATTATAGTATGTAAACCACGTAGATATTTCAAATTTAATCTCATATCATAAACTTTCACACAAATTATGAGCAAAGTTTTCGGCAAACTATCAATTTTGACAATACATAGTGCCCGAAATTGGTTGGATAAGGACAAACTCTCCTGATCGGGACATGGCAGAAACTGGGACCGGTAAATATCCCTTTCTGTACCGGTGACGTATTTTATTTTTATTTCTGCTACATTTTATGAAGTTCATGAGGGATAAATGGTAGCTAAGAGGAAAATGGTGATCTGTAGGCTTTTCATTGGTAGACGTCCTTCCTAAAGTGAATAAAATCGCCTAATAATTGCCAGAAAAAAAAAATATCCTGTCACTAGGTTAAGTGGCTAGAGGCTGTTTCTTTTTCTTCATATAATTCATGTATTCATGTACTTTTTTAGTTTCCTCGCTAGACCTCCCTCAGACTTGGAAAAACACCCTCTAGACCACCCTCAAGATAAATTTGTACATTTTTCGGTACAAAAATGTCCCAGCCGATGGCCGGTTCCTCTTATAATTACAGGCTCGCTATCGCTCGCCAGGAGAAAATTGACACCTAAATGGCACGATAGGTCTTAAAATTGACAACGAAATGGAGCTAAAGGTGTTAAAATCGCCAAAATAATGGGCCGAACGTCTTTAACATTTCAAAACTAATGGGGATAAACACGAGGGAGAAAAGGGTCCAGAAAACCGGCCCATCACCCCTTAAGATTTCACACAAGTGTTCGGCGAACTGTTGATTTTGGTTATACGTAACGCCCGAACTCGGTTGGATAAAAACAAATTCTGCGGACCGGAACACGAAAAAAACTGGTCCCAGTTAATTAATAAAATCTGAAGGACTATGAGGTTGGGGGGGGGGGAGTGAGTGTATGTGTGTGTGTGTGTGTGTGGGGGGGGGGCGGGGGGAGAGACAGGCGGTGAAAGGTGCCGGGGGTGAGGTGGGATGGGGGGTATATCGGGACCTGGGATTGTGCACCGTCTGGCTTATATAACACATATATATAGCTATAACATAATATATATAGCTATAACATATATATTATGAACTATACTATATAGCTATAACACATACACTGTATATATAGCTATAACACATATCTAGCTTCATCTAACGGTTTCTAACAGCAAGTCCTACCGTAGCCTTACCCGATATATAATATTTATCCTATCACATTCTATGGCAAATCTAACTTACTGTAGATTTAGTATGCAACTCAGCTTCAATGATTTGTATTTACTGTGACCTGGGCCAGTGGCTACGTAGCCCATAGATTAATTAAGGGGAGATGGTTCATGTTTTGGTCGATTTCTTCATTTATATATTATTTTTCTAGTTTCCTCCCTAGACCTCCATCAAACTTAAACAAACATCCATTAGATCCCCCTTCTAGATTAATTTGTAAAAAAAATCGGTAGATAAATGACCGGCCGAAGGCCGGTTCTCCCTAAATTACAGGCTCATTATCGTTCGCCAGGAAAACAAAATCGAAACCTAAATAACACGAAAAGTCTTAATATTGACAAGTACATGGGGTAAAAGGTTTTAAAATCGACAAACTAGTGGGACAAACTTCTTAAAATCTGAAAAATAATGGGGCTAAGCATTAGGGAGAAGGGGGACAAGAAAACGACCCATCTCCCCTTAATGTAGTGTTGAGGTCTTGCTAGCTATATTTACCCACGATAGATAGCGATATATACTGTATAATTATATGCACGCCATAACTTCACATGCTGGTTATATATATATATATCTATATACTGTATATATATATATATATATATATATATATATATATATATATATATATATATTTGTAATAAGTTGATGTATATTTCCTCTTGCACTCGAATATCTCAGGTTGGTTGTTTTCATTTTCCATCTAACCTAACGAACACTAATCTCTCAGCACAACTAATTGTGCTGTGATTTATTTGAGATTGGCATAAACTTGACTAGGTAATAATAGGTTGCAATTAGTTGGATTAGTTCCGGTTACTTAGCGGGATTAACCTTTTTCAATACCGGTGCCGTCCTTTTCATTATATGCCGGAAATTCTCCCTACCAGAAATTGTTGGAGTTACCGCGCCAGACACGATGTTTTGTACAGTAAGCGACCTGGGCCCTTTACATGGCGATATCCCACAGTTCTTCACCCTCCCTCTCCATCATTAATTCTTAATTATAAGCTATATGTCGTACTTTCTATAGCTGACATACATTACAGTCATTGCATATTGATGCTCATTATATTTTAAAGTCACCCATAATATTAAATAACTTATATATATATATATATAAGGAAGTAGGTATTTTCGCGCTTTTTTGTTATGTTAGTTAATCATCTTTATAATTTTGCTTTTAGTAATTTCTTGGTACATATGGACATTCCCACGACTACCATACTATATAAGCACTTAGTGTAGCCATCCAGTATATAGTAAAATCATGCAGAATCTTAGGGAATCGTGATAAACTTTGAATAGACTAGGTGTTGAGTATTGTTGATGTCGACAGACGTAGCTCTGGCACTACTTCGGAATCGTCCACCAGAGGTGTCCGGTGAATTCCTGGTAGGGAGAATTATTAGACGATTTTATGCAGCTTTAGACGGACGTGAAGCAATTAAGGGGGTAGTACTCGCTTTTTCTGGACCCCCTTCTCCCTCATGTTTAGCATAATAGTTTTGAGATTTTAAGACCTTTCGTGCCATTTAGGTGTCAATTTTTTCCTGGCGAGCGATAGCGAGCCTGTAATTTTGAAAGGAACCGGCCTTTGGCCAGGACATTTGTCGACCGAAAAATTTATCCTGAAAGGGGGTTTAGGGGGTATTCGTATAAGCTTGATGGAGGTCTAGCGAGGAAACTAAACAATATGTAAGTAACATAAATACATAGACCAAAAAACAAGTACTACCCCCTTAAAAGGGTACCGACTCTCTCAATTAACCTTTTTAACTACCACAGATACTTCCTAAACTGCATATGCTTACTTGCATTCATTTCTTTGGGAGGTGTTTGGTGTTGGAGCGAAATCAATAAAAATAGCATATATATATGTGTAAATATATATGAGTTAAAAACACAGACATCCCCGACAGTGAAAGGGTTAAGTGCTTGGTTTTTGGTCTACCGTATATATTTATTTATTTATATATTTTTGAGTTTCCTCGCTAGACCTCCATCAAGCTTATAGAAAAACTCCCCCTAGACCCCCTTTCAAGATGAATTTGTACATTTTTCGGTAGAAAAAAATCCCTGCCAAAGGCCGGTTCCTTCTAAAATTAGAAGCTCGCTATCGCTCGCCATGAAAAAATCGACACCTAAAGGGTACGAAAGGTCGTAATAATGACAAACGAAATGAGGCAAAAGGTCTCAAAATCGTCAAATTATCGGAACGAACGTCTTAAAACTTCAAAACTAATATGCTAAACGTGAGGGAGAAGGGGGTCCTGGAAGAGCGAGTACTACCCCCTTAAATTGTAGGAAAAGGATTACCGGGAAAAGATACCCCCGCCCCCCCCCCCCCCCCAACATAATATATCTGAATTATTACTGAATTATTGTATCACAGTATTGATGTTATGATTAGTAATATAGGCCCATATTGCACATGGCTAAGACAGATATATGATGTTCCTAATGTTAACATAATTATTGTACCACAAAGATTTTTTTTTATCGTAATGTATTATTGTCTGCCCGCATCCACTCTATGGAGTGGTAAATAAAAGAAATTATGTCAAGTATAGTTTCTCCTGTCGCTATACCTACCTATGTCACCTATATGGTGTTCGCCACTCTGCTAGTGGCACCGAGGAGCGCACCGGCCCGTATTGTTGTTTGAAAATTGGTGCAGCAGACTGTTCGAAGGGGCGGAGCAGTCCCCTGAGAAGATGGGCTCGTCTGGCACTTTTTGTAGTTCGACTTCTAGGGTTCCCTTGAAGCTGTCTAACGAGACGCCCCCCATGTCTCTTACTCGCCGCGGGAGTTTGTTGAAGAGACGTGTTCCTCTATGTGATAACCAGCCCTCTTGCAGAGAGCCCATAGCACCCCGAGTTTTCTTCTTGGGGATATCGCATTACCGGTCATAGAATTATTCACCCTTTACTCTTCCACCTCATTCTCACTCTTCCACCTCATTCTCACTCTTCCACCTCATTCACACTCTTCCACGCCGTTTCCTTCCCTCCCTTTCTCCCTCAGGCGCGGCTGCAACCATACTTTCATTTGTCATATGCTCTACACGTCCAAATTTCCACAGTCCACTTAGTTGAGTACCCCTTTAATTTCGCCTCCACTCCACACTGATAGCAAACTCTCATACCAGCTCTAAGTGATTTCACATACACGTTAAAGATCATTTGTGTTCAGTGATCTAACTCTGAACTAGAGTTTTTGGCTTCCCCTGTGTCGCTCCATTAGTTTGGAGATTTAAAGACGCTTCACTCCATTTAGGTATTAATTTTCGTCTGGGCGAACGAAAGCGAGCATGTAACTTAAAAGTTATCGGCCTTTGCATGAGACATTATTCCGCTGCAAAAGTACAAATTTAGCTTGAAGGGCATCTGGTTGGTTATTCATAAATGAATGGCATCACCAACCCACTAATTAACTTACAAATAAACCTAAATTATTAAATTAATTAAGCAATGAATACATGTGGAACTCCGTGGATTCGAACCTAGGATACTCACACCGAAATTCTGCCCTCTTAACTATCATGTTGCAGTTGGGTGTATGTAACTTGTACAAGCTTAGATAAAGATACAGTATTCGAGAATGCATAATATATCGTAGGCTTGTGCATAAAGCTGTCAATAAAGTCTCCTCCTCATATGGTGTTTATATAAAGTCTCCTCCTCATATGGTGTTTATATAAAGTCTCCTCCTCATATGGTGTTTATATAAAGTCTCCTCCTCATATGGTGTTTATATAAAGTCTCCTCCTCATATGGTGGTTTATAAAGTCTCCTCCTCATATGGTGTTTATATAAAGTCTCCTCCTCATATGGTTTGGCTCTCATATGGGTTTATAAACTCCTCTCACTAGTGTTTAGAGCTCCTCCCATGATATGGTGTTTATATAATCTCCTCCTCATATGGTGTTTATATAAATACCCTCCTCAGCGCTGTATATGGTGTTTATATAAACTCTCCTCCTTGATTGATTATATTTTAAGTGTTGCAGAAACCTAGGAGGTGTTTATTAGCGTAATACCTCTAAATAAATATTCCCCTCTGGTCTTGATGACTGCATGTATCCATAGCTTTTAAATAATCGCTATGAGTTAAGTAGCTTCTGGCCCATTTCTTCCGCAATATTATGTCTACCGAAATTCGACTTAGCTTGTCATTAGTGACGTGTCGATTTTTTTTCTGCGAAAAATTTCACTAACCAATTTTCAAATTATGAAGAGGTTATGTGGCGAGACAGGGGGAGGCAGGAATTTAGAAATTTCGGAGCTCCGGGACATTTTCTATCGAAAAATTCACACATTTATCTTGAAGGAGTTGGGTGGGTGTTTTTTTAAGCTTGGATTTGCAGGGGTTTACAAAAACATTATAAAATTATACATAAATGAGCCAATAAATCCGGCCATCCCCCCTTAGGGTGATGATATTGACCACTTGCGAGTTGCAGGCTATAAGGAAGCCTGAATCATAGACATATATTTAACCGAAGTGCAATTATAATGTCGGTTTCTCATGGATAAAAAGTAATTTGGCTTTATGTAATTATATATGTACAGTCGGATACAATAGTCACTCCTAAATATCGGAGACTTCAGCATTTCTATTTAGGGAAGTATTTCTCTGGAAACGAAATTATGAATATAAGTTTCTATACATCAACTATAAAACTATAAAATACTATTTATTGAAAGGCTAGTACCGGTATATCAACAACTCAAACCAGACAGTTATAATTGCATACAGATCCAGGAATTCTTATGAGTGGGCTAGAGACTATATGGTATCCAAGTGTTACGCAACCATATTTAGCTGGTAATTCTGTTTATTATCGACGTCTACAGCTCCAACTTCCTTATAGCCTGAAACTCTTAATTGGTCTATTATTAGAGGTGTGGATTACAGCTGATTATATTCCGTCTAACCACACGTCTCCTACACCTGCGTTGTTCACCTGAGCTCATTACACTCATTATGTACCGCTCATGACTTAACTCAACCACCTCCTCTCTCATGCGATTGTTTATCTTAACTTTCTCATTCACTTATTTCCTTTATCTTCCTCCCTCATCTGTTTTGATCACCTTATTCACCTACTTCCTTCACCTATTTAATTCACGTTTATCATTTACCTGATACAATCTCACCTAGAGTTTCCATCCTCGATTCCCAGATTTGTCCTCACACAAGTCTTCCATACTGGTCACTCTTCCCTGAATATCACACTCGTATCCAACCCACTCACATATCCCTCCTCTGCCCCAAACAGCCATTTTTGTCAATTTGTTTTCAATCTCGGCCTCGAAACGACCTCCGATCGTGGCCTCGCCCCCTCTATGACCTGACCCAGGTCAATTGACACCCACATGCAAAGTTTCAGCTCCCCAGGTCCAAAACTGCGGCCGCCTATTTAGAACACACAGACAGACAAACAGACACACGAACTGATTTAATAATATAGATTATTATTATTATTTGTTCGTATTAATATTGTTATTATTATTATTTTCGCAGTTTAAGAAGGATCTGTTATTCAGAGGGTTTCTTGAGATCGCATTTACACCTTTTAGTCCTCAAGGTCGAATATATTTAAAAAAAAAAAAAATCATCGAATGGTAACGAGAACATGATTAAAATTACGTCATGGTGCTGAAGTGGTTATAATAGTTATTAAAACCTGCCTGCCAACTAATAACCTCTTACTATATGTGTCGGTAAGATAGGGCACACATATTCTACATACTTCTATACCGAGCGATTCGTGCTGTACAATTACCGAACATATGTTATGTGGTCGATAAACATGACTGATAAATGAGGGAGGTTTATATAATTATTCAGCAGGTAGTCTATTCGCTGTAAGTAGGCGATAAATCATGACATCTAACCTCTGTAACTCTAAAACGACTAGAGTAATCGAGCTAACATTTCTACCATTTGGGAAGAGTCTGTCGAGGAATAGATGTGGAAATGTACAGCCAATTTGCTGTAGCCCTTTTTGAGTTACAGAGGATAGAGGTCATGATTTCTCGGCTAATTACAGTGAATAGACTATAATATAAATGCCACACTCGACCAGCTGTATTTGCCTGCACATGTTTGGACCAGAGATGAATTTGCCCGGTTCTGGGTACGAGTGCTTGCTGGCCTAGGAAGTATATTTACCTTGTGAGTCGCCGTATCAACCAAACACTATACTCGATTATTGTATTTATGGTTATTACCATTGTTATTATTAATATTATTAGTGTTATTGTTATTATTATTATTGTTATTATTATTATTATTATTATTATTATTATTAGTTATTATTATTATTATTATTAATATTATTAATATTATCATTATTATTATCATTATTATTATCATTATTATTATTGTTATTATAATTAATATAATTTATTATTATTATTATTATATATATATATATATATATATATATATATATATATATATATATATTCTCTTTTAAACAGACGAGGTTAAAGGCAACAGAAGTTTCAGCATTCAGGATTTTATTGTTACAGCTTTCAATAGTTCTAACAATTTTCCTCTGGGGTTCAGAGATGAGGTACAACAGGTTAGCAAAATTCATGGTGGATCCAACGTTTCACAAGTAAACATCTTGCATCTTCAGGGAATGGACAGGTAATGATTAGAATAAGGACAAAGCAACATATTTATACAAAATTCGAGGATCAAGAATAGGTAGGTGGGCGGATCCTCGAATTTTTTATAAATATGTTGCTTTGTCCTTATTCTAATCATTACCTGTCCATTCCCTGAAGATGCAAGATGTTTACTTGTGAAACGTTGGATCCACCATGAATTTTGCTAACCTGTTGTACCTCATCTCTGAACCCCAGAGGAAAATTGTTAGAACTATTGAAAGCTGTAACAATAAAATCCTGAATGCTGAAACTGCTGTTGCCTTTAACCTCGTCTGTTTAAAAGAGAATCTATTACCTGGCTATACTAACATATATATATATATATATATATATATATATATATATATATATATATATATATATATACTGTATAATGTACTGTATATGTATATATATAATTATAGTTTTTTTGTTATATGATAGAAAGTTTAAATCCCTAGCAGTGGGTTAATCGACACTTAACCTTTTCCTTACCGGCAACGTCTTTTAATTTTATTCAGCTTAGAAATGATCTTCAGCAATGAACAGACTTCGAACTATCTCCTTTTGCCATTTTTACTACCACAGATCCTTCTCAAACTGCTCAAAATCGTCTAAATATAGCAAGATTAAAAGTGAAAAGAAGTCGCCGGTACGGAGGGGGTTAATGTATAAATATGCAACGGCTATGTCTGCATCATATTATGGACAGGTTATCACATAATATAACACTTGTTTGGGGGTGTAATAACCGAGTAATTAATGGGGATAGGTATAATTAAGTTTTTCCCCTCTCCCTCATGTTTAGCATATTAGTTTTGAGGTTTTAAGACGTTCGTTCCTTTAGTTTGGCGATTTTGAGACCTTCCCCCTAATTTGTTTGCAATATTTAAACCTTTCGTGCCGTTTAGGTGTCAATCTTTTCCTGGCGAGCGATAGCAAGCCTCTAATTTTAGAAGGAATCTGTCTTTGGCCGGGACATTTTTCTACCTAAGAAATACAAATTTATCGAGGTCTAGTGAGGAAACCCAAAAATAAATTAACCCTTTCACGCATTTATGACACAGAGGTTGCCAGATTAGCAATAAGAAGTAGAGTTCTCTCACTCTTATAATTACCTCTCCAAAATTAGTTTTCTGCCCACAGCTAACTCAAAGACAACAGCAGAGGTTGAAGTAACTAAACTAAAGGTTTCTAAATACCCCTGATGGTAACAAAGCCTTTAAAGTATCCCCAATAGGCTCAAATTCGCGTCATATGTCGGAGAGGGTTAATAAATAAATATATAGACCAAAAACCAAGCACTACCCCCTTAAGGGGAGATGGTCTTATTTATTTGCTTCGTGTTTGGATTATTTTAATATGTTTTCGTTTCCTCCCTAGACCTATCTATCTATCTATTGCCTGACGCCGTGATCCCCGAAGGGGTGGCCACGAACGAACCGCCCCCATGCACCTCTGTCCCCAGTCAGTCGACGCCCCTCCCCCCAACCAGCACCGCCTTCGTTCATGTAGTTCCTCACTCCATCCTTCCACCTCATATTCGGTCTACCTCTCCCCCTCTGTCCCTCCACCTCGCTCTCGTACACCCTCTTAGTCATTCTCTCGCTTTCCATACGTTCCATATGGCCGAACCATCTCAAGTTGTTCCTTTCACACTTTCCAGCACATCTACCTCCACACCACACCTCCTTCTTACTTCCTCATTAGTCTGTCTATCCCTCCATGTAACTCCGCATGCACTCCTTAAGTAATTCATTTCCACTGCTCTCACTCTTGGTCTGAGTCTCTCAACCAACGTCCATGCTTCGCTTCCGTAAGTCAGTGTCGGGATTACCACACTGTCATGCAAGGACTTCTTCACTTCCATACTGACCACCCTATTTCTTGTTACTGCTTTTAGCGTTCCTACAACCCTCTTCCCCTGTTGTACCCTCTCCTAAGTACCCTAAGTACCCTAGACCTAACAAGCTTAAAAAAACACCCGCTATATATATATATATATATATATATATATATATAATATATATATATATATATATGTATATATATATATGTATATATATATATATATATATATATATATATGTATATATATATATATATATATATATATATATATATATAATATATATATTAGAAGTTTAAGGGGGGATAGGCCGGTTTGTCTGGTCCCCTTTTCACTATAGTTTAGCCCCTTTGTTTTTTTGAGATTATAAGACGTTCGCCCTATTAGTTTGGCGATTTAACACCTTTCGCTCCATTTCTTTGTCAATATTATGACCTTTCGTGCCACTTAGGTGTCGTTTTTTTCCTAGCGAGCGAAAGCGAGCCTGTAAATTTTAGAGTATCCGGCCTTCCCGGGACATTTTCCTACCGAAAATTGTACACATTTATCTTAAAGGGGGGTCTAGTTTTTTTTTTTTTTTTTACAGGTTGATGGAGGTCTAGGGAAGAAACTAAAATAAACATATACAAAGATAAAACAATAAGCCAATAAACACGACTCCTCTCCCCTTAATAGTACCTCTAGTTATTCCTGCCTTTAGTTTTGCATTGTAGTTAATAATAGACGAGTTTACTACGCGCAGAAACAGCTTGGAAGAGAGAATTTGACAGACGTTTTGATGAATGACGTATATAATCTAAAGCATATCTATATATACAGGGCTTGGGGATATATATATGAAGTTTTCTATATGTGGAGAGTTAGATTTGCAGTGTTAATATTTTAGTTTTATTGTTACTCAGTTACTTGTTCGTCAAGGGGAATCCACGCAATGCGAGCTAAGCTCATTATTATCGCGCCTCCTTAACTGGGAATGTATTGCGTGAAATGCATGTTAAGTGTTTTATGTACTGTTGGAATGGCTGTGGATGTGTGTGTAGTCTGTATTTAGCCAATTGGCGACATTGGAAACGAAGGCTTAGGGTGGATCTGTATGGTACCATTCTCACTATAGACGGTACCGTCTCGCCCGAAGGCTTAGGTAGCCATCAGCTTAGGTGAACCATATGATACCCATCTCGCCTTGTACCATTTTTGCCAACCCCAGATGGGACGTCACAACGTCGTCCACTTATTCCAGGTACCTATTTACAGCTAGGTGAACTGAGGCTAACACATGAAAGGAGACAAGCCCAATTTGTCTCCGCCCGGTCTGGGATTGAACCCCCGACCCCTCGTGTGTGAGACGAGAGCTCTACCTACTAGGCTACGGGCTGTGTGTGTGTGTGTGTGTGTGTGTGTGTGTGTGTGTGTGTGTGTGTGTGTGTGTACAGACAGTATGTGTACGTGTGTGTGTAAATGTGTGTGTGTGTATACAATGTAACTAGAATAAGATAGATTGTACACCACTTTGTAACTGTCACCTTATAAAAAAAAAAATGTATTGTGTGTGTGTGTGTGTGTGTTAATTATTCATTGGCAGCCCTGAGGCACAAACTCAAGCATACAGTTCCTTAAGGGGGTAGTGCTTGTTTTCCTGGACCCCTTTCTCCCTCGTGTTTAGCCCCATTAGTTTTGACATTTTAAGACGGTCGGCCCAATATTTTGGCGATTTTAACAACTTTCGCCCCATTTCGTTGTCATTTTTAAGACCTTTCGTGTAATTTAGGTGTCGATTTCTTCCACTCGAGCGATAGCGAGCCTGTAATTCTAAGAGAAATCAGCCTTCGGCCGGAATTTTTTTCTACCGAAAGATGTACAAAATTATCTTGAAAGGGGGTCTAGGTTTTTTTTTCTGAGCTTGATGGAGGCTTAGCGAGGAAAGTAAAAACAAGATGAATAAATTAATTAATAGACCAAAAGTCCAGCCACCAAGCCCTTAACCTAGGTACAGTCCAGCCACCAACCCCTTAACCTAGGTACAGTCCAGCCACCAACCCCTTAACCTAGGTACAGTCCAGCCACCAACCCCTTAACCTAGGTACAGTCCAGCCACCAACCCCTTAACCTAGGTACAGTCCAGCCACCAACCCCTTAACCTAGGTACAGTCCAGCCACCAACCCCTTAACCTAGGTACAGTCCAGCCACCAACCCCTTAACCTAGGTACAGTCCAGCCACCAAGCCCTTAACCTAGGTACAGTCCAGCCACCAACCCCTTAACCTAGGTACAGTCCAGCCACCAACCCCTTAACCTAGGTACAGTCCAGCCACCAACCCCTTAACCTAGGTACAGTCCAGCCAACCCCTTAACCTAGGTACAGTCCAGCCACCAACCCCTTAACCTAGGTACAGTCCAGCCACCAACCCCTTAACCTAGGTACAGTCCAGCCACCAACCCCTTAACCTAGGTACAGTCCAGCCACCAACCCCTTAACCTAGGTACAGTCCAGCCACCAACCCTTAACCTAGGTACAGTCCAGCCACCAACCCCTTAACCTAGGTACAGTCCAGCCACCAACCCCTTAACCTAGGTACAGTCCAGCCACCAACCCCTTAACCTAGGTACAGTCCAGCCACCAACCCCTTAACCTAGGTACAGTCCAGCCACCAACCCCTTAACCTAGGTACAGTCCAGCCACCAACCCCTTAACCTAGGTACAGTCCAGCCACCAACCCCTTAACCTAGGTACAGTCCAGCCACCAACCCCTTAACCTAGGTACAGTCCAGCCACCAACCCCTTAACCTAGGTACAGTCCAGCCACCAACCCCTTAACCTAGGTACAGTCCAGCCACCAACCCCTTAACCTAGGTACAGTCCAGCCACCAACCCCTTAACCTAGGTACAGTCCAGCCACCAACCCCTTAACCTAGGTACAGTCCAGCCACCAACCCTTAACCTAGGTACAGTCCAGCCACCAACCCCTTAACCTAGGTACAGTCCAGCCACCAACCCCTTAACCTAGGTACAGTCCAGTCATTATATAACTTTGATTATGGAGTCACATGCGAGCTTTGGAGATCAAGGTTATGTCTTGAGTAATTATGAGCGAGAGTGTACTTAAGTGTGTGTGTGTTGTTGTTGTGTGGTGTGTGTGTGGGTGGGTGTGTAGGTGTGTGTGGGGGGGGGGGGGTTGTGTAGGTTTATGGGTGTGGTAGTGGGTGTGAATGTTTGTGTAGGTGTGTGTGTGTGTGTAGGTGTAAGGGTATGTGTGTGTGTGGGTATGCGTGTATGTGTAGGGGGGTGTAGGTGTATGTGTGTGTGGGTGTATGTGTGTGGGTGTATGGGTGTGTGTGGGTGTATGGGTGTGTGTGGGTGTATGGGTGTATGGGTGTGTATGGGTGTGTGTGGGTGTGTGTGGGTGTGTGTGTGTGTGTGTGTGTGTGTGTGTGTGTGTATAGATGTGTGTGTGTGTATAGGTGTGTCTGTGTGTGTGTGTGTGGTGTGTGTGTGTGTGTGTGTGTGTGTGGTGTGTGTGGTGTGTGTGTGTGTGTGGTGTGTGTGTGGGTGTGTGTGTGTGTGTGTGTGTGTGTGTGTGTGTGTGTGTGTGTGTGTGTGTGTGTGTGTGTGTGTGTGTGTGTGTGTGTGTGTGTGTGTGTGTGTGTGTGTGTGTGTGTGTGTGTGTGTGTGTGTGTGTGTGTGTGTGTGTGTGTGTGTGTGTGTGTGTGTGTAATAAGAATAATAATAATAATAATAATCGGTTTATTTCAAGCCGGAAGCCAATGGGGCTGAAAATACACAGACTTAACCTAGATCTTATCCTAATGGATCAACAGACTGATCCTGGCAGCTAACGAGAGCGCCTACATACTCCCAAGGGAGTAGGACGTGGGCAGGAGACTTTGTGGGTCCCCCGAGACGATCCGCCCAGATCTTGCCTTCACGGCCAGGGAAAGTTTTTGAGAGAACTTCCCCTGCCAGCGCCTGGGATTGAACCCCCGACACCAGAGCTAATGCTCCCAATACAGAGTACTAAGCGCGGTCGGCCACCGTGACCGTCACCACCGACCCGTGTGTGTGTGTGTGTGTGTGTGTGTGTGTGTGTGTGTGTGTGTGTGTGTGTGTGTGTGTGTGTGTGTGTGTGTGTGTGTGTGTGTGTGGTGTGTGTGTGTGTGGTGTGTGTGTGTGTGTGTGTGTGTGTGTGTGTGTGTGTGTGTGTGTGTGTGTGTGTGTGTGTGTGTGTGTGTGTGTGTGTGTGTGTGTGTGTGTGTGTGGTGTGTGTGGGCGTGTGTGTGTGTGTATGGGCGTGTGTGTGTGTAGGCGTGTGGGCGTGTTTGTGTGTGTGTGTGTGTGTAGGCGTGTGTGGGTGTATATGTGTGTGTGTGTGTGTAGGCGTGTGTGTGTGTATATGTGTGTGTGTGTGTAGGCGTGTGTGGGTGTATATGTGTGTGTGTGTGTATATGTGTGTGTGTGTGTAGGGGGGTGTAGGTGTATGTGTAGGTGTATGGATGTGTGTGTGTGTGTGTGTGTAGGTGTAAGGGTATGTGTGTGTGGGTGTATGGATGTGTGTGTGTGTGTGTGTATGTATGTATGTGTGTGTGTATGTGTAGGTGTGTGTGGGTGTATGTGTAGGTGTATGGATGTATGTGTGTATATGTGTGTGTGTGTAGGGGGGTGTAGGTGTGTGTGGGTGTATGTGTAGGTGTATGTGTAGGTGTATGGGTGTGTGTGTGTGTGTGTGTGTGTCTGTGTGTGTGTGTGGGGGGGGGGGAATATAGTAATTATTTCTGTTGTATGGTTCCTAATGCCCGTGTAACGTCACTATAAACATACAGCCTGAGGCCAAACAAGTTAGTCTATCTATCTATCTTATCTATTGCCTGACGCCGTGATCCCCGAACTAAACGCCTCAAGATTATTTTTCTCATCCCAAATTATATATAAAGTTGTTTTAACGTGGGCTTAATATATTGATAAGGTCAATGAATATATTAAAATCAGCAATATAATGGTTCATAACAATACAATTAAGAGACAATTCCCCACAGACCCTGACTATACACCCTTCACCAATCACCAGACAAAGCATAACATCAACAATCTCAAGCACTCACCTGCCTGTGGCCTAGACAACATAAGCAACATACACCTCAGACACCTGGGACCACAAGGCATACAAGCACTCACTAACATATCAAACTACAGCTACTCACACAACACAATACCAGACATTTGGAAGCATGGTATCATCATCACATTCCCCAAACCCAACAAAGACCCCACGCTACCCTCCTCGCACCGCCCCATCACACTTCTTTGCTCCCCCTCCAAAGTCATGGAACGCCTAGTATTACAACTAATTACACCTGACCTACCCCTAGCTCCAACACAACATGGCTTTAGGCCACTGCACTCCACACACACTCTTCTCACAGACCTTACAAAGAGCTTTCGACGGCATCAACTCAGCTAGACCACCACACAGATCACTATTAGCCACACTCGACATTAGTAAAGCCTTCGATGCCATCCCCCGCCACAATCTAACAAACAAAATCTACAACACAAACATGCACAACAACACAAAAAGGTGGCTGGCCAACTTCCTAGCAGGCAGATGTGCACACGTATCTTTTGCCGGTCAGTCATCTAAAATCAGAAACTTTCCAAACGGAGTCCCACAAGAATCCGTCCTATCGCCCGCACTCTTCAATCTGTACATGCACGATATAACTACACCCAATACGCCCCAAATAAACTTAGCCTCCTATGCAGATGACATAACACTCACATGCACACACCATGACCCAAAAAGAGCAACAGATCTCCTTCAACCCTATCTCAACACACTACATGGTTGGTGCACTACAAACAGACTTAATCTAGCCCCAGCCAAATCCACCGCAACCCTGCTCACAAGTTGGACAGGAGAACACGAATACATCCCTCAACTCACCATAAACAACACACCCCTAACACATACACACACACACCCAAAATCCTAGGAGTAACATATGATACTCATATGACATTCAAACAGCACACCACAAACATTAAAAAGAAACTGACACCCAGACTTAACGCCCTCAGGTCACTTGCTCACACAAAATTTGGACACAACAAAGAAACTACCACCACAGTATATAAACAATACATAAGATCAGTGATGGAATACGCAAGCCCAGCCTGGGCTTCTAACCTATCTGAAACACATCATAAGACCTTACAGACTATTCAAAACAAAGCCCTGAAGATCATTACAGGCTGCACAGCTACTTCACCCACAGATCACCTACATCAAGAAACCAAAATCCTCAAAGTCAAAGACCATCTGGACATGAGAGGCACTCAATTCCTGGCAGCAGCCTCCACGAACCAAGACCACCCACTAAACTACATGGCAACACACCCACAGACACCAAGAAATATCAAAACAACACCCAGCACACGGTATCACACACAATTATTGTCCTCTCTCCCTCCCTGCCCACCCCGAACCAACTTCCAGAAGCACATCCATACTCATATCTCTCACCGATCCATCCACTCACTCACAGACAACACGCAGCTGCATGCACGACCTCCCGAAATCCATCCTTCCGAATCCTCCCTTCCTCGCGAGGACAGAGTCCACCTGGCCAGGCTGAGATACGGACACCATCCAGCTCTCCTGAGCTATCAGAAGAGACTGGATGACTCCGTTGTCGACGCCTGCCCGGGATGTAACACAGCACCCCATACCATTAAACACATCATAGAAGACTGCATTTCACACAACCACTTACGCCAACAACACAATCTACACTCAATGAGAGCTCTGTGGGAAAGCCCGATCGTGGCCATGGCCTTTCTCAGAGACTCGGGGCTGTTCGGCCAGGCAGCTTAGGGAACAACAACAACAACAACAACAATACAATTACTATGATCTATTTTATAATTCGCTCACACAGATATAATTTACTCATCTAAGAATAAAAATCTTAATAATAAACCGAAACCATAGCACTTGTAAACTGATTTTGAAACATACAATGCTATAAAATAGCTGTATGAATAGTTTCTTTTAAATTTATTTATTATTTACATAAATACCTATAGTATTGAGGAGAGATGGACCGTTCTTCTAGATCCCCTTCTCCCTCATGTTTAGCCCCATTAGTTTTGAGATTTTTAGACTTTTTCCCCAATATGTTGTAAATTTTCGGGTTATTTAGGTGTCTATTTTTTTCCTGGCGAACGATAGTGAGCCTGTAATATTGGAAAAATTACAAATTAATCTATAAGGGGGAGCTAATGGATGTTTTTTTGTTTCAGTTTGATGGGGGTCTAGGGAAAACACTAAACAAATATGAATATATGAAATAATCGACCAAAAAATAAACCCATATCCCCCTTAACTGTTATATTTTAAATGCCATATTAATAAATCTGCAGTACAACACAAAAACTAAGACGGAAGCAGCTAAACGGTTATTGATAAATGTAACTTTCAAACCTTTAATGACTTACTCCTTATAAGCGCAGTCACATCTGTTTTGAAAGGAATAATTTATTATATATATATATACTGATAAAATATTTCAATGCAGATAAAATTGAACACCATGATTAGGGGACGAACGGATAACATAAAGATACGGTCATTTCGAATTGAGCGAATTCTGGTTCCAATCAGTGGCGTGCATTAAGTTTTATTAGACTGTTTTGATCCAGATGAATGGGTACTGGGGGGGGAGAGAGAGAGAGAGTGAGAGTGAGAGTGTTGTTGTTGTTGTTGTCGTCCAAGCTGCCTGGCCGAACAGTCCCAAGGCCCCGAGCAAAGCCAAGGCCATAACCGAGCGCCCCCACAGAACCCTCCCTGCTTACCACAATAAAGCCTGGGTAACCGAAGCCACTCCATGGCGGGGAGCTGAGGAGGGTGCGGAAACGCCCGGGAAACCAAAGCCCCACCCAGGGCCCTGTGCCCCTCAGCAATTATGAAGAGAAAGTTGAGGGGCAAAGGAAAAATGTGACGCTTTGGCTTCCAATCTTGGTAAATTGGGAGATCAATCCACGGAAGAGACGCCGTCACTTGAGATCTAGAAAATATATAAGTAAAAGGAACAGTCAGAGTAAGCTATGGGTATGGCAGAGATCGCTCAGTTCTCACTCTGATAGACCAGCCCATCACCACATGACTAGAACCCAATCCTCTCAGCATGAGCTAGGAAAGGCCCTAGAAAGCCGCCTTTGGCGGGGGGATAGCTCCCCTATTTCAACCCCTTTCGGGGTTGGGCACCCGCCAAGAGAGAGAGAGTAAAGTTATATACTGTAACTGTATACTTTATGTGTGTCTGTGTGTAATTTGCATAAATTAATGGACAAACACATCACATACACAATCATTTCCATTCAGATATTAATTATTTTAGAGCCAATCAGAACATCGTCCTTGACTGTGTTATTGTTTATTATTAGAGTGAGTATCAACAGAGTACATCAACATCTGGACAATTTATTTCAGTTAATGTTATTCATCGGGATGCTTGTGAAGGAACAGGTACCAAAACAAGTACATGCGCGATTTATATAGTTCAACTATTGACTGTATCGACTATACGATAAGGGAACTTTCGATCTCTGAATGCATTCATACGTACATGTGTGTGTTTATGTACGTTTGATACTGAGTGCTTGTGTATTTGATGTGCGTGTGTAAAAGTGAGTAATGGCCGCTTCACACATTCACCACTTGGATGGCGACTTAGTGCGCGTTTTGTCTCGTGATGAAGTCTTGTAGAAAAACACATCTCTCTCCATGTCTGGCAGTCTCGGGCGATGTGTGCGTGGTCCGCGTAATTTGAGTGTAGTCCTTAAACTTTGGCGCTGAGTCGTGACCTGACTTTTTGTCGTTGCATGTCGATGTGATTACGTTATGAGTTCTTTCAGTACTGGGTGGCGTCTAGGTGGCGTCGTCGCGCGACATCACAACGAGAAAAGACATTACGAGGTGTGAAAGACAACGTAGCCAGACTGAACGTAACGTAACCACACAGACAATAATCTCGATATCCCACCGACATTTTATCACCCACTGACGACATTTTACAATGCTTCAAGAAATTTGGACGTACACACACAGTACATATAACGAACACAGAACGTACATGGCGAAACCACCTAGACAAGTGAAGAAACCAATGCACACAAGCACGAGACGCGCCAGACGCTACGAAGACGTGGCAACACTGGAACCCAGGTTTGGGGCCCACCTTTTTATATTGGGCCGTGCTCTCTCCCGAAACCTGGACGTCATCTGCACATACCTAGTCCGACACGTACTGGGTACGTTGTAGGTACGTTGTGATGTCCTGGTGATTCCTGTTGATTTTGTGTGATCCGAACCATCATCGGCCAGTTCTCTGGCTGGGGTAGCGATGCCTCGTATGGGGTACGTTCTGTTTCCGGTATAATGTTATGCTTGTTCGTAGTGGGTACGAGATGCCCTCGAGATGGTTTCTTCTTATAATTTGTCGTTGTCGATATCCCCGATTTTGTTCGCAAAACTCAATACGCGCTAAGTCGTCGTGAATGTGTGAGGCGGCCATAAGTAGTGGATCTTTGTGTATTCGTTTTCGTATGTGTGTGTAGCCGTGTGTGCAAGTGAGTGTGTGTGAGACAGACAGTGTGTGTGTGTAGGCTACAAGTGAGTGTGTGTGAGACGGACAGTGTGTGTGTACAAAGGAGTACAAAGGAGTACAAAGGAAATCAAGCAACAACAGATCCAGTGACCCTTCTAGGTTGCTTGTCCTCCAAAACACTGAGGATCAAGTGTCCAAACAGTGGTTTAGAGTGGGTAAGGGAACATTGGAAAGGGAATTACTGCCCTGGAACTAATGTCCGTGGCAGGATTAGGAAGTTAGTAGGGGACAGATGGGTTAGTAACTGAGGGGGGGATAAAATAAAGTTATTCATTTACAAACGCAGTCAGTCGCGGGTTTGATGCGAGATATTTGTCTAGGCGGAGTTTAAATGAATCAACGGTGATGCAGTCTACAACGTTTCGGGGAAGCCCATTCCACAAGTTGACAACTCGATTGAAGAAGAAATTCTTAGATTCGTGCGAGTTAAAAGATTTACCAATAATTTTGCAACCGTTTCCCCGCGTGTAATTAGATTGGTCGATAGTGAAGTACTTACTACAGTTCATATTGTCGATGCCTTTGATGATTTTGAACACTTGAATTAAGTCGCCTCTTAATCTGCGCTGGGTTAAAGGAAATAGATTTAATTCTCTAAGACGCTCTTCGTATGGTTTGTTCTTTAGGCTAGGTATCATTTTGGTAACTCTACGTTGAACTCGTTCTAGCTTGTTTATATCTTTTTGGTAATAAGGGCACCAGGATTGAACGCAGTATTCCAGAAGAGGGCGGACTAAGGAATTGTAAAGGGTTAGGATAACTTCTTTGGATTTATGCTCAAATGACCTGCCTATAAAGCCAATTATTTTGTTTGCCTTCTTAACAACTTCTGAACATGGTTGACTCGGTTTTAGGTTACTCGATATTGTTACTCCCAGATCGGTTTCTCTGTTTACATTCTTAAGCTGAGTGCCATTCATCGAATAGTTTGCTTTCTCATTTAGGTATCCGATATGTAGTACTTTACATTTATCCGCATTGAAACTCATTTGCCAAATTTGGGCCCAACATGACAATTTATCTAGATTGTGTTGCATATCGTCAACTTGTTCTTTCGAGAGTACGCTATTTGCAATTTTTGTATCGTCAGCAAATTTTGAGATTGTACAGGTGAGACCCTCATCTATGTACAAGTGATTGTGTGTGAGACAAATTGTGTGTGTGTTTGTGTACCAGTGAGTGTGTGTGAGACAGACAGTGTGTGTGTGTGTGTACAAGTGAGTGTGTGTGATACAGACTGTGTGTGTGTGTGTGTGTCTATCTATCAGTCTGTCTTTTTATCTGCATGGCTTTCTATCCTGCTGTCATCCCTCAGCCTGTCTGTCTGTCAATCCAGCCGTCTGAGAGCCCCGGAGATAATGCCGCGTGATCCCTCTAATGCCACAGTTTCCCTAATTAGGCCTCAGTCGCGCGGGCTAGGTCTGTTCGCTTTGCCTCTACTTCGCCTTTCAAGAACAAGGCCTTACAATATCTTTAACATCGTTCTTAACCCCTTCTGTACCGGCGGCGTCTTTTTAATATTATTCTTGCAATATCTAGACTATTTTATGCAGTTTAAGAAGGATCTGTTATATTAAAAAAGGGTTAAGCGATATAGTATAAAGCCTGTTAATTGCTGGAGGCCCTTTTTTAATTGAATAAATGCGTCTAATAGTAGCCAGGAGAAAGGTAAAAGGAGGTCACCGGTACAGAAGGGGTTAACACCAATAACACCCCAAACGAAATTAATGAAAGGATGTGATTCTCCCAGGATTCGAACAAGGATATCACATACAGAACGTACACGCTCCCATTAAGTTCACAAAGCCCTTATAGTCACCCCAATCATTTCAGCTCATACGCCACACAACTATAGTCTATTCATTACAATTAGGCCAAACATTTCAACCACTAACCTCTAAAAATCAAAAGGGACTAGATTAATCGAGATAATATTTCAACCATTTGGGAAGTGTCAGCCTGGGAATAGGTAAGAAAATGTACAGCCCAAGTGTTCTAGCCCTTTGTGAGTTACAGTGGTTGAGGTTCACGATTTCTGGCCAACTTATCATGAATGGACTATGTGGAACCTATATTCAAAACTATTAAATGTATCAACACATTTCAGTACCCTTTCCTTCATTGGGCATCACGAATGAAAGTACTGCTAGTAACTTCATTAACCAATTTTATACTTTTTTTGCGAGGGTGAGCCATATTGGAAGTTGGCACCATACGGGAGCGCATATCATTATTCTTATGATTTTCAATATACAGTTCATATCGTTGTCGAGTTATTAGTATAAGGTGACAATCATCATCATTGATCATCTTATATCTCTTCACATCAGTTATTGGGGGTTTATGCTGGATATGAGCCCTCTTGGTCACCACTGATTTATGAAAGTTCAAAATATGGCCTATAGATTGTGAAGGATTGGACTTAAAATGATTGATGTAGAAATAAATGATGATGGGGACTGATTGTAAGGCGAAATCGTCATGAGGGGAAGTGATGATGACCAACAACAGTCATGAGGTGGAGTGATGGTGATGTGCAGTGTTAGTGAGGTGGACACTGGTGAAGCAAAGTGGTGATGTGATGTAAGTTGGTGGTGAGGGGGATACTGGTGATGCAAAGTAGTGGTGTAGAGAGTGATGGTGATGTGTAGTGGTGGTGAGGGTGATACTGGTGAGGCAAAGTGGTGATGTAATGTGGTGAGTGATGGTGATGTGTAGTGGTGGTGAGGTGGATACTGGTGATGCAAAGTGGTGATGTAATGTAGGGAGTGATGGTGATGTGTAGTGGTGGTGAGGCGAATACTGGCGAGGCAAAGTAGTGATGTGGCTTGTGATGGTGATGCGTAGTGACGTTGATGTAGCGAGTGATGATGATATATAGTACTAGTGAGGCTAATACCGGTGAGGCGAAGCGGTGGTGTAGCGAGGTGACAGTACTAGTAGTGACACAGAACCTTGAGATGGTCGGGGCCCCCATTCAGACCTGCTCCCCCGTTATCCCCATTATTGGCACCCCACCCATTATTCCAGTCTGGGCCCTCTTCCGCATGAGACACAACGCTTTCTCATTACCGAAAAGTTTTTTGTGTATATTATTATTATTATTATTATTATTATTAATATTATTATTATTATTAGTAGTAGTAGTAGTAGTAGTAGTATTTTCATTATTATTATTATTATTATTATTATTATTTTTATTTTTATTTTTATTTTTATTATTATTATTATTATTATTATTATCATTGTTATTGTTATTGTTATTATTATTATTATTATTATTATTATTTGTATTATTATTCATTATTTATTTATTTATTATTATTATTATTTTGTGTATACTGATTTATGTATTATAGTTTCCTCCCTGGACCTCCGTCAAGCTTAAAAGTAAAAATAAGAATACAACTAAAAAAAGTACCCCCAAGACCCCTGTTCGAGATAAATGTGTGCATGTGGTCCTCCTAAACTGCAAGCTTGTTGTCACTCACCAGGATTGAAATCGACACGAAAGTTCACAAGATCGTCAAATTAATGGGACGAATGTTTTAAAATTTAAACATTAATGGGGATAAACATGAGGAAGAAAGGCCCCCCCCCCTCCCCCTTTAACTCCTTCAGTACGATAACGCCGCTTATAGACTTTTAAGCTTGCTAAAAAATTACGATTATATGGAGTTCAAGAAGTCCTGTACAGTATCTATTAAAATAGGACTTGCGCCTTCGAGGCTGAGAGGTAGATAAAAACATATCCGTCTAATGGCAAACAGAATAAGATGAAGAATTAGTCATCATGCTGAAAGGGTTAATCAAACAAGTTATGTGTTAAGGGGAGGGGGAGGGGGCAGTTTGCTCCCTAGACCCTTATCAAGCTTTAAAATACGTCCCATTTTTTGGTAGAAAAATGTCTCCTACCAAAGGCCGGTTCCTTATAATTAACTTCCTTGAGATCGCTCGCCAGGAACAAATCGACACCTAAATGGCAAGACAGGTCATAATATTGGCTCAGAAATGGGGCTAGAAGTCTTAAAATCGCTAAACTAATGGGATTGGCTATGCTATCTCGATACTGCAAAATATTTCTTAAAAAATACCATATGGAAAGTTAGAGGGGGTCAGTAACACAAGGGAAAAAGGGTGCAAGAGATGAAGAGAGACAGGGACAGGAGGCGAGACAAACTATAAAGGAAGGGGGGGGGGGGGGGTTGAGGCAGCAAGGTGGAGAAAGCTTGAACGCAGGTGAGAACATATTATACGAGAAGGGAGATTTGTTATTGGGAGAGAAAATGGTTAAAGGTATAGGAACAAAAGAGGAGTACAGTCGGCCTAATAATTGATGTTTCGGCACCAATTATGTTTTGATCAACAATTGATATCAGCAAAACTACACATGATTTCTTGTTTTTGAGTGAGATATAAAAACAGGTTCCTACACCTATCCACCTTATTCAACATCTGACAGACATTAATACAGCACTGAAGGAGCCAAACGTAATGACAGCTGAGACATGACTTATTAGCGCCACTGTACATAAGTAGGGGCTAGACTGATAGGAATTACAAGCCGACGTTTTCTATGCAACGTAGATAAGTCAGTTCGTGGAAAGGAAAGCGCCGATCCTAAGCAACTTCTCCTAACGTGAGCTATAGGCTACTCTAATATAAAATAGCCAACTTCTCCTAACGTGAGCTATAGGCTACTCTAATATAAAATAGCCAACTTCTCCTAACGTGAGCTATAGGCTACTCTAATATAAAATAGCCTACTTCTCCTAACGTGAGCTATAGGCTACTCTAATATAAAATAGCCAACTTCTCCTAACGTGAGCTATAGGCTACTCTAATATAAAATAGCCTACTTCTCCTAACGTGAGCTATAGGCTACTCTAATATAAAATAGCCTACTTCAGATTAAGGGGCGATGAGCTGTTTTTCCTGGCCCCTTTCTCCCTCGTGTTTAGTCCCGTTAGTTTTGACATTCTAAGACGTTCGGCCCATTAGTTTGGCGATTTTAACACCTTTAGCTCCAGTTGGTTTTCAATGTTAAGACCTATCGTGCCATTTAGGTGTCGATTTTTTCCTGGCGAGCGATAGCGAGCCTATAATTATAAGAGGAACTGGCCTTCAGTCGTGAACTTTTTCTACCGAAAAATTTACAAATTTATTTTGAGGGAGGATCTACGGAGTGTTTTTCTAAGTTTGAGGGAGGTCTAGCGAGGAAACTAACAAATAAATGAATACATGAATTAATAGAGAGAGAGAGAGAAAACAAACCAAAAACAGCCAGTAGCCCCTTAACGCAAAAGTATCAAAGCAATCCACATAATATCCTTAGAGTGGTTCCGTGTAAGGAGTCAATCAGACCAAATGTAATCATTATAAGTACAAATGTTCATAATATTCTTGCTTGCCTGAAACTAATGTGAAGAGAAGAAAGAGGTAATTAAGTGCCTTGGGGAAAGTTTTTTTTTTAAGGGGAGATGGGCCGGTTTTCTGGACCACTTTCTCCCTCGTGTTTAGCCCCATTAGTTAAGGCGTTCGGCCCATTAGTTTGACGATTTTAACGCCTTTCGCCCCATTTTATTGTTAGTTTTGTGACCTTTCATGCCATTTTGGTGTCTATTTTTTCATGGCGAGCGATAGCGAGCCTGTAATTTTAAGACGATCCGGCCTTCGGCCGGGACATTTTTCTTCCGAAAAATGTACACATTTATTTTAAAGAGATCTAGGGGGTGTTTTTTTAAGCTTGATGGAAGCCCTAGGGAGGAAACTAAATATTATGTGAATAAATAGACCAAAAAAACAGCCACTCTATCCCATTAACCCTTTCCGTACAGGCGAGGTCTTTTAAATTTTATTCTACCTACATTCAAACGATTTTGTAAAGCTCAGGAAGGTAGTATAAATTGAGATAATATGTAGCCTCTTAATTGGTAGACATCCTTCCTATGCCGATTGAAATCGTCTAATACTTGCCAGAATATAATGAAAAGGATGCTACCGGTACATAAAGGGTTAATGAGAAGGAGAGAGAGTTAGGGGATGGTGGGAGGAGGGAGGGGGGGGAGGGCGAGAGATGGAACAAGAGATACTGGAGGAAGCGGGGGTCAGATGGGGAAGATTAATTTCGAGGTAGGGGCGAACAAGGGGAGGTTCGGTAGGTTGATATGAGTAGGGACCAGTGATAGAGGAGAAGGGAGAGAAAGGGATGTCTGGAGGGAGGGGGGGGGGGGGGGGGGAGATTATTTCATTTATTTGTTGATTTGTTTAATATTTTTAGTTTCCTCCCAAGAACTCCATCAAGCTACAAATATTAGCCCCTTCGAGATAAATGTGTACATTTTTCGGCAGAATAATGTCCCGGCCGAAGGCCGGTGGCTCCTAATATACACGCTCGCTATCGCTCGCAAGGAAACCTTAGACACCTAAGTGCACAACAGATCTTAAAAACGCCAAATTAAGAAGAAAGGGGTCCAGGAAAACAAACCTCCCTTTAAATGTGGTGGAGCGAAGAATATGGCTGGTGAGGGGGGTAGTGTTGGGGGTGGGGGGGGGGGGTTTAGATCCAAGCTGATGAATAGGTCTGGAGTCGTGGATGAGACGTGAGTGAATAGAGGGTGCATAATAATGAGCCGGGGGGGACGAGGCTAATGAGGATAATAGGTGTAGAGAGCAGGAGGGGAGGGGGGATGGTGGGACGGGTGGGATGTATCTGGGATGCTGCATAGGGGATGAGGGATGGTGGGAGGGGGAGGGATGTATCTGGGATGGTGCATATGTGATGAGGGGTAATAGGTGAAGAGGACATGAGGGATGGTACATATGGGATGAGGCATGCTGGGACGGGAGGGATGTACGAGAGACGGGAGGGATGTATGGTGGATGGTTGGACGGGAGGGATGTATGAGAGACGGGAGGGATGCATGGTGGATGGTTGGACGGGAGGGATGTATTAGGGATGGTGCATATGGGATGTGGGAAGGGGGTGGAGGGATTTATGGCCCAGGGAGGAAATCGAAAGAGATGAACTCGTATACAACCTTTTCAATGCTAGGATGTTTCGTGTTACTTTATTATGTCTTAAATTTAGGCTCTGACTGACATATTCCCTTCCTAAGATGATTATACTAGATTTATGATAATCAGAATATAAGAAATAATAGCTTTATCGTATTCTGAAAGGATTAATATGGATGAATACAAGTTCAAGGACAAGTTTGAAGGGAGGACAAAGATATGCAAATTAAACTTACAGCCTACTAAAATGGATATTTTAAATGAATGACTAAGAATTGATATATTGGTATTTGATTACCTGAAATATGTATGAATTGTCTGAGCCTATAGCCACTTATTGGGTTGTTTTCTTGAAAATTGACTAAAACACGTTGTGGTAGATTTCTGTATTTGAGATTAACCCCTTCTGTACCAGCGACGTCTTTTATATTTTATTCTAGTGATTTTTATACGATTTTGTGGTGACCACGGGATTGGGTCCATACGGGATTGGGCCCACTTAGGTTAGGTTAGGTTCGGTTAGGTTCCAATCCCATGGGCCCAATTCCGTTTATTCCGTATGGGCCCAATCCCTATGGAACCGATTGTGTATATTTTGAGAAGAATCTGTGGTAGTGAAGAGGGTTAGGCGAGATAGTTCGAAACCTGTTAGTTGCTGGAGGCCCTTTTTAAACTGAAGAAAATCGTCTAATAATAGCCAGAATGAAGTTAGAAGAAAATCACCGGTACAGAAAGGATAAATATTGTATATGATATGAAAAGAGAAGGGGTGATAATTTTATATAATCACCATAATTTGCCTTATCTCGTCATGTCAAGCTGACCGGCTCTCGTGTTTGCTTACTTTAGGCATTAATTGTGAAATAAGAAATCTGAATACCATACCATAGCATTGTTAAGGGGAGACGGTTCACTTGTTGATCGATTTGTTCATTTATTTATTATTTTTTGTTCTAGTTTCCTCCCTAGACCTCCATCAAACTTCCAAAACAACCCCAGGACCCCCCTTTAAGATTTATTTGTACTTTTTTTGGTAGAAAAATATCACGGCCGAAGGCCGGTTCCTCTTATAATACAAGCTCGATATTGCTGGCCCGAAAAAACTCGACACCTAAATGACGCGAAAAGTCTTAATGTTGACAAATAAATGGGGTGAAAGGTCTTAAAATCGCCAAATTTGTGGGCCGAACGTCATAAAAAATGAAAACTAATGGGGCTAAAGCACATGGAAGAAGAGGGCCCAGAAAAACAGCCCATCTCCCCTTAAATGCCTCAATCACCATGGCGCCTCCCTCCCCCTTCCCACTTCAATCACTTGTTACAGGTAATCACAACAAGCCCCAACTGACCATGAAGTGTTTTGTGCTTTAGTTTGTTCCGTAGACCTCTATCAACTTTAAAAAATAATAACACTCCTAATATCCCCCTTCGAGATACATTTGTACATTTTTCAGTAGAAGAATGTCCCGGCCGATTGCCAGTCCTCCTCAATTTCAGACTTCCTATTGCACGCCGGAAAATTTAAAATAGACCCCTAAATGGTGAACTTTATGTAATATTACTCATCAATATATATAACAGTTTTGAGATCTGAAAGTGGTATTTATGTTGATACTTAATACGTTATCAAGTTTTCTTAATGTGCACCCCCGCGAAGAGTTCCAGCTGTTGCAATGGAATCTTTTTAAGTTTAGTTATTTTCAGAATAGCTGTATTTAACAGAATGTATATAGAAAACAAATCCATTAGTTTATTTATTTCTGTGTTTGTGCCTCCACTTTCTTTTACCGGCATTTAGCTAACATTGCATAATTCCTCTCCTTGTTCTTTGTGTTCATCCATGCCGCCTACAGTTCTCTCTGCCCCATCTACCATTCCCTCTATAAGACAACCTGACTACTTCTCCAGAATGTAACCCCTCTTGTTTCTACCAAACTTCATCCTTGCTGCCTACAGTTCTCTCTGCCCCGTTTACCATTCCCTTTATAAGTCACTCTAACCACTCCTACACCAATTCGCCCCTCCCTTGCTTCTACCCTACTACTCCCTCACCACCTACAGTTCTCTCTCCACCGTCCACCTTTCCTTCTATAAGCCACTCTAACCACTCCTCCAGCAAGTCACCCCTCCCTTGCTTCCACCCAAACTTTCCCACTCTATAAGGCACTCTTAACTATATATTTTAAATAGCCTGTTATCCTTAGGTATATTGTAGGGGTGAGTAAGTAAAGTGAGAAAAGGTAAGTTATATGGTGGATACATGCTTTTCATAAAGGTAAGTTATATGGTGGATACATGCTTTTCATAAAGGTAAGTTATATGGTGGATACATGCTTTTCATAAAGGTAAGTTATATGGTGGATACATGCTTTTCATAAAGGTAAGTTATATGGTGGATACATGCTTTTCATAAAGGTAAGTTATATGGTGGATACATGCTTTTCATAATATATACTTGTTGTCCCAAACGCGCGAACAACTGTGGCTTTCTACCATCCGACTCATGTCCTTATATTTATGTACTTCAACAAACAGGTGAGGGCTGGTCCTATCCAGATTAAGGTTTGGCATCCTCCACTCATCCTTAGCCGTTTCTGTCTGTCTCGTTTACTGTACTTCTTTCCCTGCTGGGGGCAGTGCCGGGCTAGGAATCCTCCTCCCCTTGTAAAATTTACCTACTAGACGAGAGGTCTAGTTCTCTCTCTCTCTCTCTCTCTCTCTCTCTCTCTCTCTCTCTCTCTCTCTCTCTCTCTCTCTCTCTCTCTCTCTCTCTCTCTCGTTATCTCTCTCTCTCTCTCTCTCTCTCTCTCTCTCTCTCTCTCTCTCTCTCTCTCTCTCTCTCTCTCTCTCTCTCTCTCTCTCTCTCTCTCTCTCTCGTCTACCCATCCCTCTATAGTAACCTCTTGACCCCAAGTATAAGGAACCTGCCCCTTCATCTTCGTTACTCTTTTTGTAGCCACGGAGTTTTTTCTCTGTCCTTCTTCTCTATTATCTACCTCTCTTTCTTGTTTTGCTGACGTTCTTGACCATTTTCAAAATTCTAGGTCGCAGACGTAGGTATGCATATACAGTATATATATATATATATATATATATATATTTAGGGTGTATTGAAACAACTGTTACAGACTATGATGAACAAATTGTAAAATGGAAAATAAACATATATTGTTGTATCACATTTTTCCCATAAATGTATTATTTTAGAGATAAATGCCTTTTTAGAAATGTAGCAAAACAGGGTTACAAGTAAAGACTAAAATATTAATACATGATAAACCTATTTATTATCGACTTAGCTAAAGGGAAAGCATGTGTTTACCTATTCACACATTAGTAATTACGAAATAAAAGTATCCTAGAATGTGGTGATGATATTATGTGGTTAGCAGAAAAATACTAATTATTAGCAACATATTAGCATAAACAAAATATGTAACATTTGTAACTCTGGTCATGGGACATAATGCTGATGCCCAAGTCTGGGTCGGGTATCCGAACGAAGCTGAAGGTAATTCAATCGTTTATGAAGCGTTGGGGGCTGATCGTTCTCGCTCAATTGTTACGTATTTAATGAAGATAGTATACTGCATGTACAGTTATGTTCAGGAATGAAGAGTCATCGAGCAATACGAAAAGTTATAGGAGACAAATGTTACATACCGTACAATTGTGACCACGCATACCTGACCAAACACTCATGTTATAAAAGGGTGAGATTAAAGAAAATTAATGACATACACAGACATACATACACACACACATAAACCTCTCATTTCCATGTTTATGTAAGGTAAATAAAATAAGCGTGACGAAGGGAGACGTGTGTGTGTGTGTGTGTGTGTGTGTGTGTGTGTGAAGTGAAGTTTCCTTTATCATTGCTCATTGTCTCAATTATAACGTCATCGACTATTACTGACAATATTGGTGTGTAACAGTTGTACTGTACAAATAATAGGTTAGATATTTGGAAAACAGGCATGGTATCATGTCCACGCCGATAATTCGATATTTGAGCAGATTCGAGTGGAATCCGAAGCTTCATAAAACGCCTCAAATAATTTTTCAAAACTATATTACATCACTTGGTGGGAATTATACAGTATTTGTTTCATTTAATCTTCTTATTACACTGTAATGACCAAGTACTACAGCAGTGGTAATTAATTCTGATCGATTTAGAAGTGTCGAACTGATTAAAAGAATCTCTGAAATTCAAATACCCAGTATAAATTAGTTAGGAGATTCAATTCAACCCGAGACCGCTTCGAATATGTTTGTATCTGAATAAATTTTCACAATTGGTACAATACATTAAATAACATTGGGCAATAACTTCGTAATGCCCACATTTTGTGGTTCTGTTTATCATTTAACATTGGTAATAATTACTAACATATGACTAATATCTGCAGACCACTTGAAGATCGTAATTTGTTCCATCCAAAATACCTTCGGTGTTTCCTATGTTGAAAGAAAGATACATAAATGTTTGATATTAACAGAAAATAATTTTAGTTGTAAACGGTTTATAAAGGGAATATAAATTACATTATGTCAATCCGAAAACTAATTATGTTTATAATTCAACATTACTGGGTATTAACTAGGAGATTGGGGGGATGAAGGGGGGGGGGGGGGAATGAAGGAGTCCAATGCCAGTGTTCGGTTTATAGCACATGCTTGGACGACACTGATTATGTTACTGTATATCCTGTAAATCATTAATGCTTAATTATTTTGTATTTCATAGAATAAAGTGAACTTGTTTTTTTAATCTGTACTTAGCACTTTAAGTCTGTAAGTGTTATTTCAATACACCCTTATATACACGGTATATTTAGATGTATGTATATATATATTTTTTTTTTATCATACCGGTTATCTCTTTTGATCTAGCCTATCCCCTTGTTATCGTAACAAATTACCAACAATTAACTTATTAAGTAAATAATTTCGAAATAGTAGCATCCAAGCACAGCATAGTACGCTATTGAGCTGGGGAGGGGGGAGGGAGGGGAGGGGGGAGGGAGGGGAGTCACATAATACCACGATAATGTCTTTCATGATGAGGGCTATGCAACGGATGGTGGTGTGGAGGGGAATGATGAGATGATGATGATGATTGTGGTGATGATGACGATAGAGATGATGATGTTTATGACTATGATGACGATGATAATGATGATGATAACGCAGACAATAAGGAGTGGTAACCTACTAGGAAAACATAATTATTTGATATCACCTTATATTGGTTACATCCTTAAGGGGAGTATTTTGTATATTAATTTATTTATGTATTTATTATATTATTTTTCTTATAGTCTCCTGCCTAGACGTCCATAAAGCTTAAGAACGCCCTCGAGTTCCGCCTACGAGATAAACTTGTGCATTTATCTGTAAAAAAATACTCCGGCCGAAGGCCGGTGCTTCCTAATTTGCGGGCTTGCTAGGAAAAAATCGACATGTAAATGACACGAGAGGTCTTAGGATGGCCAAACTAATGGGGTGAATGCCTTAAAATCTCATATCTATTGAGCTAAACATTATATTATTATTATTAAGGAGAAGAGGGTCCAGAACACCCCCCTTCCCCTCCCCTCTACCTTTGTAAGTACACACACGCGCACACTACACTACACACAAACGCACACCACACACACACACACACACACACACACACACACACGCACACACACACACACACACGCACACGCACACACACATCCTTACGGTCCGCCCTCCCTATCCCGTTATGGTGGACTGGCCGGGGGGGGGCAGTTTTAGTCGATTAGTTTCACATTTTCATTCTTCGCCCCAAATTTATCGTTCGTGCCCATAGAGTCACGCGGGCCAGCCAAGACTAACCCCAGGACCCACACAACCCTTTACTAACTCCTTTCCTCCTCCAAAGCTTAGCCGTGGGAAGAGCCAATCGGAAAAAAGGAGGCGGTGAAAGAGGCTCGGCTATTGGTTGGAAAAGGGGATATTTGTATTTATTTAATATCTATATATTTATTTTATTTAATATTTCGTTAGTTTCACACCTAGACCTCCATCATGCTTAAAATATTATCCCCAAAATAACCCTTAGAGATAAATCCTCTCTCTCTCTCTCTCTCTCTCTCTCTCTCTCTCTCTCTCTCTCTCTGCTAATTATTGGACAAAAATATTCAGGCTCTCAATTGTTCGCATTCCTTTTTTTTTTTTGGTTGTTAATTTTGGTTTCTTTAAGCATCATGAATATCCAATTTAATATTATATTGCATTATATTATGTAGAATCGTGGTCAGGAATGTGTGAAAACCGCCAAGTGAAAAAAAAAAAACACACATACACACACACACGGTCAGACTAATTATGGAATCCCAGTAATTTTATGTGTTGTTCAAGTAGTTTATCAAATTAGTTTGTTAATGTATCATAACTGTCCCTTAAAAGATTGTCCATAAATTCTTGTCCACCACTGCACATACTCATAAAATAATGGAGCTATTGGCGCTATTATGCGTGATGGATATGATAATAAATGTTTTAATTATAATGTTATGTACCGTTAATATATTCTTATATATTTGTATTTATTAATTAAGCCTGATGCATAGAATGAAATGTGGAGAATTGAATACAAAATATTCAAATAGAAGAAGAAGAAGAAGAAGAAGAAGGACAATGTTTGGCAAGTAAGGCATGCGAAGAATAAAAAAAAAAAAAAAATCCCATTCACAAGGAAATATTTATTAAGCATGATTCATAGAATGATTGAGAATGTAATTAATTATATATCAACACATATGGAACAGCGTAGATAAGAAAGGCATGCGAAGAAAACAAAATACAAATACTCTCATTCACAAGGAAGTATTTATTAAACACGATGCATGGAATGATATGTGGAGAATTTAATTAAAATATATTGAAACAGAACAGCGTAAGCAAATTAGGCATGCGAAGAAAGCAAAATACAAACTCTCAGTCACAAGGAAGTAAATGCGCATTCAAATATCATCACACTACGAAGTTCATATACGAAAAAAAAAACATGTCGCATATAAATAAGCCTTGTTACGATGTCGACTCCCGTTACTCCAATCCCAAGCTTATTAGGTTAATTGTTGTTCATGGCGATGGTAATGGTTTTGTGGGGTAATTAAGAGGATGGGACGGTGGGCAGGGTAGCAGAATGGACAAGTATTCATTTTAGGAGGCTTAATACAAGAAGTCATTTTGGATACTAAAGTTCATAGAATAATATTTATATATACATTTTTGAATAGCCTACCAATTACAATCACAATTAATATATTTTAGTGTTTATCAAATGGTTGCATTGTAAATACATTGACATAGTAGACCTTATTTAGTTTTATCCTTTTCAAGATCGAATGGCGCATTTCTTGTCGGTGTTCTGGTTGTGAATGCGTTATTTCAACATAGTGATTTTGATAAGATTGTTTGTCTTAATATTGTGCGGTTCCTAATTTGGTTTGTTTGTTTTGCAAGTTTTACATTATAATTAAGTATACAATAGTATACAATCCCTGAAGTTGTCTGGGCGGTGTTTCTTAAAGGGTACCTAGTGGGTTAGGGTACTGGGGTGTATTGGTATTTATTTTAATGGTGGGGCCTCTTGTGTTGGTGGTGATGGTGCTATTATAATGGTGCTTTTTGTGATGGTGGGGCCTCCGATTTGTTGGTGCTGGTGGTGTTGGTGCTAGTGGTGATTGTGGTGTAAGTGGCTGTTGTGCTAGTAGTGGCTATGATGGTGGTGAAATATTTTGTGGTGGTGTTAGTGGTTGTTGTGATGTTGTGGCCTCCTTACTAATGGTACTACTGGTGTTGGTTGTGGTGTAGTGGTTGCTATGAAGACGGTAGTGATGATGAAGTCTCCGTGTTAGTGGTGATAAGGTTGTTGCTAGTGATAATGGTGGTACATGTTAGAAACAGTTTTGATGGTGATTATGGTGCTATTGGTTGTTGTGATGTTGTTGAGTTAGTGGCGTTTGTGATGATTGAGGTAATGATAGTATGTTTTGATGAGTGATTCCTTCTTGGTATTATAATGGTGACTGGTGATAGTGGTGGTTGTGATGGTAGTTGTGATAAGGGTGATTGTGGTGTTAGTGCTTAACAACGTGGCATGTCTTAAAATCTCAAAAGCAATTGGGAAGAAAGGGGTCAAGAAAATAAGTCCCTCCAGTGGCAATCTCCCCTTCTTAAGGCGGCGTCACACGAGTGATATTTCAGTCAATTTTTACGGGCAATTGTTGTCTGGCAGCTTCAAAATTTAAGTTCCAAAATAAATACAGTAGTTAATATAACTTATCTTCGATCTAGTTTCCGATTCCAATGAGAAAGAGCCTTTAGTCTAGCTTGGTACTACCTCTCCCTCGTCCTCCTACTCCTACTTCTCTCTCTAGGGCCGAAGGGGGTAGACTCTCGGTAATCGACCAAGTGGCAATCTACTCCACCTTCTCTAATTACGACCGTCAATTAATTCGGTGGGAAGAGGATGCCCGTTTTTTCTTTAGTCCCTCCTTACGCTCTTACCTTAAAGGGAGATGGCCCGATTTTCTTGGTTTATTAATTAAATTATTCCTTTATGTCTTAGTTTCTTGGCTAGACTTCCATCAACCTTAGAAAAACACCCCCTAGACCCCCCTTCAAGATAAATTTGTACATTTTTCAGTAGACAAATTTTCCGGCCAAAGGCCGGTTCCTCTTAAAATATCAGCGAGCTCAGGCTCGCTATAGATCGCCAGGAAAAAATAGACACCTAAACGGCACGAAAGATCTTTAAATTGACAACGAATGGGGCAAAATGTGTTAAAATCGCCAAACTAATGGGCTGAACGTCTTAAAATATCAAAACTATTGGGGCTAGGTACGAGGGAGAAAGGAGTCCAGAAAAACTATCCCCCCCCCCCCCCCTTAAGCGTCCTCTGGGGCCATCCATAATAGTTTAATAAGGGACTGATGACACGAAGAGGAAGAAAACGGGAGAGGGTAGATGATGGGGAAGAAAACGGGAGAGGGTAGCTAGATGATGGTGATGGTAGTGTTGATGTCGGATGATAAGAATCTTGTTCGCTGTAAGTAGGCGAGACATCATGACCTATCCTCTGTAAATCAAAAACGACTAGAGTAATCGAGCTAATATTTCCACCATTTGAGAAGAGTCAGGCAATGAGTAGATGTGGAAATTTACAGCCAATTTGCTCTAGCACTTTTTGAGTTACAGAGGATAGAGGTCATGATTTCTCACCTACTTACAGCAAAGACTTATAGATACTCGTTATTGTTTTGGTAATGGAGCTGGTATATACTCGTTCATTGTAATGGGAAATATATTCTGTACGGTATGTATTTATCGTGGTTGTTGTTTGTTGTGCAATTTCTATTGCTGGTGGTGGTGGGAACTACAAGGAGAACAGTTTTAATGGTTGAGGTACCGGTAGTACTGGAGAAGTTTGGCAGGATAGTAACATAGCTCATTTATTACCGAAGAAGTTGAAGATTTAGAGGATATACTTTTTTCACACGATCTTTTATTTGTTTTTCCTCTCATATTTAAGTAAGAAAATTGTTGAAATCAAAGTATTAGTACGCAATGGATGCCTCTCTCTCTCTCTCTCTCTCTCTCTCTCTCTCTCTCTCTCTCTCTCTCTCTCTCTCTCTCTCTCTCTCTCTCTCTCTCTCTCTCTCTCTCTCTCTCCTCTCCCTTCTTTCTCTCTCTCTCTCTCTCCTCTCTCTCCTCTCTCCTCTCTCTCTCTCTCTCTCTCTCTCTCTCTCTCTCTCTCTCTCTCTCTCTCCTCAAACTCAAGTTTGAACACATTTTCCCAGTATTTTTTCAAACTTTCCAAGTTATGCTTCTACTCAACTAACAAGCTTTGGAACTCTCTCCCTCAATCTGTCTCTCCCTCGTCTTATGGCTCTCTGTCACTCTATCAACATTGTCAATCTGTCTCTCTCTCGTCTTATGGCTCTGTCACTCTATCAACATTGTCAATCTGTTTCTCCCTCGTCTTATGGCTCTCTGTCACTCTATCAACATTGTCAATCTGTCTCTCCCTCGTCTTATGGCTCTGTCACTCTATCAACATTGTCAATCTGTCTCTCCCTCGTCTTATGGCTCTCTGTCACTCTATCAACATTGTCAATCTGTCTCTCCCTCGTCTTATGGCTCTCTGTCACTCTATCAACATTGTCAATCTGTCTCTCCCACGTCTTATGGCTCTCTGTCACTCTATCAACATTGTCAATCTGTCTCTCCCTCGTCTTATGGCTCTGTCACTCTATCAACATTGGAGAAGACACTTATTATAGGCAGCTTTGCCTTTTGTCTCTTTAATTCACATGTAAAAACAGACTTCTTTTGTCAATGTTCCATGATCCCTTAATGAACATTATGTATAAGCTTATATATATATATATATATATATATATATATATATATATATATATATATATATATATATATATATATATATACAGTGTATATATATATATATATATATATATATATATATATATATATATATATATATATATACAGTGTATATATATATATATATATATATATATATATATATATATATATTTATATAAACATCTCTACTATAATTTGTCATATTACACAGCTGTGAAGTCATTAACATTTAATGGCCCTCCACTATAAGAGTACATATTGGCATTTATTGGTAACGTTGATATTATTGCGCAGGTCAGTTACAAGGTTACTGACCCTAGGTTCAAGCTTAATGTAGATTTATAAAAGTTGATATTGATCGTGTTCTATTTTATAATTTCAAGCAAATGCAATAGTTGTGATTATGCAAATATACGCTAGGTAGTGACATTTTCAGTATATATGTTACTATAAATTACTTTCGAGTACTTTGTTGTTGAATAGTATTTAATTGTGAAGAAGTTGATCAATAAATTCAAATTTCATAATGTTCTATAACGCTTCTAATGTGCTAGTGCAAATCTGGTCTATTTGGGGTTTACCGGGGTCACCGGCTTTTCTTTATCTTTCTCTCCTTTTCTCTCTTTCCCTGGCTTGTATCCATTCGGCTCCATTCAGCCAACTGTTATAAGACGTTTATCCCCATCCATGTGTCGATTTGTTCCTGGCGAGCGATAGCGAGCCAGCATTGTGAGGAGAAATCCGGCTTCGCCGGAGAAATTTACAAATTTAGCTTGCTGTCAAAACAAAAATATATAAATGCTGGCTCGCTACCGCTCGCCAGGAAAATATTGACACCTGGATGTGGGTAAACGTCTTAAAACAGTAGGCTGAATGGGGCCGAATGGATACAAGCCAAAGAGAGAGAGAAATATTGAGAAAAAAAGCGAGGTGGGCTCCCTTAACAGGAAGATTATAAGCAAGTTATACTGTATATTATATCTACGAATAAACACAAGGGATAAAAGTCATACAAATAGTACAAAACAACGATGTAATCAGATGATAAAATAACACAAATGAACTACATGAACAAATGAAATACACAGGAATACACAATACAGCTAATACAATATATACCGGTAGGAGGCGTATGATCAAGATGTAGTGTGTCCACGTGCGTCAGAGCGTTGCGTGGGACAATTATAGTGACACGTGGAATATACAATATACGCTGATAACGATTTAGTAAGAATTATATCTCAACGATTACTATTAATTAATGAAAAAGGTGCATTACGTCTTAGAGGTACCGGTATTTAAGATTACCGCCATATAAGGACTTCACGACTTTGGTTTCTTACATGTCGATAGTTGCTCTACCCTCACGTTTTCTTTATTCTCGATGTTTATTTTATTCTGTTTAGCATAGTCTGTCTTAGTAGAATTAGTTTTTAACACAGTAAATATCAGGAATGAATGGAAGTTACATATGTTACATGTTTGTTGGAATGTTGATTCCTAAATGATGTTATATATTCAATTACGTCGGCACGGAAAGGTCCGATCTTACTATACAAGTCCGATCTTACTATACAAGTCCGATCTTACTATACAAGTCCGATCTTACTATACAAGTCCGATCTTACTATACAAGTCCGATCTTACTATACAAGTCCGATCTTACTATACAAGTCCGATCTTACTATACAAGTCCGATCTTACTATACAAGTCCGATCTTACTATACAAGTCCGATCTTACTATACAAGTCCGATCTTACTATACAAGTTATAATATACGGTATTTATACTCGGATAGGAGTGTGTTCTGTTCACCTTCATGGGAGGCAGACAGTTTTTCTGGACCCCCTTCTCCCTAATGTTAACCCCACTAGTTTTGAGATTATAAGACGTTCGGCCCATTAGTTTGGCGATTTTAACACCTTTCGCCCCATTTCGTTGTCAATTTTAAGACCTTTCGTGTCATTTAGGTGTCGATTATTTCCTTGCGAGCGATAGCGAGCCTGCAATTTTTGAGAGGAACAGGCCTTCGGCCGGGAAATATTTCTACCGAAAAAATGTAAAAATTTATCTTGAAGGGGGGTCTAGGGGGTGTTTTTCTAAGTTTGATGGAGGTCTAGGGACGAAACTGAAAAAAATATATGAATAAATGAATTATTAGACCAAACAAACAGTCAGTCTCCCCTGAAGGGTTCTAATAACTTTTTGGCAAGGAAGGGACTCGACGAAAAAGAAAAAAAACGAATATCCTATCTGCCCACAACATTTCGTGAACATCTGTTCATAACCTTTGTTTATATATCTTGTTAACATACAAACAGACAAACGGAGATAAAAACATTACATCCTCCAATTTCGTTGACGGAGGTAATAACAGACCATAATACGGTCATGGGATAGGCAAGCTTCAGGGAACCGACCTGCCTTTTCTCTTTGGGTTTTATACATTCGGCCCCATTCAGCCTACTGTTTTTAAGACGTTTCCCCACATTCAGGTATCGATTTTTTACTGGCGAGCGAGAGCGAGCCATCATTGTATGGAGAATTCTGGCTTCGCCGGAGACAATTTTCTACGGAAAAATTTAAAAATCAAGTTAGCTGTCTAAAATATAATCCAAAATATGCTGGCTCTCTATCGCTCGCCAGGTGTAATTCAACACCTGGATGAGGATAAACGTCTTAAAACAGTAGGCAGAATGGGGTCGAATGGGTACTACCCAGAAACAAACAAAAAAGCGGGTCGGTCCCCTTAACATATACGAATAGAGTAAGTTAAGGGGAGGTTTTTAGTTTGGTCCCTAGATATCCTTCAAGCTTAAGATTACACCCATTTGAGCCCCTTTCAAGATAAATTTGTACATTTTTCGGTAGAAAAATGTCCCGGCTGAAAACCGGTTCCTCTTAAATTACAGGCTCGCTATCGCTCGCCAGGATAAAATCGACACCTAAATGGCACGAAAGGTCTTAAAATTGACAGAAATGGGTTGAAAGTTCTTAAAATAGTCAAAATAATGGGGCAAACGTCTTAAAATTAGAAAAGAATGGGGCTAAACATGAGGGAGAAAGGAGTCAAGAAAAAAATCCCTCAAGTGGACATCTCCCCTTAATGGTTCGATATCATTATAGCCCATGTGTGTTTTCATATTTATATTGTTGAAATAACACTCGTGCTTCTTCATGGTTGTAGTTTTATGTTCATGCATTAGCGTATTTCTACTGTATGTATGTTTACTACAAGTGTATATATGTGTGTGTGTGTGTGTGTGTGTGTGCGTGTGTGTGCGTGTGTGTGTGTGAGGCTTTCAAACCCATATACATTATTTATAACACCACGACAATGTTTCCGGTTTTCACCTGGCTACAATGCCGACTAGATTTGTGGCCAACCTCTTATGGCCGTATCGTGGGGCGCTAGTCAACACACACACACACATACATACATACACACATACACATACACACACACACACACACACACATACACACACAGGTTTCAAAAGGTATAAAAACAATAAAACATTTATTTGCCAAAAATAATCGGAAATGGTAGAAAGTTTGATAATAAAATTTAATCTTGGCAAATGTCTGCCTAGCCTGAGCTTTTTTGCAGACCTATGTGGTTATTTTAATTATATTTTACATAGAAATTGGCACACATAAAAATGATAATTGAAAACATATATAGTTAAATTTAAGGAATATATACACACTCCTATCATCACAATTTTACGATTATGCCTGTATTCATAATGATTAAAAGACCTCATCAAGCTTTGGAAGTACCTGTGATACTCAATTGGTTAATTATGATCATTATTACCTCTTTAATTTTCATATATCCTTCCTCAGCTCCATATAATTGTCTAGTGTTACCCGGAATCAGACCATACTTACTAAGCAGGGGGTTCAAAATATAGCTAAGGTTTAACCTCTGGACAAGACCTTTTAGGATCCTGTAAAGCTGATGTCACATACGCACATTAAGGGTAGATGTTTAGTTTGTTACCTAGACCTCCATCAAGCATAACATTTTATCCCCTAGACCCCTTTCAAGATAAATTTGTAAATTTTTCGGTAAAAAAAAATGTCCGGTTCCTCATACATTACAGGCTCTATCGCTCGCCGGGAAAAAAATTACGCCTAAATGGCACGTAAGGTCTTTAAATTGACAGAAATGGGGTGAAAGTTCTTAAAATCGCCAAACTAATTGGGCGAACGTCTTTAAATCTCCAAAACAATGGGGCTAAACATAATTGAAATAGGGTCCAGAAAAAAAATCCCTCGAGGGGAAATCTCCCTTTAAAGGGAATATCCTCAGTTACAACATTGAGAAGATTATGTTTGTAGTTTAGATTTATGATTGGTCTAAAGTGTGTACAGTCACGTGTAATGCAATAATAAATATCACATAACTATCAAAATAATCTAGAAACTTGTCGAGGTTGCTATATTCCTATACAACATATCCTCTCGAGCTGCTTAACTTGTCCATGGCTACTAGATTGTTTATTGAAGTTTATGCATATTGGTTGATTATTTCCACGCTGCTCTAGACAGTGGTCATATATTCATGAGACACAACGTATTATTCTTGCCCGATGAATAATTATATATTTTCGTCACAGTTTCTTTGAAAATATCCGGATATATGTGAATTCAGGACCTAAGAATTGTTACTAGTATATGGAGGTGCTCAAAACTATAATTATTAGTCCATATATATAGCAAGGTTTTAACCTAAATAGGAATCTTAGAAGCCTATCTACAGTGTTGAAACCATGTACATAAATCCTGTCCTAAACAGTGGAGTCATTACCCTCTGACATGTATGTATACTATCATCATACTGTTGTATAGTGATCACAATTATTGTATAATTGTAAAGGGCGCCGCTAGTTCCATTACTGTCCGGCCGCTCTAATCAAACTAATGGCCACTCCTGTGTACCAGTTTGTGGAAGTACTGTAGGGCACTATACAATCTTTAAAATTTGACCCATATATTATACACTATACATTCTTTAATATACACTAATTAGATACATTTACACCACCTCTCTATACTGGTAATAATACGATATTGTGTAAAATTGAAGCTAAATATTTTCCTAACTCTAAATCTACTTTCTTTTCCTCATATTACACAATTAACTTATACATTTGTCTAAGTGTGTCGAGAGTTTTTGCATAGGTCAACAATTGGCGTTAAGCACCTAATGCATTCATACCTACATAAAACCAGTGTCTCTAAGCTAGATACGGTTTCCCACCGAATTTCTTCAGTTTTATAGTTTCCTCATGCATTATTTCTTTACAAACAACAAGGGTTCTTGTTATGGTAGTTCTGTTAACTTACAGTAAAGTGCAGTACTGAAACTAAGTCAAACACAACTTAAACTTCAATAATATCTATCGTGGATACACAGGGGTTCGAACCCCCGGTCGCATATTTATTATTTCACTATCATAATCGCTCAGGCATCACCTCCTTGTGCAACCATGTTAAAACAGTATATAAAAATGCATGGTGGTTTAAAATTGCGATGTTAGAAAATGTGTGCCCTTTGTCCCGTCTCTGTATCGTAAAGAGTCTCTGCTCTGATCAAACAATGTACCGGGCCGGCTACTAATTTATGCAGTAATGTGTGTGTGGAGTGCTAGGGGGCCATTTGGCTAATTATTGTGGCCGGGGTCAACTCCAGAACTAGTGTGAGGTGCGGAAATATTAAGGTGGTGGAGGGGGGGGGAGAGGGGGGCTTTTATAGTGTGTGTGTTTGTAATGTGTGTGTGTGTGTGTGTGTGTGAGTGTGTGTGTGTGCTTGTGCTTGTAATGTGTGTGCTTGTAATGTATGTGAGTGTTTGTAATACGTGCTTGTAATGTGTGTGTGTGATTGTAATGTATGTGTGTGTGTGTGTGTGTGCTTGTAATGTGTGATTGTAATGTGTGTGTGTGTGCTTGTAATGTGTGATTGTAATGTGTGTGTGTGTGCTTGTAATGTGTGTGTGTGCTTGTAATGTGTGTGTGTGCTTGTAATGTGTGTGTATGTGTTTTAAATGTGTGTGTGTGTGTGTGTGTGTGTGTATTGCTGCTTGTGTGCTACCAGAAAACATAATTTGTGTAGAAAGTTGTAATTATTCTAAGAGACGGATGGTGAGAAATACCTCTTAAAACTGAATATCAGAGCGAGAGAGAGAGAGTGAGAGTGATTGAGATTGATTGATTGATTCATAAGTACGGTACTAATCTTCTATCAACTAAAATTAAAGAAGAATTGGATGGACTCTGTGTAATAAACAACTTCTTTTGGGGTAGGGTAAACTGGCCCATTATTAGCATTGAGTTATTTAAGTATGATGGAAAATTAGTACAGAAGTGAAGGAAGGTTGAACGGAAACATAAATCCCAAAGAAGATATAACAAGTACAATGACTGCGACTATGTGAAACAGGAAGTAGAAATTACCGGGAAGTCTTAACAGTAGCATAAAAATAAGAATCCAATAATAGAAAGAGAAAATGTTAAGACTGAACATATATATATATATATACCAACATGTGTACAGGAAGATTCACCGCTGTTTGGAAGGATAGTTATTATGTATATTACCCACGCTGCATTATTACCGGTTATGTTTTTGCCTCTGTTTGTTTGTCGGTTTGTCTATTAAGTGTGTCTGTAAATCTCACACAGTTATTAATTGATTTTCACGAAATTTGGTAGGTTGATACGGCATGCGCCTAGGAAGAAGTGATTTAATTTATTAGGTGATTCGGATCCTATCCTGGAATCCAGCTCCAGAAGAAATTTTAAGCCTTTGCTATTAACCCCTTGACAGATTTGACAGTTTATTGTGGCTATTTTTAGACGATTATACTTAGATTAGGAAGAGTATTTAGAAGTCACAGGCTTAAGTATGGTATATATCATGGTAGAGTAATAGACTTAGTATGAGAGAGTCTTTACCCTTTTATTTCGCACATATCTACCCTAAGCTGTATATAACCGTCTAGTAATAGCTGGAGTATATTGTCAAAACGCCTATAATACAATTTAGGATTTGCGATAGTCAACAAGATTTGGCTGGGTAGTAGAATTAGTAGGATACATATCGGAGACATAAAGCTAGTTTGTGACTGACAAGATGATACACACATCAGAAGTTAATAAAGTGGAAGAGTCAGTGAATGAAACCGAGTATGAGATAGTAAGAGGCATGACGAGAGTCAGTGAATGAAACCGAGTATGAGATAGTAAGAGGAGGAGATAGTGGGTTAAGGAGGAGACGTTATGTTCATGTTTGGTCTATCTATTTATTCAATCATTTATTATTTTGTTTCCTCGCTAGGTCTCCATCAAGCTTTAAATAACACCCCCAAGAAACTCCTTTAAGATAAATGTGTAAGTTTTTCGGTGGAAAAAGGTCCTGGCCGAAGGCTAGTTCCTCTTAACATTACAGGCTCGCTACCATTTGCCAAGAAAAAAATCGACACCTAAATGGCACGAAAGGTCTAAATATAGACACAACAAATTAGCGACATGTTTCAAAATCGTTAAACTAATTACTGTAGGTGTTGAAATAACTTAGAATAGTTGACAGAATGAATATAAACACCAAATGAGGAGGAGCACTTTATTGACAACGTTTCACAAATAGTTTCTTCAGGTCACCTGAAGAAACTATGTGCGAAACGTTGTCAATAAAGTGCTCCTCCTCATTTGGTGTTTATATTCACTAATTAGGTGAGCGTCTTAAAATCTCATAACTAATGGGGCTAATCATGAGGGAGAAGGGGGTCCAGAAAACCCTAATACCTCCCATTAATTCTGACACCTGAGAGATATGGTGAATTATAATGGATTTGGCAGATATGCAATGGAGGGAAACAAAATCAATACATCTATTTCGTGGCGCCTTCTGGTATAAAGACCAGAATATGACCTCCACCTGATGCTTTTTTTCCCTCATGTTTACTCCCATTAGCTTTGAGAGTTAAAGACATTCGTTCCATTAGTTTGGCGATTATAAGACCTTTCGCCCCATTTCCTTGTCAATATGTAGACAGTTTGTGGCATTTAGATGTCGATTTTTTTCCTGTCAGGCGATAGCGAGCCTGTAATTCCAATAGAAACCGGCCTTCAGTCAGAACATTTTTCTACCGAAAAATTTACACATCTATCTGGAAGAGGGGTATATTTTTTTTTTTGTTCATCTTGATGGAGGTCTAGCGAGGTTACTATAACATAATTAGATAAATAGATATACCAAATAATATCCACTACCCACTTAAGCTTTACAATGTTGCATGTATTGCAAGACTTAAGGGGGAGTTTTCTGGACCCCATTCTCCCTAATGTTTAGCTCCATTACTTTTGATATTTTAAGGCATTCGCCCCATTAGTTTGGCGATTTTAAGACCTTGCGTGCCATTTAGGTGTCGCGAGCCTGCAATTTAGGAGGGACTGGTTCGAGGCAATTTTTCTACCGAAAAATGCTCAACTTCTACTCAAAGGGGGGGGGGGGGGTCTTTGCGGTTATCATATATGCATGATGGAAGTCAAGGGAAGAAAGTAATATATATATATATATATATATATATATATATATATATATATATATATATATATGCCTCGGCGTGGATTAATGGAACCATTATCCATTATATTTGAAAATGTATTTTTAAGTGTAAGGTGCTTGTAGTGAAGTACATCGCAAGTATCTTGAGAACATGTTATTGTTTTAATTAATTATGAGGTGTGAAGAACTTAGTTGTTGACATTATAGGAGATAGAAATGCTCACAACCTCCCCCCCCCCCCCTTTCTCTCTCTCGTTCAGAAAATGTGTCCCCTTTGGTTTGTAACCTACAATATTCATATAAAGTTGGTTGACATGGGAATAATAAAGCAACATTATTATTGCTACAATGATATCAGAAATCGAATTAAACAGAATAATAGAATAATAAAATAGAAGAAAAAATATTATGTTGCCCCATTGCGAGGCTTGATGTTCCGAGCTCCTACAGCAGAATATTATTTGCAATTTGAATTTAAAACGATCATTTATGCAATATATGGACACTCGTTGTTATAGTAAATATTTAGGTTACTATTAACCATCGGAAAATTATGATGCATTTTGACAGTTTATTCTGGCTATCATTAGCCGATTTTAAACAGCTTAGGCAGGATTTGGGGGAACTGTAAAGGGAAAGCCTATCTCAATTAACCCTCTTACTTCCATATCCTCTTCCTAAGTTGAATACAATAGTCTGATCATAACCAGAAACCAGAAAAAAGGCATCCATAATCGTGTCATCTAAGGGTTAAACAGTTGAACATTCAGCAATAATCAAATTTATTAATTTCACTCCCAACACCAAACACCTCCCTATGAAATTAAAGAAAACATGTGATCCTCCCGGGATTCGAACCTGGATATGAGAGGTAGCTGTGGAAAACAAAAGAGGTAAGAAGAAGGGTGTGTGTGAGAGGGAGGACCAGGGGGGGGGGGGGGGGAAATTACAGCAGTTGCCAGGTATCGCCAGATGCCATTAAGGCCCCCCCCCCCCCCATAACAATAGCAAAACTCTGGAACTACACACAAACGCTTTTAGTCCCCGTATATATATAACTTGCTTGCGGCCAAACTCCATTACGCTTGGCACAGTAATCCGCCTGCATAAACTCCTCTCACCACGCATGCAAGCACACACACACTTACCCCCGCTCCTCACACACAGACACACATTTTCACGCCTTGACACATTCACGCACACACCTGAGACATGCTAGTATACGTTCATCCATTTGTGTAAGCCCATATTTTTCACACGCACACGCACATACTCCGAAACATACACGCTCTCTCTCTCTCTCTCTCTCTCTCTCTCTCTCTCTCTCTCTCTCTCTCTCTCTCTCTCTCTCTCTCTCTCTCTCGCTTTTCATACTGCATGCTTTTTGGATTATCTCAATAACATGAATTTGTGTTGCTATCATTGTTTTTTGGCTTATTTTACTTGTATTTATTTTATTTTGTTATTGTTTTATGTTTTTTATTTGTTTATTTTGTATTTGTTTTTATTAGTTTTGTTTCGGCCTTTTGTATATTGTGTCAATATTTCGTGTTAAATTTTTCCCATAATCCATCCATATCATTATGAATTTTCATCTTAGCACTATCTGATGCAACGTCTCGGGGGTTATTATGATATTTGGTTATATCATTATTGAGGGTTTTGATTGTTGTTGTCACTTTCGACCAATGTATATTAAGTTTCCCCCTAGACTAAGAAAAACGCCTCCCCAGACCCCCTTGAAACTAAAATATATATGCCACCCAGACCCTCTTTAAGATAAATATGTACATTTTTCAGTAGAAAATTTCTCGGCCGGAGGCCAACATTTCCTAAATTGTAGGTTTGCTTTTGCTCACACAGAAACAACCGACACCTAAATGGGGTGAAGCGTCTTATACGTGGAGTATGTAGCACCCGTCATGCAACACAATCCCATCCCTACTCTGTGCAAGTCTCCAATCCAAGAGTGAAACGATATTCTCAAACCTTCTATTCAACAGCTGAGCTCTGAAACGCTCTCCCTGGATCCTTCTTTCCCTTATCCTATAACTTAAATTGCTTCTACCTCCATGTGTCTTGGTATTTTGGCTCGAACATTCCTTGGTTTTGGCCCTGTCATTCTTTCAACTCGGGAAGGCACTCGTCACAGGCAGTTCTGCCATTTGTCTCCCTCATCCACATAGAAAAAAAAACAAATCGCCAAACTAGGCCTAATATCCAAATCAATGAAGTGGTGGGCTGCATCTGTCCAGAGTGAGGGTTGGTGTCTTCTACGGCCCATAACCGGTTCTGACTTTACCTTTATCATCATTCTTATTTCTAACTTTTTTCCTGAGAGTGGTGAAGGCAGTGGGGCCATAATGGTGTGCCCCATGGTTCCATATAGTGTCTTACTCTCACCGCCCACTGGCACAAGTCGGCCTTTCTCTCTCTGGCGTAGGGATGTGGGGACCCCACCGCCCGCCACTTTGGTGGTGCAATCAACTTCTGGAGTAGTGGACCACTGGTTCCTATCTTTATCAAATTACTGTGCTTGGTATGCTTCCAGCCAGGGCCCCACTGGGGTAAATCAAATGGCAAAACAGTGGTGGAACTGCCATCTGGGTGAGGGACTGCTCTGGGTCTGCTCCTTCAGTGTTAATGGTCATACTCCACCTAGTGGAAATGGCACTGTGGAGTGGGTCATTTGAGGCATGTCTAGAAGCCTAGAGGCTGTTTCTGCCATGGCCATCCCTTTTGGGGCGCTTCCTCTGGAAGCGGGGCGTCGGAGTTGATGATGATGATGATGATGAAGTGAAACAGGGCGGTTCCAAAAAGACCCGTCCTCTCCAGATCGGGTTAATCTCTCTCTGGCCCGTATTCCTTGCCAAACCCCACCAGTGCCGGTGGTAATTAGTTGCCATATACTCTAAGCCAATTAATATGATACACTAATGGTTGTAATTGTAGGGAGAAGTACTGTTACCTTATTATAGTGCTCTCATTATAATTACAGTCATTAGCGTATCATAATGACTGGCTAGAAATAGGTAATCTATAGTAATTACCACCGACAACGATGGGGATTTACTAGGAATACGTGTCAATGTATAATTATTTCACAAGTTCTAATAGGTTACCTTTAGCATTACGCATTATTGTTTTTCACCTTTGTCTGTATATCAACTTATTCTATTATTTTGTTTTCTATGGTTAACCCCTCCTCCCATTTGCTCCCTCATTTATATATATATATATATATATATATATATATATATATATATATATATATATATATATGTGTGTGGTGGCCAGTGCACGGCGTCCCCACCAAATTGAGCAGTGTGCAACTTCTGTTTGACTGCTGGCTTGATTATGGCCTATCCAAGGTGTATATAAAAGGTATGTAGATCTTGGGCCTATCTTGACCTCTTCTATTCCGGCGCCGTCCTTTTTAACTTTAATCTGGCTACTATTAGACTATAAGTCGTATAATATCGTCTAATGATAGATAGAATAAACTGGTATAATGCGTCATAATCCTAATGGGGTAAATTCTACACCCACCCAAACGGTTCCCTTTCGCCATTCGTCAAAAAATGTGTTAAGAATGCCGACAGCGTTGGCGACGTAAGTTATTACCGTAATGCAGCGTAGAGTACAGTAGGGACACGTACAGTGGGCCACATAAGTTCTGTTCCTCTCCGTGATCTTATACAGGGAAATATAATGCGCATGCTTGAACTACGAGTACAGTTTCTTACTCATTTGTTAACTCGTCTGATTAGTCCACTGATAACTAACCCCTTCTGTACTGGTTATGTACTGTTCAGTATATTCTGGCAACTATTAGACGATGGTGTTCAGCTTAGGAAGGACGTCTACCCATTAATGGGCTACAGACCATCTCAACTAATCCTTTGAGCTACCATATATCCTTCCTTAGCTTCATAAAATCGTCTTAATGTAGCTGAATTCAAGTTTAAACAAAAAACGTCGCCGATACAGAACGTGTTAAGAGAAAACTCACAATTAATTCATACTAATTCTACTTTCGTGCATAAGATCGCGACGAGGAAACATAAGTTATGTGAGCAACTGTACATTATCCTCGACATTAGACATACGAGGCTCTTACTCGGACTTATCCCCATGCAGCAGGGAGACACTGGGCAATGTACGGCTTATGGGTAGGGGGGAGGGGGGGGGGACAAAGGATTTACTTGTGTTTTGCTGTGTGCTACAGTGTCAGACGGTATGAATTACTAGCACTTGCTTGATTTAATCCTCTCCCTTTCTCTATTTCTCATTCTCGATAATTAAAACTCACTCTCACTCTCTCTCTCTAACACACACGCGCACACATCAATAATACTCAAGGACTCCAATTTTACAAAAACCTATTGTATTTGTTAGTAATAGCACTTGCCACTTTTATTCCTGTCACACTTACACACACACACACACACACACACACACACACACACACACATTATTCATTAGTGCATTGCTAATAGACTTGAACACATCGTCATAATGATCAATCAATAAGCCTGTTTCTCATTATTTTTATGGGCGAACGTGCATATTTTGTGGAAATTATTATGAGTCGTATTCTTAAAAATCCATACCTTCCCTTAACTTTCCTTTCCCTTCCAAGGGATTTTCTTTCCCTTCGGTGTTCTTAAAGAATTCCTTGGAAGGATTTTTTTTCGGAAGTGTTGGTAGCTCTGTTCCACAGGCGCGCACCAGTTGGTAGGCCTGATCGAAGTGGTAAACAAACATTGTCAAACAAACGTTGACAAACGGGTTGACTTGCATTATTGTTGCCCAAAACATGATTTAGACCACCAATATTGTGTTCAAAGCATATTATGTTGACTTGCACAAACACAAGAATGAATTGTCAACATGATATTAATAAATACAGGTTCCTAGCTCTAAATCGCGCATGTACACCAACAAGCCATATTCTGATGTAGTATTTAGCTTAGGCTAGCCTATTATCCAAGAATATAATTACATATAAACTGATATGATAAGAAACTGGGATGAGAGAGAAATGAGAGTAGCCGAAGGTAGTGCGAATTAGTGTTTACTGTACCGTATTATCAAGCATGAGCACTTTCAATTACTAAGTCTAGCCTAAGTCTTCCATTTCTGACCAAAACGTAACAACTAGGCTAGGCTATAGGAATCTTACAATAGGCCTAGCCCACTATTTAGAAGTATTTACCTTCAATTGAAGTTCAATACACAATAATATAGCCTAGTCTGGCAAATTCTGGTGTGCCGAGTTCAAATACTACTTGAGCTGTATTTATATATACTGTATAGCCTAGCCTATAGGCCTATACCGGCATATATTTGTTTTCTACTCAACAAAAACAAAATAGCAGCTAGGCTATATTTGATGTAGGCCCAATTTGGGTAAAATTGCACTTATATTTAATATTGAAACTAAGTTTTTCTCAATGTTTTTATTTATTAAGGCCTAGGCTATATAATTATTTGTATTTTATTTTATTTTTTTTCATTCAAGTAAACTTTTGCATGTTCACGGTCATATCCTCTATGCCCGTCTAATTTGACCGTTTATTTTATTTTATTTTATTTTAATACATTATTCGGGTAAGGGTTGTGTCAGCAGGCCCACCGTCCGCTTTGGGTAAAATTCTAGTTCCGGTATCACAGCGAATTTAGCGCTTTGTGTTTTTGTTTTTCTCAGTTTTCTTTAATATACAGTGTTGTTTTATACTAAGGACTGGCGGAAATGAGTATTTACCTATTATCCAACAATCTAAAAACACTGCCCCCACTAGTGGGGAGGGCTATGAAGATCAGGGAAATTGCGGGGTAAAAGACGAAAATAAGGGGCAATATTAGCCTAACCTAACAACCTTACCTAACCTAACCTAGTATATTAGGTGGGGGCTGCCGACCCCACACCCCCGCTGGTTTGGTATTAAATTAATAAAAGATTGACGGTCGACAAAGAAACGTGAATTTTTTACTCCGCAATCTTCAGCTTTGGCTGTGGATAACAGGAGGTAAATATTAACTTTTTCACAGTAATTATAATTCCATTTGCGCGCTACTAACCGATATAGGAATTAAGTATGGTATTATGGTATATGACAAATTCATAGAAGCACGCTTGCAGTTACATTGACCCCTAATTTGATTGCTATTATTTGCTCCTGCTGGTAATATATATAATGATGACAAAAGTCTTGGAAGGTGATAGGAAACAAAGCTCCCCTCAAATCATTATTGTATCCCACGGCCAGGTGTTGAGTAAATTATTTTGTTACCATCCGTGGGATACAATAATGGGCTGTGGAAGGCTTTGTCCCCCTCACTTCCCATGACTTATTGTCATCATCATATATATTACCAGCAGGGGCAAATAACAGCAGTCAAATTAGATGCGAATTTAACTGTGAATGTGCGACTTTGTATAAAAAGTGGATGGTACGCCCGCTAACACAACCCTTTCCATTATTTGTTATTTGCCCTCCTGCAGACAATATATATATTAATGAAAATAATTCCTGGATAGGTGAGGCCCCCCTCAACTTAAGAAGTGGACAAAATAGAAGTGAACTTAACGGTCTTGGCTAAGAGCGTGCGAATCGCCGCGAAAGATTGCTTGGATAATACTGAACCTTTATTAACCTATACTGTATACGATTCTTCCAATTTTGACAATTATTTTTGTTCTTGGGTAAAATGAATAGAAGCTTCATCACTAATAGTTACGGTATTATTTATGCATCAATGAGTAGGTTATTCATCATATTAGGTTATTCATTAGCAGTTTCAAGATTGGAGGATATTCTCATGTTCTTTACTCCCCCACTCAAAGGCTAGGCTACCATATAGTTTGGTAAAGGCTAGGTTACCATGTAGTTAGGCAAATATCTTTGTAAGGCCTCGCCCAATTTCGTACGGATTGCTCACATAATCAGGCATACTTAGAGTTGTCGATAAAAATGTGAGGAAAAGAGCTTGAGATACCCTATCAGGTGGATAGAAATACATACCGTAAAAGGGGGTAATTGTGGACACCTGCTGCAATTAAGAGGAGTCCATAAAATCCTCATTATTTAATATATAGGCCTAGGGGTCTTATCAATTTTATCATACCCAACACCATTAAGCCATAATTTTGCCACTAAAGACAGAAATCCTGAATAATTATAATTAAGGTTATAATTGCCTGTCTTCAATTGTCCCAGGTGTCCACAATTACCCACTTTGACAGTAGATCTAATTATATTCCCCTATCTACTGTATGTCATAATACATGTACCTTAATTATTCCTCACTTTCAAGACTAGAGAATACTAAGGATGTAAAGTAAATTCAGACAGAAAATCCAAATTTTATTTGAAACAGTGTGTGGGGGACTCTGGTGACTAGTGGGGTTTTCCTTACAAACATTGAGTAGGCTATATTTGACTATTATTGCTTTGCTGATTGTTATGACCGGGACTACGAATAAAACAAGGGCACTTAACGATTGGACTAGTAATAGGGCACTATGCAACAACGGTACGCTAGATCCAAACCCTCGAACTTATATGCCGGCGAACAAAACACCTATACCCTCCAGAGTTAATCTGCGAAAGTGGGGTATCCTTAACTGGGCATAAATGTACTCTACTTCAGGCTAACCCACACTGGTATAGCCTGATAACAAACAAGATGCAAGTTACGTTAAAATGCATAAAAAGGAATCTATGGAAAGATCAATTAAATCACTGCAAGAATTAATACAATAAAAAGATGCTTCAATACAGTTACTCGAAACAACAATAAACTCTTCACTCCTATCTGAAAGAAAGTGAAGTATAGTCCTACAGCATAGACCTGGAAACTTCTGAAGAAAGTCTGATGCTCATAAGATGCTCGTATCTTAAACTATATAAAGGCAGGAGGCAGGACACCACACGTGTAAATCGAATACACTAAAAGATAGGACATATAATGTTAACTGACACGAGAATACTATAAATGCGCAACGGTAGCAATGCTCGACACTAAAAGAAGTACTTCCTCATCAACGAAACAGTCTGCTATGGTTGTGCGACTCAACAACAACCTAGGCTAATAAATGCTGTGAATAATAATGCGTACATATCAAAGAGCTTATATTAAATACTAACAAGTGTCTACTCGATTAATAATGTCTAGCTGGGATACTCTAGGTAAGGAACTGGGGTTGAGCAAGACAGGCTCGTAGCCTAGCGATGTCCTTAAGACTGCATCCTTTAAGTTACGTTAATTGACTAGGGTGCTCTCTTGATAGATCCAGATCACAAGTATCTGGTTCTATCCTGGCTAAAGACAAGCAAAGAGGCAGCAAAGTGTGGAACTGGAACAGGCCAAAACCCTCAGTCAACACAATGCTGCACTCGCAAAGGACGCAACCGAAAAGACAACCCAGGCTACCACAGGACCGGTCGAAGTCGTGTAGGTATAGGCAAACCGTACACACATCGGAGACAACGACTACAGTTACCTTATCCCAGTCTAGCATTAAATAAAAGAGCAGAAACACTAAATCAATAATGGAGACACACAAAGTTCTTAACCTATACTAACTAAGAACCCTCAAACCTATTCTAAGTACATGTAAATATCTCTGAGGACGGCGCATGCAATACAATGGGCCGGCTATGAAAACCGTATGCAGAACCCAAGGGGATAAGTAATTGAATAAAGGCGAAAAGTAATGGAAAAGAAGAAGTTCAGAGAGAGAAACAGTGATAGAGGTGGTGATCGGGGGAGAGTATGCAAAGGGATGTTAGAAGCACGCGCGCCAAGCCTGTCCTGACGAGGACAGCTCCTGGGGACCCTCACGGAGGAGGCAAATTACACAGGAGCCCGCAAAGGCGCGATGGTCGGCCAATTACGGGCCGATATGTCACAAGACAGCAGGTGTCACGTGACACAGCCAGACACGCCGGCCAATAGCGAGCGAGAGGCAGGAAGGCACCCGCACCTACAGACACTCACTACCATCTCGCTCTGAAAGTCTTTCTCATTCCCACGCTGGTACTATCATCACTACTGTTGATATAAAATATAACCCGTTGTCACAGACGAAAACAAAGACCACCACTGGACTGTCTGTGACAATGCAATTACTAGGAAAGAAAGAACAACATTCTCTGATAACTGTAGCCCACTTCGATGTCCCTGGCGAGCGCTAGTGGCTAACGAGAGGCGATTCTGCCAACACTGGTAGACGTCACATGATTCAGTCCTTTCAATGCATTAATATTGTGCACAGTGTGACTACATTTTGACACATGTTAATGTAATAAGTTTGAAAATTCAGGTTTTGAGGCTTGTCAGGGATCAAGAACAATCCCAAGTTTTCAACAAAATCTCATACCATACTGTATACAGCCCAAAATAAGTATGCAAAATTTTTCAATAGCAATTTTGGGCTCTAAATCTTATAAATTTTCTTTTAGCCTACCAGACTTTTAGCTACTACCAATGTTAGTAAGTTAGCCTATGCACTCTGCATAATCAAACGCTATAATGTAAGCCTAGTCTAGGCCTATCTTAGGTTCTCAGGTTAAGTTATATGGTTTGGATATTTAAAGAAAGTAGAGGGATTAGGCTAGGATATACTGTAGTGAAAAATTAGGGTAGCCTATAATTGTACTCACAACCAATAGTATTGAATAGGCTATAGTGTGTACAAATATGTTTTTCAAGTGATTTTGTTTTGATTAGGCTAATATGATGACAATATTCAAGCAGACACTGCGGCAATATTAGCACCCTCTATGCGTCATATTTTACCACTTTTTTCTGAAATCATCCCTCAGCGAGTGGTTATTTGCCTCCTGCTGGCATTATATATGAATATGATGATGACAATTATGTCCGGGGGGGGGGGGGGGGGGGAAAGGGGTTGAACACCAAACACTGTCAAATTAAAAGTAAACGTAGAGAACATGCGGCGGGACCGGAAAAACAGTTTTCGGGGTAGATCTTGCGACGATGGTCTTGCGACAGGACCGGAAAATCACGTCTATAGGTAGTGCGCTCGTGGTTACGTTCCCGTCTATTTTAACGGTTATTTTTTCTATTATTTGCCCCCTGTTGGCAATATAATATATGATGATGACATGTAATGGGGGGGGGGGTGAGGGGGGCTTCCCCGTCAACCTATTATTGCATCCCGTGGCATTCAAAATAGACTGGAACATGATCGCGACCGTTCACTGCTGCCGCCGTTCCGCATAGTGTAAACCAAGGCAGGCGCCATGTAGTATGTCCAAATACTACATCCTTCCCATAGGCCTGATAAATTCACAACATTTTATAATCCAGATAGCCTATCTGAGGTGAGCCAATTCTGACAAAATCTAACAAATGTTGGCTTGAACATTATGATGGGCTAGCCTAGAGGGACAGAGACTAGCCTAGGTTAGTTTATTCAGTGGGGATGTAGCCTAAGAAAAAAAAAAAACTTAGGCCTACAATCCTGTATGGGTCATGAAATTCATAAGAAAAATATATTAGCCTGGGCTAGGCTAGCTTACATGATGATGTAGCTTACTGTTGACTATAGGCTAAGCCTAGGCCTAGCCGCCTAGCCTAACCCAATATGTGGTACTGGTAAGGTAGGCTAAATTAGTATATAAGATGATTGACCACTATTACTGTTAGCCCACAGATTTATATTAATATTACAGTATATGCCTAGCTATTTTTAGGTATGTAAAGTATGGTATTACTGGGAATTGTTGATAGCGTATCTCTGGCAAGCCTCAAAACCTGGTAATGTTGACACTTATTGCATTAACACGTGCCAAAATATAGTCACACCGTGCACTAAATTGATGCTTTGAAAGGGCTACATCAGTAAACCAACGAAAGTCAATAATAATCAAAATATTTATAAGATGAGGAATAGGCTATCAGCTGCCAGCCCGAAATTGCCCGAATCGTCCGCACGCGAATTCACGTCGAGATCAGTGGACTCTTCTAAAACTTTTAATAAAATTACTTTATTTTCAATATCGTGCATTATATAATGTTAATAAAATTACATAGTGGTCAAATCCAATATTTAGTCACACTGACTCCAATTGTATAAGAATGTTATGCACAAAATGACGAAGGGAAAACTGAAGACCTGCCTTGTGAGTGTCCTTCAAATTCCAATATTTCCCCCTGTTTAAGGGAAGGATTTTCCCTTCCCAAGGGGTCCTGAAGGGAAAGATTTTTTTTTAAGAATACGAAATCGAAAGAAAATTCCTTCCTTTCAATTTCGAAGGGAAAGAATTGTTTAAGAATACGACTCATAGTATCTTACTGTTGCTCAATGGCCGTGTGTATATAAGCTAAAACAATTGTAGGAGTAGCACATGCGAACGTTTATTTCTTAAGGGAACTTTTATTTACTTTACTATTGACGTATGCCAGTGTTTATATGAGCCAATATAATTGTAGGAGTAGCGTATGTGAACGTTTTATTATAATTGTTTTTGCTTATTATTATTGTTATTATTATATATTATAATAATAATGTATTATTAATATTCACTATTATTGTTATTGTTATTATTATTATTATTATTATTATTATTATTATTATTATTATGGAAATAATATTTACTTCACAAATGCTGTATGCCAGTGTTTATATAAGCTAATATAATTGTAAGAGTAGCCCAGGTGAACGTTTTTGTATTGTTATTATATATTTAATGGGAATATTATCTACTTCATAATTGTTGTATGCCAGTGTTTATACGAGCTAAAATAATTGTAGTCGTAGCCCAGGTGAACGTTTTTTTAATTAATTATTATTATTTTTGTATGTGAATATGCTTTACTTCACAATAGCTGTATGCCAGTGTTTATTCAAGCTAAAATAATTGAAATAATAACGCATGTGAACGTTTTTGTTTAGTATTATTATTTTTATTTTTTTACTGGGCACTATTATTTACATCACAATTGTTATATGCCAGTGTTTATACGCGCTAAAATTAATTGTAGGAATTGTGCAGGTGAACGTTTTTGTTATTGTTATTATTAGTATTTTTAATTGGAATATGATTGACTTCACTATTGTTTTATGCCAGTGTTTATACGAGCTAAAAATAATTGTAGTCGTAGCCCCTGTACTGCCGCGCCCAACAAACTTTCCTAATAACAGTGTCGAGTTCGTGAGAAGAACAATGGACACTAAAGTTTATTATTATTTTTCTTGCCCTCGCCACGTCATCTGCTTTATGACGGGAAAATGATGGAAACCGTTGACAAATATAACCATTATGACCAAAACAACGTAAACCCCGAAAGTGTAAAAACGGCCACCGCTTGGGGAACGTGTAGACAGTATAGCCTATTGGAAAAAAAAAAAAAAAAAAAAAAAAAAAAAATATATATATATATATATATATATATATATATATATTATACAGTATATATTATAATTATATAATAACAAATATAAATAGAAAAAATGGAGAAGGAAACGAAAACTACAAACAAAGAAGGAAATGTTTTCAGTTAATCGATTTCACAGTACTATTTTAGGAAGAATATATGACGAAAAAGAACTGACAATATTACATGAAAGACACGACCAAGTAAGTTTACGGTAGTGTAGTGCATCCAACCATAAGCTATATTGATATACACTCCTTTCCCTTATAGGTGGTGGCACACGAGCCTATTTTTCGGCAATTTTCGATGAGCACATTTATCCTCGTACTATTTCGAGGTTCTTTCGCATTGGAATCGGAAACTAGATCGAAAGTATATTATGTTAGGGAGTTTAATTCTTATGGAACTTAGATGTTAAAGCTGCCAGACAACAATTGCCCATAAAGGTTGACGAAAAAATTGCTCATGTAACACCACCTTTACTCTCGTACACCAGACGATCATCGCTGTAAATGGCCTGAGATATACTGTACATAGACACTGTTGTGATGGTGTGGTTGAATGGATGGCGGCAGTTTATCTACCATACAGGCCTGAGTATACAATATTGATGGCAATATAATCAATACACATTTATAGAGAAGTGTTGGATTTGAGCATATACCTTTGTTGGTGGTAAACATACACTTACTGAGTGAACCATATTTATCTATATCTATCTATCTATCTCTATATATATGTATATCTATCTATCATTCTATCTGTCTATCTGTATATGTGTGTGTGTCTGTCTGTCTGTGTCTGTTTGGCTATTTATCTACGTCTAAATGGGAGCTATAATAGCTTGTTCATCAATTTACTGCAATGGGAATCATGGAAATGATTATTAAATAACAATTTATATTTACTATTTACATAAACATCACATGTTATTATTATTTATATATAAACATTGAGTTTTTGTACTCAAATACGATTATAATACAATATTCAGATGCACATCTGATAATCTTAATAATATAAATATCCTGACCAAGATCAAGGTCACGTTCATCAGTTGGCAAAGGTTAGTAAAATATATATATATATATATATATATATATATATATATAGAGAGAGAGAGAGAGAGAGAATTTTTTTTACTTTTTCTGAAAAACACAATTGCATAATAACTTAACAATTTCCCTATGAATTATAAGTGTAAATTATATTTTAGTTAACTCTACTCTCGCCGGTTCTCTGAATTAACTATATACAGTCGTTAACTGGTGGCTAACATAAACAGGTGCCATTGTATTAGACGGATCAATATCTATCAGATTAAACACAAAAAATCCAACGTCAACATATTAATACATGCGAAACATTGTGAGGAAATTCGTTCATGTACTGAATGCTTGATACTCGATACTTGCATAATTTGACAAGGAGTGAGCATCATTAGTAGTCAATGTAATTTATGTATTGAATATTGAATACACACACACACACACACACACACACACACACACACACACACACACACACACACACACACACACGACTTTAAAAGTAAACTGGATAGTCAATAGGAACTGAGGCAGGACAACACGAGCGCAGCTCAATTCCTGTAAACTACAAATAGATGAATACACACACACACACAGACACACACACCCAACACACACACTCACACATATAATGAATATCGTTTAAATAGTTTACGTGTTCAAAATATAACTCAAAACAGATTGAAATACTTCATGTGTACCATTTGTATTCCAGGTAAGCGTTCCATGTTTACAGTGCAGTACGGCGAGCAACACTATCCAGTATTTTTGGCATCATATTTCTGTGAGACTAAACGACCGATCAATGTTAACCCTTCCAGTACCCGTGACGTATATTTGTTATTATTTCAGCAACATTTAGACGATTTTATGAAGCTTAGGAATGATCTAAAGTAGCGAAAAGGATGAATTGAGATAGTCTGTAGCCTCTTAATTGGTATATGTCCTTCCTAAGATGAATAAAATGATCTAATAGTTGCCAGAATATAATGAAAAAAGGCGTCGCCCGTACATTAGGGGTTAAGTATTACGTCAATGTAAACATCTATTCCGTTACACCTTTTTACAACGGGACAGGTATTCACTTGAGTATTCTAATGTTTTACCTTTTTGCATGTTACGGTGATGGAGAGAATGTGTTCTGTATCACATCCTATACCACATCACCCGTAGTCTCACTTCCAAAGTAGATATTGGTGTTTGCGTTTCATTACGATGAAAGGTTCAGTGATTTGATTTGATTGGTAATCCTCTGACAAATATGGATGAATTTGGATAGGTAGGTTTTGTGAAGGTGCGTGTGTTGTGAGCAGAGTAGTATGTGTATATAATAGATGTGTGTGTGGGTGTGGGTGTGGGTGTGGTCGTGGGTGTGGTCAATACTAGCACTAACTTTTGACAAGGGTACTTTGGCCTCTATATAGGATCAAAGGAACCAGAATATTGAGAGTAAGTGGCTTTTGTGAGTGTGTATGTATGTATGTGTGTGTACGTACAGTATACTGTATACATGAATGCGTACATGGAACGTTTCAGCATGTAGGTTTTGGGTTGTGTATAATGCCTCCATATGTACTGAGCTGAACAAATTGTGGTCTATATTGGTACAATTATATTTCCGTTAAGGGACACCACCTCGCTTTTTTTCTCTTTTTCTCCCTCTCTCTTTGGCTTGTATCCATTCGGCCCCATTCAGCCTACTGTTGTAAGACTTTTACCCCCATCCAGGTGTCAATTTTTTCCTGGTGAGTGGTAGCGAGCTAGCATATATATTTGTTTGTTTTGACAGAAAGCTAAATTTGTACATTTTTCGATAGAACAAGGTCTCCGGCGAAGCCGGATTTCTCCATACAATGGTGGCTCGCTATCGCTCGCCAGGAAGAAATTGACACCTGAATAGGGATAAACGTCTTAAAACAGTTGGCTGACTGGGGCCGAATGGATACAAGCCAGGGAAGATAAAAGGAGAGAAAGATTAAAAAAAAACGGTGACCCCCTTAATATAATTGTGTGTAATTGACACATCCCTTACTTTATTATCTCCGCCTACGAAGTTGGAGGAGGTTGTTTTTGCCTTCGTTTGTATGTATATTTGTCAGGAAACAAGATATCTTAGAAAGATAAGAACCGATGTTTACGAAACCGAGGTTGGTGAACAGATTGGATATGCGCCAAGGAAGAAGTGATATAATTCATATTTTTTTACCAACCAACTTTACTTCTAAGCTCAATTAATTAAATCAACAAATACACGTGGCACTCCAAGGACTCGAACCTAGGATACTCACACCAAAATTCCGCGCATTTATGCATTACGCTATCAAGACAGTTAGGAGGCGATTGGTTGAGCGCATACCTCCACCAGCGTAGACAGATATATGGGCTATACCGAGTGACTGTAGTTGATTATATGAGATAGGTAGTTACTGTCGTGGTCAGAAGCATATGTACATATTTGAAGAAACAATAATAATGCAGTGACGAAGTATTTTGAGTTGACCACATTATATGGATTAATGTAATCTTTTATCAGTGTTCGCCATTTTGTATATATTAAATGATGGTGATCAAGTGTTCCTGACGACAACTGTACATGTGTAGGTATATTGTATGTACATATCAGAGAGTACATGTGTGTGAGGGTATATGTACATCGCGTGACAAATACTATTTTTCGTATATAAATGTCTCTTAACTATAGTATAAACGTGCAAGCGAAAATTTAACGACGTATATATTATCAACTTCAAAGAAAATATTTTAAGTGGAAGTTTCAAACTGATGTAGGTCACAGCATCTATCACTACTTTCAACACTACGTTAAGGTCGCAATAACACGGGGCTAGGACATATAAAGTATTTACGACATCAAATTTAACTGATTGTCGTAGCTTTAACCCCTTCTATATGTACAGTACATGACTATTTACGATGGTACTGGCTAAAGTTGGACATTTTTGTACAGTTAAAAATGTACCTATGTTATTAAGAGAGTTTATTGAAACTGTATTTTCCCCTATGAGGCCTAGAGATAGAATCCAAGCAAAACAAAATCCCTTAATGGTAGCCAGAATAAGATGTTAATTACGTCATGGTGGTGAAAGGGTTAAGACCAATGTTGCACCGTTGGCACTTGCAATGCTCACTCCAATCATAACTTAAGGGGAGATGGGCCGTTTTTTTCGACCACTTTCTCTTTCGTGTTTAGCCCCATTAGTTTTGAGATTTTAAGACGTTCGGCTCATTAGTTTGGCGATTTTAACACCTTTCGCCTCATTTCGTTGTCAGTTTTAAGACCTTTCGTGCCATTTATCCGTTTACTTATTTCCTGGCTAGCAATACCAAGCCTAACATTTTAAGAGGAACTGGCCTTCGGCCGGGACATTTTTCTACCGAAAAATTTACAAATTTATCTTGAAGGTAGGGGATGATTTTCTAAGTTTGATGGAGGTCTAGCAAGGTTACTGTAAAATATATATTAATAAATCAATAGATGAATAGACCAACAAAAAAAAACAAAAATCTTTTACTCCGGCCGTCCCTTGAGAGAGTGTGAGAAATGTCGTGGGTCTCGGCGGCGGCGTAGCGCTCCTGGCGTGACGGAATGGTGGGAGTTTTTAGCGATCTTGACACTGAATACTCCTGGACGGCCGCACGGGAGGCATGTTCCCCTAGTATCGTCCCTTCTGTACCGACGCTGTCCTTTTAACTTTGTTTTGCATACTATTAACCCCTTCTGTACCAGAGACGTATTTTACATTTTAGTGTATCTCTATTTATACAATTTTATGCAGTTTAATAAGGATCTGTGGTTGTAAAAAGGGTGAAATGAGATAGTTCTGAGCCTGTTAATTGCCGGAGGTCCTTTTTGAACTGCATAACATCGTCTAATTGTAGCCAGAATAAAGTTAAAATGACGGCACCGGTATTGTAAGGGTTAAACGATTGTATTCAGTTTAATAAGAGCCTCCAGCAATCAACAGGCTTCGAATTATCTCACTTAACTCTTTTGACTTCCACAGATCCTTCTTAAGCTGCACAAAATCGTCCAGATATACAATAAAATTAAAAGACGTACAGAAGGGGCTAGACTCGCTAGAGGTTTATTAGAGATCTTTGTGGCGCAGGAGAGTGGCTATCTAGTTTTGTGGACGCTATTTGGGTGCCTCAATTATCAAATGAATGCATACATATTTGTTTATGTTTTCATTTGAAGTTGCCATAGTATTTATTAAATATTTTAAGGAATAATATTCGAGATAAAGATAGAGGTGCCGTTTTACGAGAAATTATTAAACACAAAACTAATATATCCTTGCCTATCAATTCTATAAGTTTGGTAAGGTAAGGTCTGGTGAGGACAAGTCAGGTCAGGTCAGACTAGGATACATTACAATAATCATCCTGGTCATAATCATATACCAATATACCCTAAGCCCTGCCAGACTAGGGGAATACGTACACAGGGTGGGGTCGTTAGGTTCGGCTCGGGAGTTTACCATATATTCCTTGGAGTTTGTGGGTCCTTTCGTCCGCGGTTATATCGTAGGAATTCTGTGTTGATTCACTCAATCCTATCCTAACCTAAGCTGCAATGTGATCACTATACGATTAAGCAAAGTATCGTGATCATTAATTTCTTATAACTGAAAGAGGGCCAGAGCAAATTGGCTATACATTTCCACACCTATTTACTGGTAGAAATAAATGTTTGATTGCTATAGTACTTTCCAAGGCATAATTGGTTAGGGGTCAAGATTGGACTAGCTATAATGAATAGACTTTAACCTTAGCTTAACCTATTCTTAACCTACCTTCTCCTATCCTAACATAGTCTAAGCAAAGCTAACCTACCTTAATTAACCTTATCCTATTTTACCTTTGCCTTATCTGGCCTTATCCAAACCTATCCGAACCCAACTTAAGCTAATCAAACTTAGCGTTAGCCTAACCTAATCCAGCATAGTGTAACATAATCTAGTTGACTTCAAAGTGTATGACGAACGGATTTGTGGAAGAAATAACTGGACGTCTATCCCTTTACGCATGCAAGGAGTTCATTTGAATACAGTTAGTTCATTATATAGTTTTGGGCAAGCTCAATGTAGTTTTCCCTATTTTTTCGAGTTTAGCATGTTCTTTACATTCAAATGACTTAGGTTATAAGATAATTCATGGATATACTAAGGTGCACGTAAAAGGTACAGCTAACTATATATATCACATACTGGTAAACAATGATGTATACCATAAGATTATATTTAGTAGGAGATGAATATTTTCAATGTAAGGAAATTTGCTGGTATGAGTATATGCCATTCTTTTACATTATTCGATGAAATTAATATAAAATATGTATTCGTTTTAACGTAAAGTTTATCAGAAACATGATTTATTACGATGATACAGAAGGGGTTAATCGGCTGGTCATTATTGTATTCAAAATAAATAATCCACGAAAACGTGAAATCGGTTACTCAAACACTCTTAAACTAATAATGAAACTAACCCCAAAAGACTACTATTAACACAAATGTAATTAGTTTAGCTTTAGAACACTAAATTACGAATCATCGTGGTGTGTGTGTGTGTGTGTGTGTGTGTGTGTGTGTGTGTGTGTGTGTGTGTGTGTGTGTGTGTGTGTGTGTGTGTGTGTGTGTGTTGTGTGTGTGTGTGTGTGTGTGTGTGTGTGTGTGTGTGTGTGTGTGTGTGTGTGTGTGTGTGTGTGTGTGTGTGTGTGTGTGTGTGTGTGTGTGTGTGTGTGTGTGTGTGTGTGTGGGTGTGTGTGTGTGTGTGTGTGTGTGTGTGTGTGTGTGTGTGTGTGTGTGTGTGTGTGTGTGTGTGTGTGTGTGTGTGTGTGTGTGTGTGTGAAAAAGATAGCTAAATACCAAACGCAATCAAACAAAACTTTATCAGGAAACTTTATAATCAGGAGGCTGGAAAATAGGGCTCATGTTCATTATCTACGTGGCAAATTATATGTTTAAACTATTCATAATGCGGTTGATATTCCTTTAACTGTCTGACTAAGTTTAACTCTTAACCGACGGGGATGTTTGTAACTTCTACTACCTGCCAGGCGGGCATATTTACCCTAAACGAGCTTCATTCCATGCTCTTTTTCATGCATAAACAAGAGCCAGAGCGTATGCATACAATTATGTATCCGTGAAAGGGCGATAATAGAGCTTTCCAATGACACCTTAATCATCCTTGTACGACCACGGGTTATCCTGTAGCGATCGCGCAACACGAGGTGAATAACCCTAAAATACGGTAATTTCCAGAGTTTTTTCCTGGTCTCGCGAGGCCGTGGGGGTGGAATGTTGCAGAGGTAGTGTCAGTCGCGGCACTGGGGCCGTCCTCCCAACGCGTGGACTCTCTCTCAGAGCCGATAATGTGCTCAAAATATGTCGGGCACCACAGGGGTGGCCATTATTCTCTTGGCCGACATATGCCGGGCCCCGTGGCTTGAGGGTTAAATAAGATTATAATATTTGAGAATAAATACGACTTAGCATAATAAGATTGTACTAAATGTTTGAATGTCTGGCAACATACAGTATATCCTACTGACTGATTTAGTACTTCGTTCATGGCTGAGTGGGTCTGGATAATGTGATTGATTGGCCGTGAAGTAATTTGGTTGTTTATTGATTGCTGTGCTGACTTTAATCAATTGATTGATAACTATAATATGCATCTGGTTGCAGAGTAGAATAATATACAGTATATAAACCATATATATATATATATATATATATATATATATATATATATATATATATTGAATATGTAGTCTATATCTTTTTCCGCGACTTGTATAATGAATGTGTGTGAGTATTTGTTTTCGTTTTACTTTTGAATTACTCACTTAGGCTACAGTTTCCATTTTTGTTTTCTCCCATATCAAAACAACCATACTCGCTCTGAGCTGCTTGCATGCTTGTGTCGGGTTTCAAAGGTGTGTCAGTACGAGTGTATATATCGCAACCCTTTGATCACTCCACATGTGTTAACCCCTTTCCGCCCGGGACCTTGTGATTCCGAGCAGAGTCCTGCAATGATTGTTTACAGAACTTATGTACCAGCAACGTCTGTTATATTATATTCTAGCTGTATTCAGACGATTGTATGCAGCTTAGGGAGGATCTGTGGTAGTTAGAAGGGTTGACTGAGAAAGTTCGAAGCCATATAATTGCTAAAGATCCTTCCAAAACTGAATACAATCGGTTAGTAGTAGCCAGAACAAACTCCAAAGGATGTCGATGGTACAGAAGGGGTAAATAAATAAGGCGCTAGTAAAGTCCCCTGACGCGTCCTAAAAGGGTGCCTCGTGAATTAAAGATGATGAGGCTGAAATGGTGGTGCCTTGACTTAATAATGAGCTTGTAGAATGCAGTTTATTGGTCAGATGCAAAGGATAGGCGATGGAAGCAAAGTAGTGTGCTGAAGTAATGGCGGTGTTTCCAACCTCTTAGTGTAATGAATAGGATGGGGATAGAACAGGCTAGAAGTGTTGGTGAGTGGAAATGAACACGCGCGCACAAGCAATGGCGTATTTATCGAGAACAAAAAATACAACTATACATGATTTTCCCTTTTCGAGTTATAAACCTTCATTAACCTATTCTGACCTAACCTATCTGACCTAATATTGCCTACTTAAACTAATCTAATCTATTTAACTGTTTTAAGTATTTCAAGCATATGTGTACAATTAACTCTTTGAGTACCAGCGACGTGTGATATATTTTATTCTAGCTGTATTTATTACGATATTATGTAGCTTAAGAAGGGTATGTGGTAGTTAAAAAGGTTGCTGGAGATAGTTTGAAGCATTGTTGTTGATATAGGTCCTTCCTAAGCTGAATAAAATCGTCTAACAGTTGCCAGAATATGATAAAAAAAGACATCCCTGGTACTGAATGAGGTAAGCTTCTGGCTCAATCTACTTTTACAGTGAAACCTACAAATATCATAACATTTATACCTTTGAACCCACCAAAGCTTAGGCTACACACACACACACACACACACACACACACACACACACACACACACACACACACACACACACACACACACACACACACACACACACACACACACACACACACACACACACACACACACACACACACACACACACACACACACACACTAGGTATATAAAGTAGCCTATAGCAAGTCTTTATGTGTAATGACATTATTGTACGGGTTTATATTGTGGATATTGTCACACATGCACTAACAAATACACTCAGAAATACACACCCCTTCAGCTACATCGTTCCTCAGAGTTGAGACTGGTACTGAACGGAGAGTATTAAACATAGAATAGAAAATAGCAAGTGTTTCAGATATAAGAAATGCGAGTCTGAAAATACTCTTGATAGTCTCAATACTCTCAAAAATAGTCTCAAATAGGTTCAATTATCTTGAAATAGTCTCAATAATCTCGAATATCGTCCGTATAACGTTGCCGGAAAAAGTGTCGTGTAAACCCCCGTGTAGAGTCATTGACAAGAGGACAGTGTTGTCTGTGGGTGGCGGGTGGTGGGTGGAGGAGGGGTGGTGGTGGTGAAGGTTTGGTGGTGGTGGTGGGTGGTGGAAGGGGTGGTGGTGGAGATTTGATTATATTCTTTATTGAGAAAGCATAAGTACATGGACATCCATAATCATACGTTGTCTCAAAAGGGCAAAGATGGTAATACAGTCTTTTACCCTATTCATACTTTACATGGAGGGTGATGGTGTTGGTGGACCCAAACTAACCATTAGCCTCCCCTACACCCCTAAGGCACCTACTGTTCAACCTTATCGGACCGTAACGCCCACGGGGAACCAGGCAAGAGAGAGAGAGAGATAGAGCTATTGTAAAGAAGTAGATATATCGATAAATACATATATGAATTAAAAGTACAAGGACAGTCAAGCAACACTAGCGACCCCTTGAGGTTGCTTGTCCTCCAAATCACTGCTGCCCAAAGTGTCCAACAGTGTTTTAGGGAGAGAGAGAGAACTTTTGAACGACATATATAACCTTGAAAGGGAAGATGGCAACGGAAATAATATTACTGCTAGAGGAGAAAGAAAACAAATTATAAAACAAATTAAATATACTGTAGAGTGTAGAGCTACTGACAACGAAGAAATATATATACACGTAAAAAGCAGGGCACAAAACGTAAATTTAAAGAGATGAGGAAATGAACATATCACTAGAAGTTGGAATCATGTGGGACGAAAGGATTATGGAAATTTTAACAAGACAACGAACTACCTTAAAATTAGTAGTGTTGCCTTGGAAACAATAACAAACGGAAATTAGTAGTGTTGCCTTGGAAACAATAACAAACGGAAATTACATAAACACACACCACACACACACATTTATAAACTCACTCACTCTCTCTCTCTCTCTCTGCGTTCAATCCTGGTGCCCTTATTACCAAAAAGATATAGACAAGCTAGAACGAGTTCAACGTAGAGTTACCTAAATGATACCTAGCCTAAAGAACAAACCATACGAGGAGCGTCTTAGAGAATTAAATCTATTTCCTTTAACCCAGCGCAGATTAAGAGGCGACTTAATTCAAGTGTTCAAAATCATCAAAGGCATCGACAATATGAACTGTAGTAAGTACTTCACTACCGACCAAATCTAATTACACGCGGGGAAACGGGTGCAAAATTATTGGTAAATCTTAACTCACACGAAGCTAAAAATTTCTTCTTCAATCGAGTTGTCAACTTATGGAATGGGCTTCCCCGAGATGTTATAGACTGCAGCACCGTTGATTCATTTAAACTTCGCCTAGACAAATATCTCGCATCAAACCTGCGACTGACTGTGTTTGTAAATGAATAACTTTATTTTATCCTCCCCTCAGTTACTAACCCATCTGTCCCCTACTAACTTCCTAATCCTGCCACGGACATTAGTTCCAGGGCAGTAGTTCCCTTTCCAATGTTCCCTTACCCACTCTAAACCACTGTTTGGACACTTGATCCTCAGTGTTTTGGAGGACAAGTAGCCTAGAAGGGTCGCTAGACCTGTTGTTGCTTGATTTCCTTTGTACTCCTTTGTACTCTCTCTCTCAGCACTAACAGCGCCACCCTCTATCCGAGTGGCAGGAGGCGTGATAATGGTGACGATAGTGGTTGTGGTGGTGGTTGTGGTAGCGGAGATAGTGGTAGTGGCTCGTGATTGATGGTAATGGGGGTAGTGGTAGTGGTAGTTGTTCGTGATTGATAGTAGAGGCTCGTGATTGCTGGTAGTAGTGGTGGTGGTGGTTCTGATAGCAGCGATAGTGGTAGTGGCTTGTGTTTGATGGTAGTAGTAGTAGTGGTAGTGGTTGTAGTAGCGGTGACAGTGGTATTGGCTCTTGATAAATGGTAGTGGGGGTAGAGGTAGTAGTGGTGGTGGTAGTGGTGATAGTGGTAATGGCCTGTAATCAAAAGGGTAAATTGATTCGATAATAATCATCTGACTTCCAAATACCCTTTCTAATCTGAATACAATCGCCAGAAAACAGAAATGAAATGCGTCCTCTTGTCTTGAAGATGTGAGTGCATTTTTACTTATCGTTCTCCCTTCCTCTACAGCATAATATCCCTTCCTCATCAACTCTATTTATATGTATTTGTACCTCCTTTATCGGCCATCTCCTATCCTTTATTGGTTTTCTATACTCTCCTGATTCTGTCCTTAACTGTCACTGCTGTCCATTCTATCCTGTTTTCCCACATATCTCTGTTTATCTCCTTTCTCTCCTATTCTTCCATTTCCTGTTCGTGGTTCTTATGCAGCATCTTCTTATATGTTGTTTTTTTCTGTTCCCTTTTTTTCTCCTTTTATTACGTGTTTTATCATCCCTACACTATTTTAGCTCGACCCTCAATTCTTCCCTGGCTCATGGGCCTTCATCTTCCACATACTTGATACATTTATTATACATCATTATGTTCCCCTATTGATCATAAAAAAGAACATCTGATTCTATTATAGTTCAGTTTTCCTCCCTGCAGTATGCAATCAATACTCTCTCTCTCTTCTCTCTCACCCACATACTCTCTCTCTCTCCATCTGTACCCCCGGGTCCCTAATCTAATACTCTCTACCCTCTAATCTCCAAATGTAACAGAACTGGCGTGAACAGAGGCGGGGCACTGATATGCATTAACTGAAAAAAGTGAGAGAGAGAGAGAGAGAGAGAGAGAGAGAGAGAGAGAGAGAGAGAGAGAGAGAGAGAGAGAGAGAGAGAGAGAGAGAGAGAGAGATAGAGAGAGAGAGGGAGGCGAGAGAGAGAGAGGAGCGAGAGAGAGAGAGAGAGAAGAGAGAGAGAGAGAGAGAGAGAGAGAGAGAAGCGAGAGAGAGAGAGAGAGGGATAGAGCGAGAGAGAGAAGAGGAGAGAGAGAGAGAGAGAGAAGGAGAGAGAGAGAGAGAAGAGAGAGATAGAGAGAGAGAGAGAGAGTAGAGATGATAGAGAGCGGAGCAGAGAGAGAGAAGTACAAAGGTAGTAACAAAGGAGTACAAAGGAGTACAAAAGGAAATCAAAGCAAACAACAGATCTAGTGACCGCTTCTAGGTTGCTTGTCCTCCAAAACCAACTGAGGATCAAGTGTTCCAAACAGTGGTTTAGAGTGGGTAAGGGAAAATTGGAAAGGGACATTACTGCCCTGAGAACTAATGTCCGTGGCAGGATTAGGAAGTTAGTAGAGGACAGTTGGGTTAGTAACTGCGTGGGGATAAAAAAAAGTTATTCATTTACAAACGCAGTCAGAGCCGGGTTTGATGCGAGATATTTGTCTAGGGCCTGCGTTTAAATGTTTGAATTTCAACGGTGATGCAGTCTATGAACGTTTCCGGGGAAGCACCATTCCACAAGTTGACAACTCGATTGAAGAAGAAATTCTTCTATATTCCGTGGGTGAGTTAAAAGATTTACCAATAATTTTGCAACCGTTTTCCCCCGCGGTGTAATTAGATTGGTCCGATAGTGAAAGTACTTACTACGTTTCATATTGTCGATGGGCCTTGATGATTTTTGAACACTTGAAATTAAGTACCCCTCTTAATCTGGCGCTTGGGTTAAAGGAAATATATTTAACAAACTTCTCTAAGACCGCTCTTCGTAGGCGTTTTGTTCTTTAGGCTAGGGTAATCATTTTGGTAACTCTAGGGCGGTTTAAACTTCGTTCTAGCTTGTTTAATATCTTTTTGGTAATAAGGGCACCAGGATTGAACGCAGTAATTTGCCAGAAGAGGGGCCGGACTAATGAATTGTAAGGGGTTAAGGAATACCTTCTTTGGATGTTAATGCCTCAAATTGACCAGGGGGGGGGGGGGGCTGCCTATAAAGCCAATTATTTTGTTTGCCTTGCTTAAGTAACTTCATGAACATGTGTTGACACCTCGGTTTTAGGGTTACTCGATATTGTTACTCCCAGATCGGTTTTCTCTCTCGTTTTACATTCTTAAGCTCGAGTGCACATTCAATCGAATAGTTTTGCTTTCTCAATTTAGGTATCCGATATGTAGTACTTTACCATTTATCCGCATTGAAACTCATCTTTGCCAAAATTGGGCGCCAACATGACAATTTATATAGATTGTGTTTGCCATATCGTCAACTTTGTTCTTTGTTTTGGAGAGTAACGCTATTTGCAACTTTTTGGTGATCGTCAGCAAATTTTTGAGATTGTACAGGTGGAGTGGACCCTCATCTATGAATTGTCAGTTGATATAAATTTAGAAAGAGATTTGGTCCTAGTACCCCGATCCCATGGGGTACCGCCTCGCATTTACTTACATTGGTCCATTTTGATGCCTTACCGTTTATGAACTATCGTTTGCTTTTCTTGTCGCTGAGATGCCAATTTGTCTATCCATTTTCAACACCCCGTCCTTGGTATTCGCATGGTGCCGCTTTTTAGTTTTTAGGCAGTAAACGTTTTTGTGGGGAACTTTGTCAAAGGCCTTTTGAAAATCAAGGTATATATATCTACAGCTTTAACTCTCATCGGTTAGATGTTGAGGATACTCGCCATGGAAGAAGTCTACGAGGTTTGTTAAACAGGAACGTTTTTTTTTGTGTTACGAAAGCCGTGTTGAGTATCTTTTAAGTATGTTAAGTTTCCTCTAAGGGATTTTACGAGTCCTGTCCTCGTATGACACGTTTCCTTAGCATATTTTTTTACATACAACTGAGTTAAGCTAATTGGACGATAGTTACTGGGTAAGGAAGAGTTTGCTGCCTTTTGTTTTAATATCGAGTGTTACGTTGGCTAGCTTCCACTGATCGGGCATAGTTTCCAGACTGCAAGGATTTATTGAATAGTAATGTCAGTGGTTTAGAGAGCTCATCCTTAGCTTCCTTTAGAACTCT
>CM064519.1:47722729-47862768 GCA_032716605.1 Paralithodes platypus | reverse complement strand
TGCGTTCAATCCTGGTGCCCTTATTACCAAAAAGATATAGACAAGCTAGAACGAGTTCAAAGTAGAGTTACCAAAATGATACCTAGCCTAAAGAACAAACCATACGAGGAGCGTCTTAGAGAATTAAATCTATTTCCTTTAACCCAGCGCAGATTAAGAGGCGACTTAATTCAAGTGTTCAAAATCATCAAAGGCATCGACAATATGAACTGTAGTAAGTACTTCACTATCGACCAATCTAATTACACGCGGGGAAACGGTTGCAAAATTATTGGTAAATCTTTTAACTCACACGAATCTAAGAATTTCTTCTTCAATCGAGTTGTCAACTTATGGAATGGGCTTCCCCGAGATGTTATAGACTGCAGCACCGTTGATTCATTTAAACTTCGCCTAGACAAATATCTCGCATCAAACCCGCGACTGACTGCGTTTGTAAATGAATAACTTTATTTTTATCCTCCCCTCAGTTACTAACCCATCTGTCCCCTACTAACTTCCTAATCCTGCCACGGACATTAGTTCCAGGGCAGTAGTTCCCTTTCCAATGTTCCCTTACCCACTCTAAACCACTGTTTGGACACTTGATCCTCAGTGTTTTGGAGGACAAGTAGCCTAGAAGGGTCACTAGACTGTTGTTGCTTGATTTCCTTTGCACTCCTTTGTACTCTCTCTCTCAGCACTAACAGCGCCACCCTCTATCCGAGTGGCAGGAGGCGTGATAATGGTGACGATAGTGGTTGTGGTGGTGGTTGTGGTAGCGGAGATAGTGGTAGTGGCTCGTGATTGATGGTAATGGGGGTAGTGGTAGTGGTAGTTGTTCGTGATTGATAGTAGAGGCTCGTGATTGTTGGTAGTAGTAGTGGTGGTGGTTCTGATAGCAGCGATAGTGGTAGTGGCTTGTGTTTGATGGTAGTAGTAGTAGTGGTGGTGGTTATGGCAGTTGTGATAGTGGTGTTGGCTCTTGATAAGTGGTAGTGGAGGTAGAGGTAGTGGTGGTGGTGATAGTGGTATCGATAATGGTCTGTGATCAAAAGGGTAAATTGATTCGATAATAATCATCTGACTTCCAAACACCCTTTCTAATCTGAACACAATCGCCAGAAAACAGAAATGAAATGCGTCCTCTTGTCTTGAAGATGTGAGTGCATTTTTACTTATCGTTCTCCCTTCCTCTACAGTATAATATCCCTTCTTCATCAACTCTATTTATATGTATTTATACCTCCTTTCTCGGCCATCACCTATCCTTTATTGGTTTTCTATACTCTCCTGATTCTGTCCTTAACTGTCACTGCTGTCCATTCTATCCTGTTTTCCCACATATCTCTGTTTATCTCCTTTCTCTCCTATTATTCCATTTCCTGTTCGTGGTTCTTATGCAGCATCTTCTTATATGTTGTTTTTTCTGTTCCCCTTGTTTTCTCCTTTTATTACGTATTTTATCATCCCTACACTATTTTAGCTCGACCCTCAATTCTTCCCTGGCTCATGGGCCTTCATCTTCCACATACTTGATACATTTATTATACATCATTATGTTCCCCTATTGATCGTAAAAAAGAACATCTGATTCTATTATAGTTCAGTTTTCCTCCCTGCAGTATGCAATCAATACTCTCTCTCTCTTCTCTCTCACCCACATACTCTCTCTCTCCATCTGTACCCCCGGGTCCCTAATCTAATACTCTCTACCCTCTAATCTCCAAATGTAACAGAACTGGCGTAAGAGGGGGCACTGATGCAGACACGAGAAAAAGTCAGAGAGAGTAGAGAGAGAGAGAGAGAGATACAGAGAGAGAGAGAGAGAGAGAGAGTAGAGTAGAAAGGAAATAGAGAAGAGACAAGAGAGAGAGAGAGAGAGATATCCCATAGAGAGAGAGCCTACCGAGAGACTAGATACTATATAGATGAGAGAGAGAGATAGCTCTACGATCCTTATTTATGAGGATTTCTTCCTCATTACCTAGAGTGAGTTGGTTTCTCCGTAGCATATAGATGAAACATACACCTGCGTCAAGTATTTACAAAGGAAATCAAGCAACAAACGATCTAGGGACCCTTCTATGTTGCTGTCCTCCAAAACACTGAGGATCAAGTGTCCAAACAGTGGTTTAGAGTGGGTAAGCGAAGATTGGAACGGGAATTACTGCCCTGGAACTAATGTCCGTGGCCAGGATTTAGGAAGTTAGTAGGGGACAGCTGGGTTAGGTAACTGCGGGGGGGATAAAAATAAAGTTATTCATTTACAAACGCAGTCAGTCGCGGGTTTGATTGCGAGATATTTGTCTAGGCGGAGTTTAAATGAAATCAACGGTTGATGCAGTCCTATAACGTTTCGGGGAAGCCCATTCCACAAGTTGACAACTCGTATTGAAGAAGAAATTCTTAGATTCAGGTGTGAGGGGTAAAAGATTTACCAATAATTTTGCAAAGTGTCTCCCGCCCCCGTGTAATTAGATTGGTCGATAGCTGAAGTACTTTACTACAGTTCATACTTTCGATGCCTCTGATGCTGTTGACCACTTGAATTAAGTCCCCTCTTAAATCTGCGCTGGGTTAAAGGAAATAGATTTAATTCTCTTAAGACGATCTTGTTATGGTTTGTTCTTTAGGCTAGGTATCATTTTGGTAACTCTACGTTGTGGAACTCGTTTCTAGCTTGTTTATATCTTTTTGGTAATAAGGGCACCAGGATAGAACGCAGTATTCCAGAAGCGGGCGGACTAAGGAATTGTAAAGGTGTTAGGATACCTTTGCGCTTTATGCGCAAATGACCTGCATATAAAGCCAATTATTGTGTTTGCATTCTTAACAACTTATGAACATTGTTGACTCGGTTTTAGGTTACTCGATTGGTTACTCCCAGATCGGTTTCTCTGTTTACATTCTTAAGCTGAGTGCAATTCATCGGAATAGTTTGCTTTCTGATTTAGGTATTCGCGATGTAGTACTTGACATTTATCCGCATTGAAACTCAGTTGCCCAATTTGGGACCAACAATGACCAATTTATCTAGATTGTGTTGCATATCGTCAACTTGTTCTTTTGAGAGTACGCTATTTGCAATTGTTGTATCGTCAGCAAAATTTTTTTTGGAGATTGTACAGGTGAGACCCTCATACTATTGTCGTTGATGGAAATTAGAAAGAGAATTGGTCTCCTAGTACCGATACCTGAGGTACCCCGCTACTTACATTTGTCCATTGTGATGCCTTACCGTTTATGACTACTCTTTTGCTTTCTGTCGCTGAGCCAATGTTTCTATCCATTTACAACACACACGTCCTGTATTCCATGCGCTATTAGTTTTAGCCTGTTAAACGTTTGTGGGGAACTTTGTCAAAGGCCTTTTGAAAATCAAGGTATATAACTTGCTACAGCTTTACTCTCATCGTAGAGGTGGAGGATATCGTGGAAGACGTACTAAGAGGTTTGTTAAAAAGGACGCGTTTTTTACGAAAGCCGTGTTTGAGTATCTTTAAGTATGTTATTTCCTCTAAGTGCATTTACGAAGTCTGTCTCGTATGGACCGTTTCTAGACATTTTTCCAATCCAAACTGTAGGTTAAGCTGAATTGGACCGATAGTTACTGGGTGGTAAGGTAATTTGCTGGCCTTTTTTTTATATATCGGGTGTTACGGTTTTGGCTAGCCTTCCACTGATCGGGCATAGTTCCAGACTGCAACGGATTTATTTGAATAGTAATGTCAGTGGTTTAATAGATCTCAGTCCTTAGCTTCCTTTAGAGACTCTAGGCGAGAGTTGTATCAGGGTCCAGGTCGTTTTATTTAACACCTTGAGTTTAATCTTAAACCCAATTCAATACTTCTCTCCTCTGTAACGGTGATATAGTTTGCTTAGGAACATCTGAAGTATCAATCTAGAATCGGCGATGGTGTAGTGGATATCACTGAGGTCTTCTGTTGTAAAAACTGATGGGCAAAGAAGGTATTGAGGGGCATTACCTCATCTGTTCTTCCGTCTTTGGTGTATTCCTCCCATTTTCATCGAACTAACGGCTCCAACAGGTTGAAAGTAACGTGACTTTTTTCTTTCTGATATAACGATAGGAAAAAATTACTTTCGGGGTTTGTTTGAATAAAAAACTATTGATTCTGCCATATGTAACGTCTAAGGTCTTTTTTTACTTTGCTTAATGTAACTTTTTTGGCTTTGCGTCGTAGCTTCTAGCAACAAATTTCAGAGCCGTTCGGGCGTCCATTTTGTGAGGATTTTAATCTATCATTAGCAAATTTTTTAGTCAAAGCCGGCAGTTTGAAATATCTTGTATTCCAGCCAGGGTGGTTGTGTGTGGCGCGTTGATTTGATTATGGCCTGGACTGCCGCCGCGAGAGATGAGGAAGGAGAGCGAGGGAGAGGAGAAGGAGAAAAGGGGGGGAGAGATGAGAGGGGAGAGAGAGAAGAGGGAGGAGAGAGATGAGAGAGAGAGGGAGAGAAGAGGAGAGATGAGAGGGAGAGAGAGGAGAGCTAGAAGAGAGAGAGGAGAGGAGGAGTGTGAGAGAGGAGAGATAATAGGAGAGAGAGAGGAGAGCGAGAGAGAGAGGGGGAGGGAGAGGAGGGGAGAGAGCAGAGAGAGAGATGGTGGGAGAGAGAGAAGGGGCGCGTATCGAGAGCCGAGGAGAGGAGAGAGAGAGAGAGGGTCGAGAGGAGAGAGATTTTTGAGGAGAGAGAGACGGAGAGAGAGAGATGAGATTGTGAGAGGACGAGGAGAGGAGAAGAGAGAGATAGACGAGAGGAGACAGGTGTGGGAGACGAGGGCAGAAGAGAGAGAAGATAGAGGGCGAGTGAGGAGTAGAGATAGGAGAGAGATAAGATAGATGAGATGAGAGACGAGAGAGAGGATAGGAGAGAGAGTAGATGAGAGAGAGAAGAGATCGAGAAGAGAGATATGAGGAGCTTGATGAGAGGAGAGAGGAGAGTGAGGAGGAGAGCGATGAGAGGAGAGTAGAGAGAGAGAGAGAGAAGAGGAGAGAGAGAGGAGAGAGAGAGGAGATAGAGCAGAAAAGAGGAATGAGAAAGCGAGAGAGAGAGAGAGGATGTGTGTGAGTGATGCAAATGAATGTCTAGGAAGTTCTTCTGTGCTTGCAAATAACTCACTGTTGAATTCGAGTGTTTCATATATTTATTTTTCTATGAGGATGAGACAAGGCAGAATTGCCTGTAACGAGTGCCTCTCCCAGAGTTGAAAGACTAACAGGGCCAAAATCTTTTGAATTTTAAAGAAAACCAATATATTTATTTACCGGTATTTCTTTTTTGTTTTCTTTCTTTATTATTTAGAAAATTTGTGTAGTTTGTGATATGTTTGTGGCATAGTGTATTGATAGAAAGAGAAGATGTTTTGGAGGGCAGGCTGGGGTTGCCCTTAATATTGGTGAGTCACGGAAAGGATCAGCAAGGGAGGCCAGGTGGTGAATTGATAGGAATTTACTAAACAAAAAGTTGACAGAATGATTATAAACATCCAAGGACCATGTGAGGAGGAGCACTTTATTGACGTTTCACATAAAGATCTCAAGTTTATGCAAAGTGATGTTAATAAAGTGCTCCTCCTCGTATGGTGCTTCTACTTGTCATATTACTGTTTTAGATCTATGTCATCCTTGCCTCAGCGTAATTTGATAGCGAGCCTGCATTATAAAAGCAAATGTATCTCATAATGGGGTTTTATGGGTATATCTTAAACTTGATGGAGGTCTTGGGAGGAGAAAAAACTAAATAGAATATAGAAAATAAATAAATTAACGAGTATATATAAACCTCCCCTTAATCGCCACCCTATTTTGTATATCATTTTGTGATTTACTTTGTTTTTTGTCTCTCACTCACTATCGCTCGGTTTGCTTTAGGGTGAAGATGATGGTGGGTAGTGTGGTGGGTGATGGTGGAGGTGGTGGGTGGTGGTGATGGTGGGTGGTGGTGGTGGTGGTGGTAGAGTCGGGCACGGTGTTCCTATAGTAGGGGATATGTGATACCAGCGTGTGTTGAAGGGTCGCCTGTGATCCTCAGCTGGGTGCAGCGGGGGGGGGGGGGGGGAGAGAGAGAGAGAGTGAGAGACGATGAAGAAAGTAGTACTAGCGCAAGGAGGGAAGGTGTATTCGGAGAAAGTTGACCACATTATTAAAAGAGGTAAATAAAACAAATAAATATATTAATACTTTGCATAAAAAAGGGAATAATGTATATAGTGTTAATAACACTCTATAGTCTGTTATTTGTGTGTTATATGTGTTTTTTTTTATCAGTTTTTTTTCCCTCCATAGACCTCCATCAAGCTATAAAAATACCCCCAAGAACCCACTCCTAAACAAATGTGTTCATTTGTCGGTAGAAAAACACTCCAGCTAAAGTTCGGTTCTTCCTAAATTGCAGGCTCGCTATTGCTCACCATGAAAAAATCGACAACTAAATGGCATGAAAGGTCTTAAATTGACAAAAAAAATATGCAAAACGTCTTATTATAAAAAAAAAAAAAAAAATTGGGCTAACCTCTTAAAATCTGAAAACTAATGGAGCTAAACATGAGGGAGAAGGGGGTCCCTACAAAAAACACCCCCTTAAGTAGAAGTGGCCAGGAGGGTTTTTACTAGTGCAGCAGTTTCAGTACCTTCCTTATCTAGCAGTGCCAGTGTTGCCAATTTAGCTATTTTCCCGCTAAATCTAGAAGTTTTATTTTGAGGCACATTTTTACATGTAGCGGCATCATTTCTAGCGATATTCTGGACACTTGAGCCATTGTAGAGCGATATTGTAGAGATTGTGGCAATATTCTAGCGATTTTTGGCATTTATTTACTATCTAGCGGACTTGCTTTGGTAACCTTGTCTGCCACCCCTGCACGCAACCCGGCAACTACCAGATGTCAACATACTGCTGACTCCACAAAAACGCGCCTTATCCTGAAGTCTGGTCGGATTGTGGAGGGGTATTTGTGGAGTGCTGGATGTGGAGTGGTGGGTGTGGAGTGGTGGATATGGAGGGGTATTTGTGGAGTGTGGAGTGCTGGATATGGAGGGGTATTTGTGGAGTGCTGGATATGGAGGGGTATTTGTGGAGTGTGGAGTGGTGGATATGGAGGGGTATTTGTGGAGTGGTGGATATGGAGGGGTATTTGTGGAGTGTGGAGTGCTGGATATGGAGGGGTATTTGTGGAGTGGTATGTGTGGAGTGCTGGATATGGAGGGGTATTTGTGGAGTGGTGGGTGTTGAGTGCTGGATATGGAGGGGTATTTGTGTAGTGGTGAGTGTGGAGTGCTGGATATGGATGGGTATTTGTGGAGTGCTGGATATGGAGGGGTATTTGTGGAGTGCTGGATATGGAGGGGTATTTGTGGAGTGCTGGGTATGGAGGGGTATTTGTGGAGTGGTGGGTGTGGAGTGCTGGATATGGAGGGGTATTTGTGGAGTGGTGGGTGTGGAGTGCTGGGTATGGAGGGGTATTTGTGGAGTGGTGAGTGTGGAGTGCTGGATATGGAGGGGTATTTGTGGAGTGTGGAGTGCTGGATATGGAGGGGTATTTGTGGAGTGCTGGGTGTGGAGTGCTGGGTATGGAGGGGTATTTGTGGAGTGGTGGATATGGAAAGGTATTTGTTGAGTGATGGATGGGGAGTGTTGGTGTGGATTGGTGGATGTGGAGTGGTAGAAGTGGAGTGGTAGAAGTGAAATGGTCGATGTGGAGTGGTAGAAGTAAAATGGTCGATGTGGAATGGTGGATATGGAGTAGTAGGAGTGGAGTGGTATATGTGAAATGGTGGATGGATGTGGAGTGATGAATTAATTGTAGTAGCATTAATTTACTAAGATCGGTGTGTGTTTGAAGATGATTAAAGTAATATGATTAACAGATAATATATGAAGGGGTAACTTGAGGGTATTGGGCCAAGCAGTATTGATTAGACGGATAAATTATATAGTGATAATGCTACTTTAACATATAATAACATTTGTATCTATTAAGAGGAGGTTTTTAGTTTGTTCCCTAGACCTCCATCAAGCTTAAAATTCCACCCCTAGACCTCCTTTCAATATAAATGTTTACATTTTTCGGTAGAAAAATGTCCGGGCCGAAGGCCGTTTCCTATTTAATTACAGGCTCTCTATCGCTCGCCAGTAAAAATTTGACACCTAAATGGCACGAAAGGTCTTAAAATTTACAGAAATGGTGCAAACGGTATTAAAATCGCCAAACTAATGGGTCGAACATCTTATAATCTGGAAACTAACATGGCAAAACATGAGGAAAAAGAGGGACCAGAAAAACGACCCATCTCCCCTTAACGTGGAGTGGTGGTCAGCATGGGGGAGATTATAGAAGAAGGATGATGACAGTTACTGTATAGTGCTTGCAAACGTCAGCAACAATAACACAAACACTCAAGCCAATTATAACTACTTAGTTGTTGTTGTTGTTGTTCCCTAAGCTGCCTGGCCGAACAGCCCCGAGTCCCTGAGAAAGGCCATGGCCACGATCGGGCTTTCCACAGAACTCTCATTGAGTGTAGATTGTGTTGTTGGCGTAAGTGGTTGTGTGAAATGCAGTCTTCTATGATGTGTTTAATGGTATGGGGTGCTGTGTTACATCCCGGGCAGGCGCCGACAACGGAGTCATCCAGTCTCTTCTGATAGCTCAGGAGAGCTGGATGGTGTCCGCATCTCAGCCTGGCCAGGTGGACTCTGTCCTCGCGAGGAAGGGAGGATTCGGAAGGATGGATTTCGGGAGGTCGTGCATACAGCTGCGTGTTGTCTGTGAGTGAGTGGATGGATCGGTGAGAGATATGAGTATGGATGTGCTTCTGGAAGTTGGTTCGGGGTGGGCAGGGAGGGAGAGAGGACAATAATTGTGTGTGATAACCGTGTGCTGGGTGTTGTTTTGATATTTCTTGGTGTCTGTGGGTGTGTTGCCATGTAGTTTAGTGGGTGGTCTTGGTTCGTGGAGGCTGCTGCCAGGAATTGAGTGCCTCTCATGTCCAGATGGTCTTTGACTTTGAGGATTTTGGTTTCTTGATGTAGGTGATCTGTGGTGCAGTAGCTGTGCAGCCTGTAATGATCTTCAGGGCTTTGTTTTGAATAGTCTGTAAGGTCTTATGATGTGTTTCAGCTAGGTTAGAAGCCCAGGCTGGGCTTGCGTATTCCATCACTGATCTTATGTATTGTTTATATACTGTGGTGGTAATTTCTTTGTTGTGTCCAAATTTTGTGTGAGCAAGTGACCTGAGGGCATTAAGTCTGGGTGTCAGTTTCTTTTTAATGTTTGTGGTGTGCTGTTTGAATGTCATATGAGTATCATATGTTACTCCTAGGATTTTGGGTGTGTGTGTATGTGTTAGGGGTGTGTTGTTTATGGTGAGTTGAGGGATGTATTCGTGTTCTCCTGTCCAACTTGTTAGCAGGGTTGCGGTGGATTTGGCTGGGGCTATATTAAGTCTGTTTGTAGTGCACCAGCCATGTAGTGTGTTGAGATAGGGTTGAAGGAGATCTGTTGCTCTTTTTGGGTCATGGTGTGTGCATGTGAGTGTTATGTCATCTGCATAGGAGGCTAAGTTTATTTAGGGCGTATTGGGTGTAGTTATATTGTGCATGTACAGATTGAAGAGTGCGGGCGATAGGACGGATCCTTGTGGGACTCCGTTTGGAAAGTTTCTGATTTTAGATGACTGACCGGCAAAAGATACGTGTGCACATCTGCCTGCTAGGAAGTTGGCCAGCCACCTTTTTGTGTTGTTGTGCATGTTTGTGTTGTAGATTTTGTTTGTTAGGTTGTGGCGGGGGATGGCATCGAAGGCTTTACTAATGTCGAGTGTGGCTAATAGTGATCTGTGTGGTGGTCTAGCTGAGTTGATGCCGTCGAAAGCTCTTTGTGTAAGGTCTGTGAGAAGAGTGTTTGTGGAGTGCAGTGGCCTAAAGCCATGTTGTGTTGGAGCTAGGGGTAGGTCAGGTGTAATTAGTTAACCCCTTCTGTACCGGCTATGTCTTTTCAACGTTATTCTGGCTACTATCAGACGATGTTATTCAGTTTAAAGAGGGCCTCCAGCAATCAACAGGTTTCGAACTGTGTCACTTAACATTTTTGTTTTATTACCACGGATCCTTTTTTCAACTGCACACAATCGTCTAAACATATTTAGAATAAAATTTAAAAAACGTCACCGGTACAGAAGGGGTTAATCTGGCAAGGTCTATCGCAGTATTTTATTATGTTTTGATTTAACCTGACCAACAATAAATAAATGAATCAATTAAAAATACACATATAATAAATATATATGTCGACTGCAATTACATCCCCAGTAATCTAAGTTCGTGCCCGTTTTATCTTTCCTCTAATGCCATCGCTTGAGACTCACGAAGGGTTAGATAATATTGAACAAGGGTTATCTCTTCCCTTTAAGGGGAGATGAGGCGCTTTTCTGGTTCCCCTTCTCTCTCATGATTAGCCCCATTAGTGTTCTGATTTTATGACGTTCGGCTCATTAGTTTGGCGATTTTGAGACCTTCCATCCTATTTCGGTGTCAATTTCAAGACTTTTCGTGTCATTTAGGTGTCGATTTTTTCATGGAGAGCGATAGCGAGCCTGTAATTTAAGAGGAACCGGCCTTTGGCCGGGAAATTTTTCTATCGAAAAATGTACAACTTTATCTCGAAGGGGGGTCTTGGGTTTTTGTTTTGTTTTAAGCTTGATGGAGGTCTAAGGAGGAAAACAAATGATAAACAAATATATAATTAAGGAACACCCCGTTCTTAACATTAATAATTCATTACAAACCCAAATGTACTTGAATAAACAAATATATAAATGATGAAATAAATAGGCCTCTTCCCTCTTTAATCGTATCCAAACAGTGGCTGACTCAGCAGGCCAGAGGGGTTTAATGACGGACATGGACTCCAGTGTCACGGGTGGGGTCACCAGCTAAATGTGTGGGTGCAAGAGATAACGTGGGGTATTTAGTACACACACATATATACACACATACGTACACAACCACACACACACACAGACGCGTACACTTAAACATCCACAAACACAAACACATACCCAAACATGAATAATGACTAAATAAATATTAGACTCAGACAAACAGCACATACACAACACAATATTAGACTCAGACAAACAGCACATACACAACACAATATTAGACTCAGACAAACAGCACATACACAACACAATATTAGACTCAGACAAACAGCACATACACAACACAATATTAGACTCAGACACACAGCACATACACAACACAATATTAGACTCAGACAAACAGCACATACACAACACAATATTAGACTCAGACAAACAGCACATACACAACACAATATTAGACTCAGACAAACAGCACATACACAACACAATATTAGACTCAGACAAACAGCACATACACAACACAATATTAGACTCAGACAAACAGCACATACACAACACAATATTAGACTCAGACAAACAGCACATACACAACACAATATTAGACTCAGACAAACAGCACATACACAACACAATATTAGACTCAGACAAACAGCACATACACAACACAATATTAGACTCAGACAAACAGCACATACACAACACAATATTAGACTCAGACAAACAGCACATACACAACACAATATTAGACTCAGACAAACAGCACATACACAACACAATATTAGACTCAGACAAACAGCACATACACAACACAATATTAGACTCAGACAAACAGCACATACACAACACAATATTAGACTCAGACAAACAGCACATACACAACACAATATTAGACTCAGACAAACAGCACATACACAACACAATATTAGACTCAGACAAACAGCACATACACAACACAATATTAGACTCAGACAAACCGCACATACACAACACAATATTAGACTCAGACAAACAGCACATACACAACACAATATTAGACTCAGACAAACAGCACATACACAACACAATATTAGACTCAGACAAACAGCACATACACAACACAATATTAGACTCAGACAAACAGCACATACACAACACAATATTAGACTCAGACAAACAGCACATACACAACACAATATTAGACTCAGACAAACAGCACATACACAACACAATATAGTCCCTATGATTACCTTTAAGACCAAAAATAGGACTTCGTGTTGTTGTATATTGATTCCAGTAAGTTTCTTTGAGGGTCACCGGCTTTTTTTTTTTTTTTATCTTTCTCTCCTTTTCTCTCTTTCCCGGGCTTTTATCCATTCGACCCCATTCAGCCAACTGTTTTAAGACCTTTATTCCCATCCAGGTGTCGATTCCTTCCTGGCGAGCGATAGCGAGCCACCATTGAATGGAGAAATCCGGCTTCGCCGGAGAAATTTTTCTATTGAAAAATTTACAAATTTAGCTTGCTGCCAAAACAAAAATATATATCTGCTGGCTCGCTACCGCTTGCCAGGAAATATTGAGACCTGGAATGGGGTAAACGTCTTAACACAGTAGGCTGAATGGGGCCGAATGGATACAAGCCAATGAGAGAGGGAGAGAAAGAGAAAAAAAGGCGAGGTGGGCTCCCTTAAGTAACATATGTGTGCGTGAATGGGTCTTAGAAAAAGTGAGGAATGTATCGGCTGCCCAGTTAACCCCTTCTGTACCGTCGATATCCTTTTTGTTTTATTCTGGCTACTACTAATCGATTGTATTCAGTTTAGGAAGGATCTTTCGCAATTATAAGGCTTCGAACTATCTCAATCAACCCTTCTTACTACCACTGATCTTTCCTAAGCTACATATAATCGTCTACATATAGCTAGAGTAAAGTATAAGAGACGTTGCTGGTACGGTCGCGCTGATAAGTCATGTCCCAGCTGTCATTACGTTTGGCTTGCTCTGTGCTGTATTAATGTCTGTCAGATGTTGAATAGGGTAAGTAAGTGTAGGAACATGTTTGTATATTTCACTCGATATGAAGAAATGAAGCTTAGATATTGCTGATACCAATTATTGATCAAAACATACTTGGTGCCGAGTGGTAACTTATTAGCGCGACTGTACATAAAGGGTTACTGCACTCCCCACCGATACATTCCACCGGTGATTGGAAGCTACTGAAGGCACTAATGAAAGACTGGGATGGCTAATACAATAAATGACAGTGTGAGTAAAGTGTTTTTAGAGTGTAGGGTGGCTTGGTGGTGTGGTTGGTGGCGAGCCCTGTACATTGACTGACTTACATTTTAAATATTACTCGTTGAAATGTATTTAGTTAGCCTCCCCCCATAAAATATAAACAAATAAAATAAATAAATAAATATAAATAAATAAAAGATAAATATACTGTATATATATATATATATATATATATATATATATATATATATATATATATATATATATATATATATATTGTACAAAATTACATGTTTCATATAGTTTAAAGGCTGAGCCTTATGAGAGTAAACTCTCTGAAAAAGGCACATGCAATTTTTGCCTCGAGTTGAATTTCACATATAAATCACCCTCATATTTTGGAGAAGCTAAAGTACAGAGTGAGTTCTAGTTTGTGAGCTTTGATTCCCAAATCATAATGCCGAGTCTGCAATACAAAATTAACATATACAAATAATTAATCAAATCGCTATCACCACTACCACTATCTTCTGTTTCACATCCTGTCCCTTGTTTTGATTCAACCCTAAGGCAGATCCAACTAACCTTCTTCATCACTTGTTTTCGTTTAGAGTGCCAGTGAGAGAGAGGTAGAGGAAAACAGTTGAAAAGGGCAAGTAAGGGGAAGATAAGGATGTGTGTGTGTGTGGGTGTGGGTGTGGGTGTGAGTAACCTATGTGTGTGTGTGGGTGTGAGTAACCTATTTGTGTGTGTGGCTATGTGTGTGTGTGTGTGTGTGTGTGTGCATGCATGTGTGTGAGAGAGAGTGAGTTAGTGTTTGTGTAATGTGCATGTGTAGGTTTCAAGAGGTTAGGAGAGTGATAGGGGTGTGGATAACTAAAGGGGAGGCGTGTGAAGGACTAGATGTGAAGATCAGTAAGATGACTAGGTGTGTGTGAGTATGTGTGTGTGTGTGTGTGTGTGTGTGCGTGTGTATGTGTGTGTTTAAGTGAGGGGAGCGATAGGGAGTGTGGATAACAGGATGTGTAGATCGGGTTGGGTAAAATTCAGAAGAAATGAAAGTGAATATGTGAATCTGGGAAGTGAGTTAATTATAGAAAAACTAAGTACAACTGAGGGTAATGGAGGATATAATAAAATGAAAGGCTATGTTCCAGTGAGGGCTACGTGAGAGAGTAAGTGGGGGAGAAATGGAAAGTTGAAAAGAGAAACAAATATATAATGGAAATAAAATGGGAGTGAATGAATACAAACGATAATATAAATTCGATGTCCGTATGAGACAGGGAGAAACTCTGTCTTGATAGCGTAATGCATAAATGCGCGGAATTTCGGTGTAAGTATCCTAGGTTCTAGTCCTTGGAGTGCCACATGTATTGGTTGATTTCATTAATTGAGTTTAGAAGTAAAGTTGGTTGGTGAAAAAATATGAAACCAGTGAGATGTAATCAGAGTATAATAAGTATAATGAGATAGCAAATAAGGGAATGAACGAATGATAGTAATATAGAATCTGTAATGTATGTAAAAGTATCAATATGAGTAACATCTTTAAATTGTTAAGTGTATCTGATAGCTTAAAGAAGTGTAACTGTGAGGAAAGAATTGAGATTGAGTGGATTTAAATGTTAGTGTAGTAAAGGGAAGATAGTATATACAGTATGTTATGCAGGAAGTTAACAAATGATAAGTAATGATAATATTTTGAAGATAATAATGTACGAAGTTGTCAAAAGTATGTGAATGAAGCTGTGGATGAAGGGAAGGAACAGGTGTATGGGTAGAGTCGATGGCAGGGCGGGTTAGAGCACATATCTCGTCTGTGTATTGCCTGGATGTCAGATTGGACGTTCGAATCCAGTTCAGGGTCATTTGCATTTCTGAAGGGGATTTGCACTTTTGACTACAAATTCGTACTTAAAACAAACTAGACCATAATACTGTTCACTACCACTATTTATTTTCACCTCCTGTTCCTTAAGGGAACCTACCTCGCTTTTTTTCTCTTTCTCTCCCTCTCTCTTTGGTTTGTATCCATTCGGCCCCATTCAGCCTACTGTTTTAAGACGTTTAATCCCATCCAGGTGTCAATATTTTCCTGGTGAGCGGTAGCGAGCCAGCACATATATATATTTTTGTTTTGACAACAAGCTATATTTGTAAATTTTTCAATAGACAAATGTCTCCGGCGAAGCCGGACTTCTCCATACAATGCTGGCTTGCTATCGCTCGCCAGGAAGAAATCGACACCTGGATGGGGAAAAACGTCTTAAAACAGTTAGCTGAATGGGGCCGAATGGATACAAGCCAGGGAAAGAGAGAAAAGGAGAGAAAGATTAAACAAAAAAGCCGATGACCCCCCTTAAACAGTTTTGTTGACATTTATCCCTTTGTTTCCAGGTGTGTAACCAAGGTGGTGGTGTAGCGACTCGGTGATTGGCTACGGTAAGTAAGGATTGTTCTACTGTGGATATTGGTCGGGATATTCAAAGGACTCATACTGAAAGATGAAATAAGACCCATGACAGACTCGTACATTTTTTCATAGAGGTTTTCAATTTTCTCCCTAACCTCCATCATGCTGTCAAGATAAATGTGTACATTTTTCGGTAGAAGAATGTCTCAGCCAAAAGGCCGGTTCCTTTTCAATTACAGGCCCGCTATCGCTCGCGAGGAAAAAATTGACACCTAAATGATACAAACGGTCTTAAAATTGAGGCAGACCTTTTAAAATCTTAAAACTAAGGGGGATAAACATGAGGGAGAAGGGGATTCAGAAGAAAAATAAACTTAAATGAAAATCTCCCCTTGTCCCATACTCCAAAAAACTAAGCACTCATCAGCTACTATTATCATAGCATATTTAGAGTATTATTGGCACGAGAATTACAATGTCAAATTTCAAGAGATATGATGGTCATAGGATGCTGCGACGTGGTAAATGTTTTGAGTATCCAGGATCTGGTTCGGGTCACGGCCTGGCATGGGTTTGAAACAAGATCCCTGCTGTTGGGTTTGTGAGGTAGATTCTCCCCTGTCAGCTCTGTGTAAGAAATTATCCGCCACCACACCACTGATTACAATGCTATATTCCCTTCCATTGTACACCGTATGTGGTGGTTTTGTGTTATTTTATTTCAAAATTGTATTTTGCTAAAGCGTTATTTCCATATATTGATTTTGATAAGTTCTTTTGCCTTTATAATGTGTCGTCACTGTTTTGGTTTGTTTATTTTGCAAGTGTTACATTATAATTTAACCCGTGATAAGGCTTCTCCTATCATATATTACCTTCAACCAAAATTGCGTTTAGTGGGGTGTGAGAGCGTAATTGAGGAGAGATGTGCAGAAGGATTATAGTGACAGAAACATTGTGGAATAAAATAACCATGCAAGTTAGTTATATGAGAAAGAGACAGAAGGTGAAGAAAGTATGATATGCTAGTGTGACTGCAGTACACACACACACTTGCTTGCTTATGGTAGTCCATCGTAGTCCGATGATGACGTTCCCTTCCTGCAAAGCAGGAAGGGAAAACCTGCGCATAGAAGAGTTTAGAGTGCCGAGGGAGGTGCACACACACACACACACACACACACACACACACACACACACACACACACACACACACACAGCCCGTAGCCTAGTAGGTAGAGCTCTCGTCTCACACACGAGGGGTCGGGGGTTCAATCCCCGGCCGGGCGGAGACAAATTGGGCTTGTCTCCTTTCATGTGTTAGCCTCAGTTCACCTAGCTGTAAATAGGTACCTGGAATAAGTGGACGACGTTGTGACGTCCCATCTGGGGTTGGCAAAAATGGTACAAGGCGAGATGGGTATCATATGGTTCACCTAAGCTGATGGCTACCTAAGCCTTCGGGCGAGACGGTACCGTCTATAGTGAGAATGGTACCATACAGATCCACCCTAAGCCTTAGTTTCCGATGTCGCCAATTGGCTAAATACAGACTACACACACATCCACAGCCATTCCAACAGTACATAAAACACTTAACATGCATTTCACGCAATACATTCCCAGTTAAGGAGGCGCGATAATAATGAGCTTAGCTCGCATTGCGTGGATTTCCCTTGACGAACAAGTAACTGAGTAACACACACACACTCACACTAACCCACGTACTCATACACACACACTAACCCACGTACTCAAACACACACACGCTTACACACATATACAAACAAGCACAGACAGACAAACACACACACACACATACATACACACACACATACATACATACACACTCACACACGTACTCAAACACGCACACGCTTACACACATATACAAACTCACCCCCTGTACTCGTTCCAACACTTAGCAAACACATTTAACACACCCCAGCCTCCAAGTCTACCCAGGACCCTCTCACAGCTACTCCAGTTCTCTCTCTCTCTCTCTCTCTCTCTCTCTCTCTCTCTCTCTTATTAATATCTTTCTCTCTTCACAAAGAATCATAACACTCAACTTTCGAAGTTAATTTATTTATGTAATTTGTTTATATACTATATGTGTGTGGGTTCTCTCTCTCTCTCTCTCTCTCTCTCTCTCTCTCTCTCTCTCTCTCTCTCTCTTGAGGTCACTTGAGGTCTGTGTGGTCTGTGTATCTATGTAGCTCTCTCTCTCTCTCTCTCTCTCTCTCTCTCTCTCTCTCTCTCTCTCTCTCTCTCTCTCTCTCTCTCTCTCTCTCTCTCTCTCTCTCTCTCTCTCTCTCTCTCTCTCTCTCTCTCTCTCTCTCTCTCTTCTGCTGCCTAGTTCTTCTCCTTTTCACCATATTCCTATTTTTCCTCCTCCTCCTCCCTTTCCTCTTCCTTCTCACCATCACACTCCCCCATCCCCCCCTCACCACCATCCCCCCACCAGTACCCTCCCCCATGCCCCCCCTCTCCCCCTCCCGGACAGATGGGTTTTAATCCTTTAGTATTTCCCGTCCTCATAATCTTGGCTCACATCGCTATTACCCTCTTCCCGCACATTATTTTATTTTTTATTTTTTCCCCTAAAACCTTTCCAAGCTTTAAATATAAACACCCCCCATGACCCCTATTCAAGATAAATTTGCACATTTTTTTCGGTAGATAAATGTCCCGACCAAAGGCTTGTTCCTCCTAATTTACAGGCTCGCTATTGCTCGCCAGGAAATAATTGATATCTAAACAGGACGAATTTAAAGCTCATATTATTATCGTAAGAGCTCACGAAAATTCGTCAGTAGCTGTACAATCGTGTTTCATATACGGAAGACTAATTTATGATTCTCTTCCAAAATTATCATTCCATAATAATTAGGCCAGCAATCTTAACTCTATTAACTTACTATGCCTCCGGAAGAGCTGGAGAAAACGGACGAGATGGGTTGAGTTTGAAAGGGATAAGCCTTGTGTGGGACAATCGGCTCTCTGCAGACAACCATTTTCTTGTGCTCTTATGTTCTTAATTTTCCACATATATTTATTGGTTGACTCGTTCCAAATGGTATATATAACAGCTCAATTACTGAAGTTCTGTTTGAGTTATGAGAGGTTGGAGTGGAGATTTGTGACCTACCTATAATGAACAGGGTATAGTATTGTCGGTCACTTATATTCATGTCTCCACCCTTCTTTTTCCTCCTTTCTAGACCAGGGACAGGATGGCTAAAGAAAAGCTAGAACAAAATAACTATAATTGATGGATTGGTGGATTAGGGAGTGGGAATGGAAGAGTTAGGGGTGGTATACATGGCAGGGATTTGGGGTATGGTAAAGACTGACATATTTAAATACAGTACGAGAAGAATAAACCACATCCCAACTTCTTATTTGGTGTAATAGTTAGGGCGTGTAAGTTATGTATGATATATCATGGGTTTGAATCCTGGGATAATCACATGCTTTCATTATTTTCATTTTCGGGGTGATTGGTGTTGAGAACGATGTTAAAAATAATGTTATCTTTCTTTATCTCTAATACATATCCCTATCTGTATAAACTTGAACCTCCCACCAGGCTAATTATTTGTTCTTGTTTATAATTAATAAATTATATAATATTTATTTATCGTTCAGTAGTGAAACGTAATACCTTCACAACGTGCTAATACACTGGAATGTATTATATTTGTTTTAAGACACTCATCATCTTTATAAGTGATTATTCCCTAGTCTTATATTGCCAGCATTAATTGGATGTACAGTCACACCAATAAGTCCTGGATCTGGGTAGTAAACTTTGGCTCTGTCCACGCACAGACCAGAGTTTTGTAGGGTTCTATAAATGATATCAGTAATTGTTTGCGTCACAAGCTTCACTCAACATGAGCTATAACTATATTACAGTTTGCAACTGTTTGATTACAGTTCTTTTCGACCCCGATGGTCAAGGACATTGTGGTGTGAGTGTACTGGTCGGCTGAAGGACAGAATACTGTTCTTTCCATTAAGGAGAGGATTTTAGTTTACTCCGTAGACCTTCAACAAGCTTAAACAAATACTCCCAAGACATCCCTTCGAGGCAAATTTGTAAATTTTTCGGTAGGTTACTCCTAAATTACAGACCTGCTATCGCTCGCCAGGAAAAAGATAAACACCTAAATGGCACGAAAGGTCTTAAAATTGACAGAAATGGGGCGAAAGGTCTTAAAATCGCCATATTAATGGGCCGAACGTCTTAAAATTTCAAAACTTAAGGGGCTAAACATAAGGGAGAAGGGGGTCTTGAAAAAAAATCTTAGTGGAAATTTCCCCTTAACAGTTTCCTTATTAAGATAGATCTGTACAGCCTCGTATTTACCCCTTCTGTACCGGCGACGTCTTTCTAATATTCTTCTTGCTATATTTAGACGATTGTGTGCAGTTTGATAATGATCTGAGGCAGTAAGAAGAGTTAGGTGAAATAGTTTGAAGCCTGTTTATTGTTGGAGGCCCTTTGTAAACTGAATACAATCTTCTAGTAGTAGCCAGAATATAGTTAAAAGGATGGCATGAACAGATCTTGTATTTGTCATTTGTTTCAGTACTCCTTTGTACTCTCTTTGTACACATACTCTACGCCTCATATTTCACTCCCTAGTCAGTACAGCTTTTTGGTACATACACACACACACACATTCCATTAAGGTGGCCAGGACTTCATTCTAAACGAAATAGGAAGGGGAAAAGGAAGAAAAGTAGAGGAGAGAGAGAGAGAGAGCGCGCGCGCGCAAGGGCAAGGGAAGGGAGGGCAATGTTTACACTCTCCCCTCACTCCCATAAAGCCAAATCTGCCACGCAAGCGAAATTGGAGTTTTAAAAAATGGAAATAAAAAAACTGCTGCACTTCTTTTTGCTTCACCCCCTTTCCCTTCCCCACTCCACCATTTACTGGGGTTTCTCTCTCATTTATCAGTTATTCTTAATTTCCTTTCATTTACATTTCATTCACTGCTTTCCACTTCTTTTTTGTTGTACTATATAATATTTCTTTACCCTTTCGCGCACAAGTACGCGATTTGCGCCCTTTCTGGGATACTTAAAAGTCTTCGTGTCCATCAGTGGTGTTTAGAAACCTTTAGTATAGTTACTTCAACCTTTGCATTCGTCTTTGAGTGAGCAGTGGGCAGAAAACTAATTTTGGAGAGGTAATTATAAGATTAAGATAATTAAATTTCTGAATATTTAACAGCAACTCCCGATGCATAAAAGGATTAAATGGGTTATTTTAAGTTTTGTTTAATCACCCCCTCCCCCCCCCCCTCGATTTCTAATTTGTATTTATATTTTTCTCACGATACTCACTGTGAGAGAAACTGGTAATAATCCCAACTCGGGGTTTACAGGGTTAATCCTGAAAATTGTAAATGCCATTATCTATAATGCATAAACGGAATTATATGTGACTTGGATCTCCAATCAGTCATGCGCACTGAGCTAACCTAGGATGCAGAATCAAAGCGGAGCTTCTTTAGGGCTCGAGAAGAGGTGTACAAGTTATATGCAAAACAATAAGCATCAAATTTTGCAAATCCATTTGCCAAAATATTTACATATAATATAAAGTGTGACGCACCCCAGTGCTGGGCAACGCAACCTGATTGTACTCCTTGGTACTCCACTGTACCGCCCGTGATCTGGCTACCGTCAGCCGCTATGTATATTGAGTGTGACAACTTATAACTATGTTCTTTGTATCTCTGCAAAGGTCTCGTCATGTGCTAACCAGTGGTGGGTTTTGTTTTAAGCCATGTCGAGACCTTCCATTTAATATGTAGTATCAATAGAGAAGTTGATAGATAGGATAATGGGAATTCAGAGAGAGAGAGAGTGAGTTGGGCTTCAGAGCAAGAGGGTAGCAACACGCCGCGCTGCCGGCCGGGTGGTTGCCAGACGTATGGACTGGTTGGCAGCCTTGCCCTTATAGCTAGGCGCGATAGGGTTGGTAGTCCATTGTTGCCTGCCTGGGCTGGGCCCATGTTGTCGTACAGCACACTGCCTGGAGGTTGGCTGTGTGTTCCTGGACTAGGTTGCCTAGAACCTTTGAGATTCTAACATCCCTTGCTCTCTCTCCCCACTTCTCACGGTTGCACTCTTTCTCTCTGACGACATTACTCTCATTTCATTCTTCTCTCTATTTAAATGCATAACCTTCCCTTGAGGTCCTAAAGGAGTTTCAGCACTCACCTCTCGTATTACTCTTAGGACAAGCATATATTTACATGTATTAGATTTAAGGGGTTAATGTGAACAGCGATCTTCTTGATGAGGATAGTTGGTGAACGTTCTACATGTTCACGAGTTATATGCCCTGCTCATCATCCCATTTGTGACTAGACTGGTGCCATGTGTAAGAGCCCGACCATGCCCAGGAGTTGTCTGTAGAGGGACGAGGACTTAGCCTTGATTTGCATACCGAGCCAGGAGCGAGTGTAGCACCCGAGACTACAGCTCGCTCGTAGTGCCGGTATAGTAGAGTAACGTAATTTATCTGTCCTTGTGTTCTCTACAGTCTTCTCCTGGGTTCTCGCTTTCGGTGCTGGGACTCGTTGTTCCTGTGACTTGGCCTGCTAGCTAGAACACATGGGGATGATGAGTGGGATATATCTTTATTTTACTATGCATTGCAGCTCTCTTTAAGTATATATCTATAACACTTTACAATACACATTACTCACACACAAGACAACACTATTAATACTTTCATGTATCAATTAACTGCACTGTCGTTTTGCTGCTGTGTCCGGAGTTCTGTTGCGTAGGGCGCATACGGACTCGGAGGGGAGACAGAGTGAGAGAAGCGAAGTAGCCTATGCGGTAGTAGGCTACCGGCGCAGTACTGTTGCCTGCAACCTTTTAGTTATTCCAAGTATAGATTCATTATTATAATAAGTGACTACTGTTTATGTTCCTCCCATGTGTATTATTAGGTATCTACTGGATCATGAACATCTTGTATGCTACATGCTAGTGCATGTTAGTAGGGGACAGTTAGTGTAGTGCACGCGCTTTCAAGTAGGCGTGTACATTTGTCATTTAGCATTTCACTGTCATACCTTTAGCCTGCTTCTATTCTACATTATTAGAGGCTTAATATTAACGTAGTTTCTTGAGTATTGCATTTCTTTAGTAATAACGTAACCTATAAATGTCTGAGGGAGTTTAGCCTCATAGCCTACCCCTGTTGTACACTTTCGCCGAGTTAAGGTACCTCGTTACCGTAGACGATAACTCTGTAGGGCGTTGGTGCTTTTGTTGTCTGGAGCATATAGTATTTGGGACTGGAATCGAGCGTGTCGTTGTCACTTAAGCCATTTCTGTCCTACGATCAAGAATCCCGAATATGTATTGCCGATCCAGCCGTAACAAAAGTAACAGAAAAAACATAGCACGGCAGTATATAATTAAACACAAATTAAATATCTGAAGTTGTCCTTCTATATGAATTGAAGAGATGCTGCTCATCACATCAAAACACTATAGAGATCAATATATCAGAAAAGAAACCAACATTAATAATATACAACACGACGTAACATTACATGATAACAAAATACATAGGAGTATATACTGTAGTAGGAGTGAAAGAAGATCAGGTCCTTTATCTGTTTAGTTCCTTTACTGCCACCCATCACAATACAGTGTAATACAGTGTAGGGGAGGTGTGGTGGAGTGGTCTTGCCACTGGCCTGGTAATCCAAAGGTTCCGGGTTCAAATCCCGATGTATCAATGGGAAGATATTATTGGGATATAATTTGTGCTGTACCTAGTATCAGTGCATTACCACAAGCCCACCGAAACGTCAATAAAATACCCTCATTGTTCCCTGATTAAATAGCACTGTATGAATATTCCCATATTCAAAATATGCTATAGGGGTGCAATGCCTGGTGAGTTATCTGCTCAACAGGTGGTGTTGTGTGTGTGTAAGTGTGAGAGTCCGAGTGTAGGGGGTGAGACAGTGAAGAACGGGAACGAGGTGGCTTCAGAGATGGGTCGATTCGGGCCATGAGTGAGCACCGTGCCTCATGTGAAGGCAAAATGGCAGGTGCTCGTTGTACTCTACGGGCTTCACATGTCTCACTCCCTAGACTGGAACAAGACTTCACGGGCTTCACTGTTCATTGTAAAGCGGTGAATGTTAAGGCTCTCAGCCTATGCCCGAGAGGAGGTAAGTTGGAATATAGAAAGAAAACAAAAATACAGTGTAATACAGTGTAATACAGTGTAGTAGGAGTGAAAGAAGATCAGGTCCTTTATCTGTTTAGTTCCTTTTATGCCACCCATCACAATACAGTGTAATGCCTTTATGTTCCTCAACGTGGATAGAAAGGTTTACATTTCCACGCACACACACACACACAATAATGGTGTGTGGTGTATATACTCTTGTTCACACACACACACACACCCCTGGGGGTAAGGAGGCCTCCATCTTATGGTGGAGGAAAAAAATAATATGCCCCACGCGTCCTACTGCGTGTGTCGTACAAGGCGACTAATAGGGGGAATGGGGGTAGATTGTAGGCACCAATCGAACAGGGCTATACCCAGGAGAGGCTGTGGGCATTTGATAAGGAATCGCTGGAACTCCTGTTTCATTTGCTTGGCCTCTCTTACTGATTCCCTTTGTGCCTCACTTACACTGAGAGTAGTGCAGCATGCTCTCACAAACCCCTCCTCCTTCTATCTACTTCACTACACTTAACATACACACCACACTTCCTCCTTCATAATTATTAAATGATGATGAACACAGGCCCAGCCTCGAAGTCCCCAGGGGGGGGGGGGGGGACCATAATTACCCCCACACATGCCCGATCTTCCCCTGACGACCCCTCTAAAACTCTGGAACACGGCCTGTCACTCTTACTATCAACTTCTGCAATATTCGCGGCCTTTCCTCTAATTTTCACTCTATCGAACACCATCTCTCCTCCTCCAAACCTGATCTTCTTTTCCTCACCGAAACTCAGGTGTCTGAAGCAACTGCCAGTATCTCTGTATCCTCCTACTTTCTCTATCCCAGTTTCAAAGCCGAAGGCGGATGTTGTGCATACTTGCACAACAAACTCACTTGCTCTCGTGTTCCCGATTTCGACTCCTCTGAATTCTCAACTTTATGGCTCAAACTATCCTGTCATTCTCATACTAAATATTTCTGTGCTGTCTATCTTTCCCCTAATTCTACCGACTTTCCCAAATTCTTCGACTATCTTAACTCTAAAGTGGACCACATTCTATCTATCTCTCTCTTCTCTGAAATCTCCATCTTAGGAGATTTCAACGTTCACCACCGCCAATGGCTCTCCTGTCACTCTACTGACCCACCTGGTGAACAAGCCTACGTCTTTTCTATCATAAATGACCTAGAGCAGCTGGTCCAGCAACTCACCCGTATCCCGGATCGCTTCGGAGATTGGCCCAACATTCTTGACTTATTTCTGACTTCTAACCCTTCTTCTTATACTGTCAATCTTTTCTCTCCTTTGGGCTCCTCCGACCATAAATTTATTTCCGTCACCTGTCCTATCTCTTCAGTACGGCCATCCGATCCTCCCAGCCGGCGGCGCTTGTGGCACTTTGGCGCTGCCGACTGGGAGGCTCTCCGGCAGTACTTCTTTGATTTCCCATGGAATGACTTCTGCTTCCGTGGCTGAGGACCCTCGGAGAGTGCTGAACGCATTACCGAGGTAATCCTCTCGGGCATGGAAGCGTACATTCCATTTTCTTTCTCTCAGTCTAATGCAAAAAATCTTGGTTTACTCACGCTTGTTCTACTGCTGTCCGCAACAAGGAAGAAGCATTCAAACTGTACCGACGCCTTAAAACTCAAGAATCTCATTCTTCTTATGTTTCTGCACGGAATCAAGCCAAATCTGTTCTTCGACTTGCCAAGCACTCTTTCATCAATAATAAATGCACTGAACTATCCAACTCTAGCTCTTCCCAAGCTTTCTGGCATCTAGCCAAAAACCTCTCCAACAACTTTTCTTCCTCGTCTTTCCCTCCCCTTTTCCACTCTGATGGCACAACCATCACTTCTTCCTCTGACAAAGCTGAACTCTTTGCTCAAACTTTTGCCAGAAACTCTACCTTGGATGATTCCGGTGCTATTCCTCCCTCTCCACCACCATATCTCCTACTTATGCCTAATATCCTAATCTCTTCTAAAGATATACTTTCTATCCTCTCTGGGCTTAATACTAAGAAGGCGTATGGTCCGGACGGTGTTCCTCCTGTTGTACTTAAAAACTGTGCTTCCGTGCTGACCCCCTGCCTAGCCAAACTCTTTCATCTCTGTCTCTCCTCTAACGTCTTTCCTTCTTGCTGGAAGTTTGCTCTCATTCAACCTGTCCCAAAGAAGGGTGACCGCTCTCAACCCTCCAACTATCGTCCAATTGCTCTCATCTCTTGTATCTCTAAAGTTTTTGAAACTATTCTTGCACCCAAATTTCTTAAGCATTTCTCTTCTCATAATCTGCTCTCAGATCGCCAGTATGGCTTCCTTAAGGGTCGCTCTACTGGTGATCTTTTTTCATATCTTACTAACTCTTGGTCATCCAACTTTTGGGACTTCGGTGAGACTTTTTCTGTTGCACTAGACATATCGAAGGCCTTCGATAGAGTCTGGCACAAATCTTTAATTTCCAAACTACCCTCCTTCGGTTTCTGTCCCTCCATCTGTGCCTTTGTCTCTAATTTCCTTTCCGGCCATTCCATAGCTGCGGTTGTGGACGGCCATCGCCCATTTCCTCATCCTATCAACTCCGGTGTTCCTCAGGGTTCTGTCCTATCTCCTATTCTCTTTCTAATTTTCATAAATGATCTTCTCAACTGTACATCCAGTCCCATCCATTCATATGCATACGACTCTACTTTACACCACTCAATTAGTTTTCCAGAACGCCCCAGCCAGCAATCCCTCAAAAGTAAACGTAATGAAGCCATAAAATGCTTATCTTCTGATCTAGCTACTATTTCCAATTGGGGTAGAGAAAACCATGTGGCATTTAATGCTTCCAAAACTCAATTTATCCATCTTACTACCCGTCAGGAACCTCCAAAGGACTATCCCTTATTCTTCAACAATACAAAAATCAACCCTTCATCTTCCCTCAATGTTCTCGGTGTCTCTTTTTCTTCTGCTCTCACTTGGAAAGACCATATTACCAGTCTCGCTAAGGCAGCCTCCCAGAAGCTGGGTGTGCTCAACCGCCTCAAGGGGTTCTTTACCCCTGCGCAGCTTCTTGCTCGGTACAGGGGCACAGTGCGTCCTTGTATTGAGTATTGTTCACATGTGTGGGGAGGATCCTCTCACACCGCACTCCTAGATAAAGTAGAAAGGAAAGCCTTTCGTATCATTAACTCCCGTCCACTCACCAACTCTCTACAATCTCTCTCTTTTCGCCGCAATGTTGCATCTCTCTCGCTATTCTATCGCTACTACAATAATCAGTGTTCCTCGGAGCTTTCCCAGTGTATACCACCTCCTCTACGTAGGGTACGTAGTACCCGCCTTGCAACACAATCCCACCCCTACTCTGTGCAACTCTCCAACCCAAGAGTGAAACGTTATTCTCAGACTTTATTCTATTCAACTGCTGAGCTCTGGAACTCTCTCCCAGAATCAGTCTTTCCCTCTTCCTATGACTTAAATTGCTTCAAACTCCGTGTGTCCAGGCATTTTACCTCGAACGTCCCTTGATTTCGGCCCTGTCACTCTTTGAAATATGGAGGAGGCACTCGCTGCAGGCATTTATGCCTTTTGTCTCCTTCATTCACATAGAAAACAAAAAACACACAATACAATGGTGTGTGTGTGGTGGTCACTTTATACTCTAGTTCACACACACACACACACACACACACACTACAATGGTGTGTGTGGTGGTCACTTTATACTTTTTTTGTTCTCTCTCTCTCTCTCTCTCTCTCTCTCTCTCTCTCTCTCTCTCTCTCTCTCTCTCTCTCTCTCTCTCTCTCTCTCTCTCTCTCTCTCTTTCACACACACACACACACACACACAATAATGTTATGTGTGATGATCGCTATACACTCCCTTTATGACGGGGCGTGCGACAGTTTTTTGAGCTTCTGAATCCGTGTGTCAGCTGTGAGACTGACTGCCGCAAAAAGAGGGTTCTGGTTCTCCCCGCTGTGTCTGTCTGTCTGTTCAACTCCTACTGTTTGTGGTGTATACTCGTTATTGACTTAATGTTTATATTATTCCTTATTTGTGTTGTGTTGCTTTAGTTCGTATAATCGTGATTTAATTTATGTTCATATTATTCATTAGCCGTAATGTAATTATTAGAATTATTTTATTAAGGAAGCCCAAACATCCACTTTTAATTGTATGCAAGTTTGTGTTTGTTGTTTTTGTTTCTTGTTATTACGAAGATCGACAAAAACAATATTGCTGTGATCAAAACAACAATAGATTTCGAAAATAACTTACGCAAACATAATCAGATATAAAATTATGCCCCTCATATCCTCTCATATTGTAACATAACTCCGATACTTGTAACAGTAACAGGGGGTATAACTCGCTTTATCTGGCCCCCCTTCTCCCTCATTTTTAGCATATCAGTTTTGAGGTTTTAGGACGTTCGTTCCGTTAGTTTGGCGATTGGAGACCTTTCGCCTAATTTTTGTGTCAATATTAAGACCTTTCCTGCCTATTTTTTTCCTGGCGAGCGACAGCGAGCCTCTAATTTTAGAAGGAGCCGGCCTTCGGCCGGGACATTTTTCTACCGAAAAATTTGCAAATTTATCTTGAAAGGGAGTCTAGGGGGTGTTTTTCTAAGCTTGATGGAGTTCTAGCGAGGACACTCAAACATAGATTAATAAATAAATATATAGACCAAAAACCAAGCACTACCCCCTTAAGTTGAACCACTCAAGGAAATCAACTCCACGAGTGAGATTCATATCAGGAAACGCCATGACGGGGAGGATTTCATAATATTCTGCTTATCCTCGTCAAGTTAATTAGATTGACATTATTATTTTAGCAACACGAGAACAATTGAAAGGTTTCAAGATATTAAGTAAACCGACTGATGATATTGCATAATCATGCTAAGCAAATTATAGATTTAACTAATTGTAATAAAACATAAACAAACAAAAATACAAAAACCAAATAATATCGTAAGAGACATAGATTGATAGGTTGTTACGGTACATAGATTGATACAGAATATGTATACACATATACCTACCAGCATTCAAACGCATTGTACTGTACATGCATACGTAAATATTTACAATTATCCATATACTTATGCAAATACATAGCTGCATAGGCTACATTATTGGATAACAAAAAAGGCATGTTGTTATATGATATTTAGTAAATAGCCATGCCCAAGGTAGTGCCCATAAACCGATATCTTACCCCCTCTCTCACCGGCGCCCAGAGAGTGGAAAATCGCCGCTAATCCGAAGTGGGCAAATCCAACCCTACGACGCCCGCCCGTGGTAACCTGATCCAGGGCGGGTGGTGGGGTGGGAGGGGGGGGGTGAGAAGAGGAGAAGGGGAGGAGGAGATGAGGAGATGGGGAAGAGGAGAAGAGGAGGAGAAGAGGGGCAAGGGGAGAGGAGGAGGAGAAGAAAGGGAGAGGGGGTAAAGGGGACTGGGTTGAAAGGAGAGATGAAGGGGAATTTAGAGGACGAGAAAGAAAGCTAGTAGAGGGAGAAAGAGGAGAGGAAGAGAGAAAAATAAGAGGAGAATAGGAGATGACAAGATAAGGGTATAGGGAAGAAGGAAGGGGAGAGAGGAAAGAGAGAGAAGGTAAGAATGGAGGGAAGGAAGTGGAAATAGGGAAGCGATAAACATAGAGAAAGTCGGGAAGGGGAGAAGCAGAGCGGAGGGTAGTGGAAGGGAAGGTAAGAGTGGAGAGAAGGACGTGGGAAGAGGGAAGCGATAAGCATAGAGAAAGGGGAGAGGCGGAGAGGAGGGTAGTGGAAGGGAAGGTAAGGTAATAGTGGAGGGAAGGAAATGGAAAGTGAGAAGGGATAAACGTAAATGAAGGGGAGAAGCAGAGAGGATCGAGGGTAGTGGAGGGGAGGATGTGTGAATGGCGAGGGGAAGGGGAGGGAAAGGGGTGAAGACAGGACTCGCAAAAAAAAAAAAAAATAGAGTGCTTAGAGCATGGGGGAATGGTGGCGATTGTATTGGTGAATAGAGACCCGGCCGAAGGCCAGTTCCTCCAAAATTACAGGCTCGTCGTCGCTTGCCAGGAAAACTTGATACCTTAATGGCACGAAAGGTCTACAATTTTTTAAAAAATGGGGTGAATGGTCTTGAAATTTCCAAATTAATTGGGCGAAAGTTTTAAAATCTCAAAACTAATGGGCTCAAGGGAGAAAGGGGTTACACTGCTATGCTATAGGGTCTCTAGGGGTGAAGTGGAGGGAAGGAGTGAGAACTAGGGTGAGATTGAAGAGCATAAAAGAGATAAAGCGATTAGGAGAGCATAGGAGTGGTGAATGAGATAATAGGAGAGCATAGGAGTGGTGAAGGAGAAAATAGGAGAGCATAGGAGTGGTGAAGAAGATAATAGGAGAGCATAGGAGTGGTGAAGGAGATAATAGGAAAGCATAGGAGTGGTGAATGAGATAATAGGAGAGCATAGGAGTGGTGAATGAGATAATAGGAGAGCATAGGAGTGGTGAAGGAGAGCATAGGAGTGGTGAAGGAGATAATAGGAGAGCATAGGAGTGGTGAAGGAGATAATAGGAGAGCATAGGAGTGGTGAATGAGATAATAGGAGAGCATAGGAGTGGTGAATGAGATAATAGGAGAGCATAGGAGTGGTGAAGGAGAGCATAGGAGTGGTGAAGGAGAGCATAGGAGTGGTGAAGGAGAGCATAGGAGTGGTGAAGGAGACAATAGGAGTGGTGAATGAGATAATAGGAGAGCAGAGGAGTGGTGAATGAGATAATAGGAGAGCATAGGAGTGGTGAAGGAGATAATAGGAGAGCATAGGAGTGGTGAAGGAGATAATAGGAGAGGTGAAGGAGAGCATAGGAGTGGTGAAGGAGAGCATAGGAGTGGTGAAGGAGACAATAGGAGTGGTGAATGAGATAATAGGAGAGCATAGGAGTGGTGAAGGAGATAATAGGAGAGCATAGGAGTGGTGAAGGAGATAATAGGAGAGCATAGGAGTGGTGAAGGAGATAATAGGAGAGCATAGGAGTGGTGAAGGAGAGCATAGGAGTGGTGAAGGAGATAATAGGAGAGCATATGAGTGGTGAAGGAGACAATAGGAGTGGTGAAGGAGATAATAGGAGAGGTGAAGGAGATAATAGGAGAGCATAGGAGTGGTGAAGGAGATAATAGGAGTAGTGCAGGAGATAATAGGAGAGCATAGGAGTGGTGAAGGAGATAATAGGAGTGGTGAAGGAGATAATAGAGCATAGGAGTGGTGAAGGAGATAATAGGAGTAGTGAAGGAGATAATAGGAGAGCATAGTAGTGGTGAAGGAGATAATAGGAGAGCATAGGAGTGGTGAAGGAGATAATAGGAGTGGTGAAGGAGATAATAGGAGTGGTGAAGGAGAGCATAGGAGTGGTGAAGGAGATAATAGGAGAGGTGAAGGAGATAATAGGAGAGCATAGGAGTGGTGAATGAGATAATAGGAGAGCATAGGAGTGGTGAATGAGATAATAGGAGAGCATAGGAGTGGTGAAGGAAATAATAGGAGAGCATAGGAGTGGTGAATGAGATAATAGGAGAACATAGGAGTGGTGAAGGAGATAATAGGAGAGGTGAAGGAGATAATAGGAGAGCATATGAGTGGTGAAGGAGATAATAGGAGAGCATAGGAGTGGTGAACGAGATAATAGGAGAGCATAGGAGTGGTGAAGGAGATAATAGGAGTGGTGAAGGAGAGCATAGGAGTGGTGAATGAGATAATAGGAGAGGTGAAGGAGATAATAGGAGAGCATAGGAGTGGTGAATGAGATAATAGGAGAACATAGGTGTGGTGAAGGAGATAATAGGAGAGGTGAAGGAGATAATAGGAGAGCATAGGAGTGGTGAACGAGATAATAGGAGAACATAGGAGTGGTGAAGGAGATAATCGGAGAGGTGAAGGAGGTAATAGGAGAGCATAGGAGTGGTGAATGAGATAATAGGAGAACATAGGAGTGGTGAATGAGATAATAGGAGAGGTGAAGGAGATAATAGGAGAACATAGGAGTGGTGAAGGAGATAATAGGAGAACATAGGAGTGGTGAATGAGATACTATGAGTGCATAGGAGTGGTGAATGAGATAATAGGAGAGCATAGGAGTGGTGAAGGAGATAATAGGAGAGCATAGGAGTGGTGAAGGAGATAATAGGAGAGCATAGGAGTGGTGAAGGAGATAATAGGAGAGCATAGGAGTGGTGAAGGAGATAATAGGAGAGCATAGGAGTGGTGAAGGAGATAATAGGAGAGCATAGGAGTGGTGAAGGAGATAATAGGAGTGGTGAATGAGATAATAGGAGAGCATAGGAGTGGTGAAGGAGATAATAGGAGAGCATAGGAGTGGTGAATGAGATAATAGGAGAGCATAGGAGTGGTGAATGAGATAATAGGAGAGCATAGGAGTGGTGAAGGAGATAATAGGAGAGCATAGGAGTGGTGAAGGAGACAATAGGAGAGCATAGGAGTGGTGAAGGAGATAATATGAGAGCATAGGAGTGGTGAAGGAGATAATAGGAGAGCATAGGAGTGGTGAAGGAGATAATAGGAGAGCATAAGAGTGGTGAAGGAGATAATAGGAGAGCATAAGAGTTGTGAAGGAGATAATAGGAGAGCATAGCAGTGGTGAAGGAGATAATAGGAGAGCATAGGAGTGGTGCAGGAGATAATAGGAGAGCATAGAGTGGTGAAGGAGATAATAGGAGAGCATAGGAGTGGTGAAGGAGATAATAGAAGATGTGAATGGGATGGCAAGAATGAAGAGAAGGAAGGCTTATGAAAGAAACAATAATTAGAATATTAAAGGGGTCTGATAAGTAGGGTGTTTAACAGGATCAATTTCGTTTTTACACCTTCTGTACCGGCGAAGCCTTTTTTATTTTATTCAAGCTATATTTAGACGATTTTGTGCAGCTTAAGAAGGATCTTTGGTATTAAAATGGGTTAACTAAGATAACTAGGCGGGTGCCCGACCCCGAAAGGGGTTGAAATAGGGGAGCTATCCCCCCGCCAAAGGCGGCTTTCTAGGGCCTTTCCTAGCTGATGCTGAGAGGATTGGGTTCTAGTCATGTGGTGATGGGCTGGTCTATCAGAGTGAGAACTGAGCGATCTCTGCCATACCCATAGCTTACTCTGACTGTTCCTTTAACTTATATATTTTCTAGATCTCAAGTGACGGCGTCTTTTCCGTGGATAAAGCGTCACATTTTTCCCTTGCCCCTCAACTTTCTCTTCATAATTGCTGAGGGGCACAGGGCCCTGGGTGGGGCTTTGGTTTCCCGGGTGTTTCCGCACCCTCCTCAGCTCCCCGCCATGGAGTGGCTTCAGTCACCCAGGCTTTATTGTGGTCGGCAGGGAGGGTTCTGTGGGGGCGCTCGGTTATGGCCTTGGAATTGCCCGAGGCCTTGGGGCTGTTCGGCCAGGCAGCTTGGGGAACAACAACAACAACAACAACAACAACTAAGATTGATCGAATCCTGTTAAGTGCTGCTGGAGGCCTTTCTTAATTAAACTGAATTATTATCGTTTATTAGCAGCTGACATAAAATTATAAGGACGGAAGTGGTACAGGAAGGGTTAAGACTGAATGAATATGAGAAGAAATACACATCGAATTATACGAAATTGCATTATTTTGGCTATGTTATCACTTCCAAAGACAGAAATGTTAGTCATAAATTTTAGCTTTGCATGTACAATAATAAAGACTAAAACAAGATGTGTGTGAATTTGTGTCGTTTTTTTCGTCCCTGTTTGGGCTCTGTCTCGAGTCCCCCCCCCCCCCCCTCCGCCTCTAAGAAAAAAAGGAGTATGTGCCAGAGTATATAGATATATAGATAGATAGATATATAGATAGATAGAAAACAAGGGATTGGGATTATGTCAGGATTATGTAATCAAATGATTGAAAGGGTTAAGGTCAATGGTTGCTTCACCCACTAACCTTCGTCAGAATTGTCATTTTCTTCGTCCTACAACTTCTGCTTTACACTCTGTACCTTGAACCTGTCCATCCTCAACATTTTCCAACTTCACATTTTGTAAGGATGACGAAGGAACTGACTATAGGCTACTAGAGGAGTTACAGGGAAAGCAAAGGGTTAGTAATGAACAAAAAGCGGAATAAAACTATAAAATGGAAAGGAAATATATATGTGAAGGAGTGGGAGGAAGTGTGAGTGTAAGTGTGTTAAGCCGGTGTCGCACGAGCGTTTTTTTCCGGCAATTTGTTCCGGCAATCGTGGTCTGGCATAGACTGAAGTTAAGCTATACATGATAGTAGTCTCTTAAGCTCATAATTATACGTTCAGTCTCATTATCGATTCCAGTGCCAAAATACCAAAAAACTATTATCACAAACTTGCTCATTGAAAATTGACGGAAAAAGCGCTCGTGTGACAATGCCTTAAAGGGGGTCACCGGCTATTTTTATCTTTCTCACCTGTTCTCTCTTTCCCTGGCTTGTATCCATTCGGCCCCATTCAGCCTACTGTTTTAAGACGTTTATCCCATCCAGGTGTCAATTTCTTCCTGGCGAGCGATAGCGAGCCAGTATTGTATAAAGAAATCCGGCTTTGCCGGAGACATTTCTCTATCGAACAATTTACAAATTTAGCTTGCTGTCAAAACAAAAATATATATACAGTATGCTGGCTCGCTACCGCTAGCCAGGAAAATATTGACACCTGGATGGGGGTAAACGTCTTAAAACAGTAGGCTGAATGGGGCCGAATGGATACAAGCCAGGGAAAGAGAGAAAAGGAGAGAAAGATAAAACAAAAAACCGGTGACCCCCCTTAAGGGTGTGAGGGGAGGGGTGAGAGGGAAAGGAGGAAAATGGTTCTCATTCTCAACTAGCGAAATTTAAGCCTACCTAAGATTTATTGTGTTTGTAATGGAGTGTGTGTGCTTAGGGAAACGTAAGGGCTGGGTAACGAAGTATTATATATGTATGTATATTTGTATATTTGTTTTTACTTTGAATAAATATGCCATCAGTCTATTCAGTACTAGTGGCGTAATTTTCTTTATATTCTGGTTAATATTAGACGATGTTATGCCGCTTACGAAGGACGTCTAGCAATAAAAAGGCCGAAGACTATCCTAATAATTTCGTTTAACTACCATATATCTTTTCTTAAGCTTTATAAAATAGTCTATAGCTGTGTTAAATAAATACATAGACACATCACCTGTACCGAAAGGGTTAAGAAGATTTTGCTTTTCCCTCAGATAATGTAATAATATGTTTAAAATATATAGCGTATGTTTCTGATTCGGATCCCATTAATTACTGCTCATAGCTCTGAGGATCTATGACGCGCTTCTGTTCTGTTTTCTGGCTATTATTAGACGTTTGTATGCAGATTAAGTCAGTGGGTTGATTGAGATAGTCTGTACCCTTTTAATTCCCACAGATCCTTCCTAACCTGTATAAAATCGTCTAATGATAGCCAAAATACACTGCTAAAGTATGTCAAATTCTCAATGGGGTTAATGAGTATGTGAATTTACATATGGAAATTAGTGTTGCTAACTGAGGGTCATAAAATTATTTATAGTGGTAAGTTTATGACGGTAATATAGATAACATTACAAGCTAATTACAAGTTCCATGGTATATGCTTTCATCAATTTAATTGGGGGTGTTTGGTGTTGTGGTGAAATTAATAGAATATAGATAAAGTAATAATATATAGTCGTTAACCCCTTCAGTACCACTGATGTATTTACTTTATTTCAGCTACATTTAGACGGTTATATAAAGCTTAGGAAAGATATATGGTAGCTAAAATAATGTATTGAGAACATCTGTAAATGTCCTGGACGATGGCCAGTTTCTCCTAAATTACAGGCTTGCTATCGCTCGCCATGAAAAAAATCGATCCCTAAATGGCACGAAAGGTCATAATATTGATAAAAATGGGACGAAAGGTTTTTAAATCGCAAAACTAATTGGAGGAACGTTTTATAATCTTAAAACTAATTAGACTAAACAAGAGAGAGAAGATAGTCCAGAAAAGAAAAACCTCCCCTCGAGATCAAATAACGCAGATGCATTTATTATACACATTGTTTTATCAGTATATAACTAGAGTCGGAATATCATTGACTGGCTTCCAATATATCAAACTTTGAGTTGACGTACTTTACCCCAAGAGGATACAATTACGCATTACTTTTCTTGTTTATGGCTATTATTAGACGATTCTATATAGATTAAGAAGGGTATATGGAAGTCAGAGGGTTAACTGCGATAGTCTTTACCCTAATAATTCCAACAGATCCTTCCTAAGTTGCATAAAATCGTCTATTGATAGCCGCTATATACTGTCAAAATGCGTCATAATTTTCAAAGGGTTAACTCAGATTATATAGTTATCTATTATGTACAGTTACCCTTATAAGTTCTGTTCCTCGTCGTGATCTTATGGATGAAAGTAAAATTAGTATGAATGAATTGCGAGTGTTTTTTAAAATTATCAGCTAACTAATTAGATGAAATAACCACTGCATAAGAACTACACTCGGTAATTCAACCATGCGGGTTATAATTCCGCGTATCAGATAACAGAGGAACAAAACAAAACTTGTGTGGGCAACTGTACAGTGAATGAAGTTATGTACAAGAATGGTCGGCTGAGTGTGTGATGACAAGATTCATCAAGCCTCAGCTGCACACACACACACACACACACACACACACACACACAGCCCGTAGCCTAGTAGGTAGAGCTCTCGTCTCACACACGAGGGGTCGGGGGTTCAATCCCCGGCCGGGCGGAGACAAATTGGGCTTGTCTCCTTTCATGTGTTAGCCTCAGTTCACCTAGCTGTAAATAGGTACCTGGAATAAGTGGACGACGTTGTGACGTCCCATCTGGGGTTGGCAAAAATGGTACAAGGCGAGATGGGTATCATATGGTTCACCTAAGCTGATGGCTACCTAAGCCTTCGGGCGAGACGGTACCGTCTATAGTGAGAATGGTACCATACAGATCCACCCTAAGCCTTCGTTTCCGATGTCGCCAATTAGCTAAATACAGACTACACACACATCCACAGCCATTCCAACAGTACATAAAACACTTAACATGCATTTCACGCAATACATTCCCAGTTAAGGAGGCGCGATAATAATGAGCTTAGCTCGCATTGCGTGGATTCCCCTTGACGAACAAGTAACTGAGTAACTGAGTAACACACACACACACACACACACACACACACACACACACACACACACACACACACCTATGCCTCTCCCGCCTGGTCCTCCTCTCTAACCCTGACACAACAACGTCAATTGGAGAGAGTGCAGGATCATCCTGGGTGGCACATATCCAGGGTACGAGGAAGCTCTCACCACCCTTAGCATACCTGCATTTTCAACCCACCACTACAACACACTCAAACAGTTTGCATCTAAGCTGCTTGTTCACCCACGACACAGAAACTTACTTCCACCAGACGCCCCTAGACCAACACGTGCAGCTCGTCACTTCAACACACTCCAACCAATAAAAGCAAGAACTGACAGATATAAAAATAGTCCTATCCCAACCATTAATATTATTAATAATGTGTAATAACGGCCTGTCACACCATATATACGCGCCCACCTTTAATAATGTATGCATAAGTGTGTGTGTGTGTGTGTATTAGAATATAATTATGTATGTATTTGCTTGAGTTTGTTTATGTATATGTGTATATATGTATATGTGTATATGTGTATCTATGTATGTACACAGTACAGTATATGTGTATGTATGTGTGCGTATATGTGTATGTATGTATGCGTTATTTATGTATATATATATATGTGTCTATAGTGTATACTGTTTGTGGTTCGAGCCCGGCTGAGAGTATCAGGTGGATAAGAGAAGAGCATATATGCATGTAATGTGCATATATTAATGTATATGTATGTCTGTGTGTATGTGCTGTCAATGGTTCGAGCCCGGTTGAGAATATAAGGTATATAATATATATATGTACTGTACGTGTATTTGTATGGTCATATGCACATATGTATGTAAATATACGTACATATGAGCGAGAACATATTGCTCACTAGCGCGACTTCTGATTATAAATCTATGCATAAGTATTATCTATTATTAAGTGTTTGCGTATCTTCATCCATGTATTTCCACCCTTAACAATAGAACGCCCAGCTTTTCCACATTTCGCCTTCTATCACACACACACACACACACACACACCTACACTACCGAGGATTAACCTCCCATTGTAGTAGGCTTTACCTGACCGTACCTGTACGGACTTGAATTGCCGCTCCCTCTTTACCCTTTACCTCTTTACCCTGACCCTACCAAAACAGTTTTTGTATGTATGTATGTTTGTGTGCATACGTGAGCGTTTGTGTATACGGACATGTGCACACTTACTGCATGTTCTTTTGTTCTTATATATGTATGTATATGTATGCGTATGTATGTGTGTACGTACGTGTATATATGTATGTTCTGTATATGAGTAAGTAAAATAAATGTGTATATGTACTGTATATCACTTACTCTCATGGTTATTTTATGATAATTTGTCTTCTGCACCTGCATCATTATTGTATTTTTATTTATTTTTTTGTAAACTGAGCTTACCATCTTCATATCTGTACATCTCATGTTCATCCACTAAATTGTAAAATGTGTATTTTCAGCTCATGAGGCTGCCATTCTTTAATAAACCGTTTATTATTATTATTATTATTATTATTATCACACACACAAACACCACTCAATATGAGAATTGCAGCATAATATCACAATTAATGTTTACATTAAATTTTGTGGACCGGAGTTTGGGCTTGCTTACTAAAATAACAATTTCGCATAGGAATCAAATTTAAAAAATATATGAAGTCTATTTTATAACCAGAACCTGGAACCCTTACTTACTAACACAGAACCCCTACTTACGAACCCAGAACCCCTACTTACGAACCCACAACCCCAACTTAGGAACCCAGAATTCCTACTTACGAACTCTGAACCCCTACTTGCGAACCAAGAATTCCAACTTATGAACCCAGAACCCCAACTTACGAGCCTAGAACCCTCACTTACGAACACAGCACCCTTACTTACGAATCTAGAACCCCAACTTACGAACACAGAACCCCAATTTACGCACTCAAAACCCCTACTTTCGATCCCAGAATCCCAATTTTAGAACCCAGATTCCCAAATTTAGAACCCAGATTCCCAAATTTAGAATCTAGAACACTCACTTACGAACCCAGAACCCCTACTTACGAAGCTGGAACGCTCATTTATGAACTCAGAACCCTCACTTACGAACACAAAACCCCAACTTACGAACCAAGAACCCCTACTAACGAACCTAGACCTCAACTTACGAACCCAGAAACTTACGAACCTAGAACCCTCACTTACGAACCTAGAACCCCAACTTACGAACTCAGAACCCCAATTTGCGAAACTAGAACCCTTATTTACGAACACAGAACCCCAACTTACGAACCCAGAACCCCTACTTACGAACCCAGAACCCTCACTTACAACCCAAAAAACCCAACTTACGAACCCAGAACCCCAACTTAACAACCCAAAACCCCAACTTACGAACCCAGAATCCCAACTTACGAACTTTACGAACTTTAAGACCTACAACTCACAAACTCCAAACCGCGACCTGTGAACGAGTCTCTCAACATAAACAGAGATAAGAGATGATGCCCCCTGAGACTCTGAGGAGTATCATATGGCATCACTGTATGTCTGAGAGAGGAAAAGGTTTGATAAGGTGTGTAGATTAACCTCTTGAGGATTAAGACCCATTTGGACAGACTATTCTGGCTATCATTAGACGATTTTATATAGTTAAGACGAATCTGTAGGCGTCAAAAGGGTATACACTATCTCAATTAACCCTCTTGACTTCCATATACCCTTCCTAATCTGAACAAAATCGTCTAATAATAGCCAAAATAATATGTTATATGTGTCATAATCCTCAAGGGGTAACTTCAATATTATGTACTCAAGACAAAATATTGGAATATATAATGAAATCTGCTAGTTAACAGAATAATATAATATATTTTGAAATGCCCCAATAGTTTTTCTCGAGTCTCTGTGTATGCATTTAGTAATAACCATTTCCCTGTTTGTGAATTTGAGTTTAATCATTAATTTAGTGCAAGTGAAAACCAGAATGGGAAGCGAATTATCGATTTGAAAATATAATGGTAAGTTGCATTTAACCCGGAAGCGCGCGCCATTGGTATTTGAAAGTGCCCACCAAGCGAGGATATTTTCATACACTCCCGACTAAAAATGTCATTATCCAATAAATATCTTTATTAGTTATTCATATGCGCCTATTTTACGTTTAACCCTCTCCGACATATGACGCAATTTTGAGCCGATTAGGGATACTTTAAAGCCTTGGTTACCATCAGGGGTATTTAAAAGTTTAGTTACTTCAACCTCTGCAGTTGTCTTTGAGTTAGCTGTGGGCAGAAAACTAATTTTGGAGATGTAATCATAAGAGTGAGAGAACTCTGTCTTATTGCTAATCTGGCAACCATATGAACCATATTTGCGTCATATGAGTCTGAAGGGGTTAATATGAAGATATTAACATGTAACAGCAACAAAACAAGTGGGAATAGTATTTGGTAAGTGAAAAAGACGCATTATTGCTGACCGGTCCATTCATGAGGGGAGACCTGCGGCGGCATATATCCTCTTCTCCCGAGATCTCAAGCGACACTGGCGTCTCTAAGTAGAAGTCTCTCTCTTGGCATGATCTATATATGAATCACACACGACCTTGAAACCGGGTGTGGGACATTGGCGCGAAAAATAAACCGATAAACAAGGGTATAAGACGAAAAAATAGGCGATAATTGAAGGGGGGGGGGAAAGGGGGGGATTGACACATGTGGAGGAGTGATAGAAGGTATGAAAGGGAATTATCTCACTTAATCACATATTCTTTTGTTTTGAGTGGGACTTGGGTCTTTTACAAGGCATTTATTAGGCCTTGGATCTTAAAAGTCCCATCGCCTTCGCCCAGCAAAACCTCTTAAGAGTCTCGGTGCCGTTCACGCGTTAAATGAAAAGCATATCTTAGAAGTACAGAAATGAGGCTTCAGTACTTTGCTTACAGAGTGATTTATAGTGAAGAGAAAGTGATAATCCATTCAGTACTGGTGACATCCTTTTCATTATATTCTGGCAACTATTAGATGAGTTTATTCAGGTTAGGAAGGAAGTCTATCCATTAAAATGTTGCCTACGATCACAATGTATCCTTATATATATCATATATCTTTCCCAAGCATTATAAACTTATCTAAATGTAGCTGAAATCAAATGAAAGAGACGTCACCGGTACCGAAAGGGTTATTACTGTCGGAAATGGGTAAGTTGGAATTATTTTATGAGGCCGGTAAAAAATAACGAGGGAGTGACAGGGTTGATAAAAGAGCCATTATCCCTTTCTGTACCAGTGACGTCTGTTAAATTTTATTCTAGCTATATTTAGGTGATTTTATGCAGCTAAGGAAGGATGTATAGTCGTTGAAAGAGTTGATTGGGAAAGTTCGAAGCCGTGTAATTGCTAGAGATCATTCCTAAGCTGAATAATATCGATTATCAGTAGCCAGAATGAAATATAAAAGATGTCGACGGTACGGAAGGGGTTAAGGGTTGGGACTAGCTAGAGTGCCTGGGAATCATGGCGTTTGGTTAGGGTTTTGGAGAATAAATGTAAATATCCTTTTCTGTATGCTATGACACATTTGCTTATGTATTGTATTTTTTATTAGACGACTAACTTCAGCTTAGAGAGGTTGGTGGGGATCAGACGCTTAACTGAGTTTGATTTTACCCATATGGGTATTTGTGGTCATTATTAATCTATACAAAATTGCTTAATATTAACAAAAACGAAATTCACCATACGACGAAAAGAGTTAAATATTGGTAAAGGTAAAGGGTTGTTATGAAATAAAGGCGCCGGAAATACACTTACAAGAGGAAGAAAAAACATGAGACTGATATGCTAAAAAACAAAAAAATAAAAAATAAAAAGAACGGGATTAACATCAAACTCAGGGTAAACACTTACGAGTATTAGTAAAAGATACGAACTAAGCTAAATGCTTAGGCTAATAAATACGAAGGATGAGGATTATAGGAAGGATAGGATGCAAGTTACAGGATACCAGGGACATTGAGGCATACGTTATCTTCTCAGGTTTACACACCCTCCAGATAAGGATGTAAAATGGGGTGAATGAGAAGGGTGCCTTGAGTCAGTCACTTCTTGTGCAACAGCAGGGGTAAGGGTGGCAGATGGGTTTTATTAAGGGGCGTCACCGGCTTTGTTTATCTCTCTCTTCCTTTCTCTCTTTCCCTGGCTTGTATCCATTCGGCCCCATTCAGCCAACTGTTTTAAGACGTTTATTCCTATCCAGGTGTCGATTTCTTCCTGGCGAGCGATAGCGAGCCAGCATTGTATGGAGAAATCCGGCTTCGCCGGAGAAATTTTTCTATCGAAAAATGTACAAATTTAGCTTGCTGTCAAAACAAAACTATATATATGCTGCCTCGCTACCTCTACTCGCTACCGCAAATATTGACACCTGGATGAGGGTAAACGTCTTAAAACAGTAGGCTGAATGGGGACGAATGGATACAAGCCAAATAAAGAGGGAGAGAAAGAGAAACAAGCGAGGTGGGCTCCCTTAAGGTTGGCAGATGGGTTTCATATTATCGCAAGGTCCAGTGGTTTGGCCCTTTGATATACACTGAACATTGGGGGGTACACATTAAGAGTAACACAAGTTTATAATACTGAAAAAGGTGTCTAATATGTGCATGAGTGTGTTCGTGTGTGTGGGTGTGTTTGTGTGTTTATGTGCAGTATGTATGTGTGTGTGTTTATGTTTGTTTTTGTGTGTATTTGTGTGTGTGTGAGAGAGAGAGAGAGAGCGTCTATGCGTGTGTGAGTGTATGTTTGTCTGTGTGAGCTAGTGACAAGTGTCGGGCCCCCAGTGCAGTTCCTCAGCTGTTCCTTGTTGTCAAAGACGTTCTTAACTGTAATTGAAACTCATAATCTATTGACAACCGATTCGTGGTAACTTTTATAAAAAGAACATCCTTCAAATATTTAAAAACGACAGACAGAAATTGTATTTTTCAATCTGATAATTTGGGTAAAGTCAACGTCAACTTTTAGTTTAAGCTCAGAACGCGCTTCACGACATGGAACAGCTGATAAGATACTGCACTGGAGAGGCCGGAAATCAGCCTTGTATGAGTGTGTACATTTGCGCCAGGAATTATATGAAAACGAGGCAGCAAAATTATTATGAAGTGCAGGGGTATAGCTTTTTAGCTGGTTGTCAAAAGTAGCTCGTGTACATCCTGTTGGCTGCTGGCACTTACCAAGACGTAAATCTGGGACAAGTTATTGTTGTTGTTGTTGTTCCCCAGGCTGTCTGACCGAAAAGCCCCAAGGTCCCAAGCATGGCCAAGGCCATAACCAAGCGCCCCCACAGAACCCTCCCTGCTTACCACTAAGAAAACCCAGGTGACCGAAGCCGCTCCCAGGCGAGGAGCTTAGAAGGGTGCGGAAACGCCTGGGAGGTCAATCCACTCGGACAAGTAATGTAATAGCACACTTCTCGAAAGGGTCGAGTCAAAAGCATTCCGTCTCATCAGTTCGACTCCTATTATTAATTCCCTACAATCTTTCTCTACACGCCGCAGTGCTGTATCTCTTTCACTCTTTTATTGCTATTACAATAATCAATGTTCTTCAGAGCTTTGTTAGTGTATGCTTCCTCCCTTGCGGAGAGTAAGGGGCATCCGCCATTCTACTATTCTGTCCAACTCTTTAACCCAAAGATGAACCGATGAACCTATATAGTATTTCTTCTACTCAACAGGTTAGCTCCGGAACTCTCTTCTCAATCTGTTTATTTTTGTCCTCATCCTATGACTTAACCTTCAAGTTCTGAGTGTCCAGACAGCATTACTCTAACTTACCATGAATTTGGCTCTCTAGCACTGTCTACATTTTGTCTTCTGTGTATTCTATATTATTGCTTCTAGAACATTACCCTACAGTAAGTAAAAATAATAACAAATACAAATATTATTATTATCATCATTATTACTACAATTATTGTTATTATTATTATAATAATTATTATTATTATTATTATTATTATTATTTTAAATATTATTATTATTAGACTACGAATAAAAACAACTGTATGATAATCCGAGAAGATGAGGATGGAGTGAAAAAGGGTATGTCTGGTGGCACATGTCCCTGGGTGTCCGGTGTCAAAGGGGGGGAAGGAGGGGTGTGAGGTGGGAGGGCGGGGGGGGGGGGTGAAGAGGGTGTGAGGCGAGAGGGGGGAGTAAATAAGAGTAAGGAGGGGTGTGAGGAGGGAGGGGGGTAGTAAGGAGGGGTGTGAGGAGGGGGGGGGGGGTAAAGGGGAGTTAAGTAGGCAGGAGGGGGGTAATAGGGAGGGGTGTGATGGGGGAGTAAGGAGGGGTGTGAAGAGGGAAGGGGAGGGGGGAGTAAATGAGTTAAACATGAAGGATAAATAAATGGCAAGGGGAGGACGAACGGAGGGAGGTGGCAGTCTTTAAGCCACTTTCACACGAGAGCTTATATCTTCAACTTTCGATGGCCAATACTTTTCCTGCAATATTACTCATAACTTTTACATTGGTATCAGAAGCTTGATTGAAGATATACGAATTTAGTTGACATAATTCATATAAACGTTTAATTAAGCTGCCAAACCAGAGTTGGTGATAAACGTTAAAGGTGAAACTGCTCGTGTGACTTAAGCTTTACTTAACCTTGAAACGTCCTGAACTACTGATCTGGGGCAGATCAAATATCGTATTATTAGTATTGCTATTATTTGTTTTAATTATGGTATTTACTGCTCAGAAATTATATAATTTGTATTTCTACGCATTTATTTCGAAAACTAAAATTATAAATAATGCCGCTAAAGAAAATAGTATTCATATAAATACGTATGTATACTCATATAGAGTAAGTACCCGGGGTATTAAAGGCGTGATGGACACACCTTTTGTATACACATAATGTTTACTGTGGTTACTTGTTTGAATACAACACGTGTAATTATCACAATATTTGGGCTCATCTATATTTTTGTCACAATAAGCGAAAGAAAAACAATGTATAAGCATGACCCAATTACGATAGTGGACGCATATTTATTGTACAATCAGTTCTGTTGTATCTCCTCATGTTAATTATTTATTTATTTATGTATATATTTTGTGGTCTGTGTTTCTGTGTTTTTTTTTGTTTTTTTTTTTTGTTTTTTTTTGTATTCTTATTATTTGTAGGTGATGATGAAGTGGAGGCACAGTAAACATTGTGAGGTTCTTGAAAATCCCTGATGATGAGCATATAATAACTGTAGCCTCTTGGGTGTGGGCCTCGGGGGATGGGGAGAACAATAAACACTCACTTAGAAGACAGATGGAGGGGTCTTGGTGTGTGTGTGTGTTTTTGTTTTTTCTGTGTGTGTGTGTGTATATGTGTCTGTGTGTTTGTCTGTGTGTGTATATATATATATATATATATATATATGAGCTGGTATGGTCATGTTGAACGAATGGGAGATGAAAGGCTTACAAAGAGAATATGTGAGTCAGGTACAAGGGGAGATAGAAGGGCAGGAAGACCCCCATTGAGATGGAGAGACTGTGTAAGAAAGGCTTTGGATGATAGAGGAATGACTATAGATCAGGCAGGGAAAGTGGTGGTGGACAAGAGTGAATGGAGAATGCTTGTGAATAGTTGAGTGAACACGTGGTCATTTGGAGTAAGGGGTCGGGCGCAAGTTGGACTAGATAATAGTCCATCAGGCGCCTGGCCCGGGGAGATGATTAATATGAAGGGTGCGCCTGGAAGTGTGGTGGGAGGGCTTGTGGCTTTGGCTCCACTGCATGTCTGCCTGCCGAGATCGGAACCTCTCCGGGTGGTCGGGGGCCGGGGGAGTGCTGGAGCGACCTTGCTGACCCTGGTCTCTGGGTCTTCTCCTGGGTGACCTGGATGTGTGTGAGTTTGTGCTTTTTATCTGTGTTTATTTGTTGTTTTATGTTGTTTGTGTGTTTTCCCTGTTCTTGCTCTGTCTTGAGTCGGCTACCCCCAAAATGGGGATTGGGCCTGAGCATATAGATAGATAGATAGATATACCGGTATATATATATATATATATATATATATATATATATATATATATATATATATATTAATATATATTATGTGTGTGTTGTATGTATGTATGTATGTGTGTGTGTTTGTGTGCGTGTACTGTAGGTGTGTGTGTGCGTTGTGTGATGTGTGTGTCAGTGTGTGTGTTCGTATGTGTGTGTGTGGTGGGTGGGTGGATGTGTGCACACCCACGATTGTATGTAATGCATTAATGTTATTATTTTATAACTTCGATTAAAAGTTATGTGCTAGACCTAAGGTTTACTCATTAATAATGTTACTTCCTTTATTACAAGCATTATAAAACTTTTAAGATAAATAAATGTTCCAACACATGCCAGCTACGGTCTACATATTTTAGGCAGGTCGGGAGGACTCTCAGTTCTTTTTGAATGTACAAAGTGTTCCATTATTATTATTATTATTTTTTTTTTTTTTTTAAACAGATAAATTGATGCTATCCTTAATTTCACCAAACTATTACATACATCTTTGGTGGAACATATTGCAGTGAAAATGTTTTATGATCTTGTTAATTTATTTATTATGATTCACTTCTTTATAAATTATACAAATATAAAGAATGAATGATTTTAAATTGTATAGTTGAATTTTAACGCCAAACTGATAAATATACCTGTAGTTATAATATATATATATACCGGGTATATATATATATATATATATATATCGTTGAACACGCAATCAACTATTAAACGAGATAATATTATATTTTATATTTCCAACGTCAATCCTTGACCTGAGAATTCTTCGAGAATCGGGGTCCTGAGGAGTTGATTAGAAAACAATGGATCATAGGCTAGTTATCAGTAGAGGGTAAGATTTGAATATCCTCATTCCTCTGCTATTATCAGTGGCTTAAGGGGAGAGTGCGCCCGTTCCCATGTTTAAGAGTACGGGCCGTAATTCGTGATAAAGGTAAAGGAAAATTAAGGGTGGGGCAGTGACAGCAGGTGAGCTGCAGACAATGGCCCCCCTCCTCCCACCCATCAAAAGACCCACCGGAAGCTCACAATAGAGGCCGGAGGGGGAAAAAATAGAAGAGCCACGGACTTCCAGGAGGCTGAATGAATTACGTGGGTGTGAAAAGGGGCGGCGATGGGACGGCGCGGGCGGTGGTGGTTTATCACCTCCGATATATTCACACCCAACACCTTTTCTCTCACCCCCCCCCCCCTCTCATTAACACATTCAGTTCCGGTGTCGTCCTTTTAACTTTATTCTGGCTGCTATTACACGATTTTATTGGGTTCTAAAAGGGCTTCCAGTAATTAACAGGCTTCGAATGACCTCACTTAACTCTTTTTACTAACCACAGATCCGTCTTAAAATGCAGAAAATTGTCTAAATATAGCTAGAATAAAATTATAAGGACGTCACTGGTACAGAAAGGGTTAAAAACAATATTCATATGAACAATTATGTACTTTACATCGTTCTTTATTAACTCGAGCCATATTGTACGGTCGCGCTAATAAGTCATGTCCCAGCTGTCATTACGTTTGGTTCGCTATGTGCTGTAATAATGTCTGTCAGATGTTGAATAGGGTGGGTAAGAGAAGGAATATGTTTGTATATTTCACTCGATGTGAAGAAATGAAGCTTAGATATTGCTGATACCAATTATTGATCAAAACATACTTGGTGCCGACACATCACTTATTAGCGCGACTGTACACAATCGAATGGAAATCGTATAATCTACTATGTGATTTAGCCTTGCAATATTTCAATGCAGCTTTTTTTGTTGATATTGTATATGGTGCTTGTCGGGCAGCACACAGTTTGAATCAATCCAAGCTATCTCACCCGATATGTTAATATATACTGATAATCATTAGCTTCCAAAAAGCCTGAAAGTATAAATATTATTTGGTGGAAGAAAAATGGAAGAACAATTATCTTAATTAATGTTTATCCAACTATTTTTCAAATTATTAAAATTTGTTGGAAGGCGAATGATACGAACACCATTTGCCCAAAGTGAGGTTATGCTTAATCTGGGTAGGTGTCCAATGTAACCCTTTTCCTCTAGCCTATATGGCGAAGTGTCTGAAGATTTTTTTTTATCAAAATAGAAAGAGATAGAAAGTTAAATAATAGCCTCGGCAGGAAGATACTTAACGTAGCAAGTTGTCCAAACGGCGAAGTGTTCAAAATAAAGTGTTCTATACAGCGAGTTTTACAATTTAGCTTGATGTCCTACACGGGCGAAAAATTGGGCAGGCGTTCGTCACCCCCACGTCACTTCACTGTAATTCACGGTGATTCCCGGCAGTCACGGCCCCTCACGCCCACGCCAGTAAATGTAACGCCCCTCCACACCACGTCAACGTCAGACAACGCCACCGAAATTACGATACACACGCTTAATCCGGTATCACACGAGAACATGTATACTCAACTTGGATGGTCATAAACACATACGATCTGGCACTGGTATCGAAAAGTAGGTTGTAGCCTATTACGATGAATTTATGTAACAGAATTATTTTGAAAACTAACCTAATACAACGCCATACCAATGTTGATGATACAAGTTAAGGGAATATAATACAACGCCATACCAATGTTGATGATACAAGTTAAGGGGATATAATACAACGCCATACCAATGTTGATGATACAAGTTAAGGTGATATAATACAACGCCATACCAATGTTGATGATACAAGTTAAGGGGATATAATACAACGCCATACCAATGTTGATGATACAAGTTAAGGTGATATATACAACGCCATACCAATGTTGATGATACAAGTTAAGGGAATATAATACAACGCCATACCAATGTTGATGATACAAGTTAAGGGGATATAATACAACGCCATACCAATGTTGATGATACAAGTTAAGGGGATATAATACAACGCCATACCAATGTTGATGATACAAGTTAAGGGATATAATACACGCCATACCAATGTTGATGATACAAGTTAAGGGGATATAATACAACGCCATACCAATGTTGATGATTCAAGTTAAGGTGATATAATACAACGCCATACCAATGTTGATGATACAAGTTAAGGTGATATAATACAACGCCATACCAATGTTGATGATACAAGTTAAGGGGATATAATACAACGCCATACCAATGTTGATGATACAAATTGAGGGGATAATCTCTCGTGTAAATAAGATCTTTAAAAGGTTATGAACCCATGTTCCTGAAATTAGGTGGATAGATGGGATATGCGCCAAGCAAGAAGTGATTCAATTTAGGAGGTGATAAGTAGAGCGCATACTTCCGCCAGCGTAAGCGGCTCACAAAGTTACAAACCGATGTTCACGAAATTTGGTGGACAGATAGGATATGCACCAAGTAAGAAGTGATTCCATGTAGAAGACAATCAGTAGAACGCATACCTTCGCCAGCGCAAGCTGAGGTATGCTCACTCCCTAGTGCTCCTGTAGTTGAATAATGTACTTGTTTATTAAGTTCTTGTGGACACATGTTTGTGTATATATACAGTATATAGTTGAACTTGTATATACAAAATATCTACAGATGTATTGGTATTTGTGTGTTGAATTAAATATTTGATAAAACTAAGATCATTCCAACTCGGTAAGGAAAAACAAAACAAAACAACACAGCGATCTACCACTGAACTCCGCTGCTTCCCTGTCAACCAAGAACAACAAAACACAGTCAAGGGAAAATGGGTTGAAGTGTGACTAATGAAGGGGGTGTTACTGGTGATCCTTGGCTGGTGGAGGACGAGGAGCAGGAGGAGGAGGAGTAGGAGGAGGAGGAAGAAGAGAAGGAGGAAGAGGAAGTAGAAGTGGAGGAGGGGGAGGAGGAGCAGGAGGAAGAGGAAGAGGAAGTGAAGGAGGAGGAGGAGGAGGAAGAAGAAGAAGAGGAGGGGGAGGAGGAGGATGAGAAGAAGGAAGAAGAAGGTGAGGAGGAGGAGAAAAAGAAGGATAAGGAGGAGACGGAGAAGAAGAAAACAAAAAAGAAGAGGAGGAGGAGGAATATAGGAGAACGAGGAGGAGAAGGAAAAGGAGAACATTATAATGATGAAACAACAATAACAACAACTAGACAATATTGGATACTAATTAGATGAAGTAAACTGATAAGAAGGAACAAGATCAAACAAAAGTGGAGGAACAACGAGAACAGTAAAAGACATCAAAGCATAGCAAAAGCATCATCAACAATAACAATAAAAGCAACAGCAATGGTATGATTTCTTTATATTTGTATACAACCCAAATTAGTAGAACAATACTTGGCTTCAGTTTATTCCGCCGCTTAATTGCTTACTTCCTGCTTACATTCAGGCTACAAAATTGCTTAAGGGGACAGTGGTTATTTTTTTGGGGGGTATATTAATTTATATATTAATTTATATATTAATTTATATATTAATTTATATATTAATTTCCTCGCTAGACCTTAATCAAGCTTTAAAAATAAAAATAAAAAAACCTATACCCCCACCCCCCTTTGAAGATAAATTTGTAAATTTTTTGATAGAAAAATGTCTCGGCCATAGGCCGGTTACTCTTGAAATTACAGGCTCGCTGTCGCTCGCCAGGAAAAAATCGACACCTAAATGGCACGAAAGGTCTTACTATTGACAAAGAAATGGGGTGTAGAGTCTTAAAATCGCCAAACTAATGAGCCGAACGTCTTAAAATTTAAAACACAAATTGGGATAAACACCAGGGAAAAGGGGGTCCAGAAAAACCGGGCCATCCACCATTTACGAGCTGTCTACTACTTCTTAATTAAGGGAGGGGGGGGGGGGGGGGCAGTTTGTGAGTCTCCTTCTTCCTTATGTTTTGCCCCATTAGTTATGAGATTTTAAAACATTCGCCCTAATATTTTTGCGATTTTAAGACATTTAGGTGTCCATTTTTCCTCGTGAGCGATAGCGACCTGCAATCTAGGAGGAGATTGCCTTTTGTTTACTTTTTTTAGTGTAGGGTAGACAAGAGGCAAAGCTGCCTGGAACAATTGTTTTCCTCAAAGTTGAAAGAGTGACAAGAGCCTAATTAAGGACGGTTGGTTGGTGTTTTTTTGTTTTTTTTTTTTTTTTTTGTAAAGTATAGTGTATTGTGCTTGTTCAGTGTTGTGAAATAAATAGGAGGAGGAAGTGTTTGTGAGAGCTAGCTGGATTACTCTGTGTAAGTGAGGCACACACAGAGACACTGCGGAAGGCCAAACTAATGAAACAGGGGTTCCAGCAAACTCCTGATCATAACACGCCTATGAGGCCTGTGGAAGTCAGTCATGATAAATTTGGTTTTGAACCCTTAGATTCCTAGAGGTTCTTCCTAAACTACATATAATCGTCAAATATAGACAACACAAATTGCAAAGTGCGTCATAATCCTCAAGCGGTTAAACTTTATATATATATATATATAAAATAATTATCTTTAATTTGTTTTAGCGACAATGGACTATCTAGATCAAAAACAAAAATAGTTAGTATAATTGGTGGGTATTATGCTACTGCGTGCGTATAACAAGAATTAACATTATCTTTTCACCCAGCGAGGCAAATTAACTTTTTCCTCTAGTTGGCTGTGGCAAACGTGTGGCTATTATGCAGGAGTTAGATTAAAAATAATTTCATATGTTACCTAATTACAGGGAACATATACGCAACGAGCCTTTAGGGGGTAGTGCTTGGTCTTTGTTCTATATTTTTATCTATTAATATATTTTTGAGTTTCCTCGTTAGACCTTTATCAAGCTTAGAAAAACACCCCCTAGACCCCCTTTCAAGATAAATTTGTTCATTTTTCGGTAGAAAAATTTCCCGGCCCAAGGCCGGTTCCTTCTAAAATTAGAGGCTCGCTATCGCTCGTCAGGAAAACATTGACAACTGAAGGGCACGAAAGGTCTTAATATTGATAAATAAATGAGGCGAAATGTCTCAAAATCGCCAAACTAACGGAACGAACGTCTTAAAACCTCAAAACTAATATGCTAAACATGAGGGAGTAGGGGGTCAGAAAAAGCGAATACTACCCCCTTAACCCATTATGTACCGGTGACGTCCTTTTCACTATATCCTGGCAACTATTAGAGGATTTTAGTCAGCTTTGGAAGGACCTCTGACTATTAAAAGGATACAGACTATCTCCTTTAATCATTTGAGCTACCACAGATCCATTCTAAGCTGAATATAATCGCCTAATAATGTCCAGAATGTGATAAAAAGGGCGTCGCCAGTACTGAATGGGTTAATGACACAAGCTTGAACGATACGATGATCAGTGAAGTGGAACTACAGTCCTGGAATCAAGTAATGATTTTTGTTCCTTTCCTCGGCATGTAATTTATGTTATCAAGCGACCAAAACAAAACGCTGCTGGAATTATTAATTAGAGGACATGCTGTCTGTGACTTACCTTAATGTAACCTGCCCAAACCCAACCTAATCTCACCTCACCTATAACCTAACCTACCCTAATTTGATGGTCTCACTGTAACATGGAGTTATGAATATTTTAGCATAATTATAGATTGTAACAAAAATAGTTCGCATAATTAGTGTTTAATAATCGTCTTTCGTAACAATCCTTCCAGGCTTTGTGAGCACGTGAATGATATTAAATGCAAAATGTTAAGCAAAAGGACAAATTAATTAAACTTTCTCAAATGTGTTTAAATTAGTCACAAATGACTCACTCATTACCGCGCGGCGCCTTGGACCACTGGACCATTCCGACTGTGTGTGTGTGTGTGTGTGTGTGTGTGTGTGTGTGAGACTACTAATAAATACAAAATGCTAGGATGAGAGAATACATGGTTGAAGGAAGCGAGTAATAGAGAAAATCAGTCTTTTGCATTCATTAGTCACGTAATTGCACAAACCGTGGGGTGAAATTGATGTGTTTCCGGAAAAGAAGTGCGTGTACTGTGTGTTGACAAATTACTGAAGATTATTTGTGAAAGTATTCCGTGAAAACATACATTTTGTTATGCTGTACAGTACATACCGGTGCTTATTGCTTTACTACCAAGTCATGTATATCATTATACTAGAACAAACCTTCTTAAATTCATTAATTTATGGCTATCTGCATAAGTTTAGGGAATGTTTTTAAGTTTGCTCCCTAGACCTCTATCAAGTTTAAACACAATATATTTGTAAAATAGTCGGTAGAAAAATATTCCTTCCTCCTAAATGTCAGGCTTGCTATCGCTTGCCAAACTAATGGGGTAAACGTCTTTGGATATCAAAACTAATGAGGCTAAGTATAAGGGAGAAGGGGGTTCAGAATAAACACTTCCTTACACGAAAATATACCCTTAAATATATGATCAATATTTCCAAACTAACATGACCCATGCACATATTTGGGACGTTAATGTAACTAGTGTGTGACTTAAGGGGGGTCACAGGCTTTTTTCTGTAATTTTCTCTCTTTCTCTGGCTTTTATCTATTCGGCCCCATTCAGCCTATTTTCAGACGTTTACTCCCATCCAGGTGTCGATTTTTTCCTGGCAAGCGGTAGCGAGCCAGCATATTTGTTATGCTGGCTCGCTTTCGCTCGCCAGGAAGAAATCGACATCTAAATGGGGATAAACGTCTTAAAATAGTTGGCTGAATGGGGCCGATTGGATACAAGCCAGAGAAAGAGAGAATAGGAGAGAAAGATAAAAATGAGCCGGTGACCCCCTTTAAGTAGAACTATGAATCTGATCGGTGTTGATGGAAAAACAAAATGTACAGATAAATGTAAATTATGAATTGGAATAGAATACAAAGCGAACAAAACACACATAAACAGAAACAAGTATATACTGTATGAATATGACATCGTGAGGCAAATAAAAAACAAAATTGACAAAATGGAAGGCAAGGAATTTTAATAATAGAGATGTGGAAGGGGAGAACATTGGCAGGGTAATCGGTGTTATGAATATGTAAAGTGTAGAGGAGGTGGGAAGGGAGGAGAATAAGAGAACGGGGAGAGTGTGTGAGTGAGGGGAGTGGAAGCAAAGGGATGGAACAAAAGAAGTTAGAATAGAAAGAGGGGAATATAATAGGACGTAAGAGGAAAAGAGGGGAAGGGAGATAAGAGAGTGCTCAGTATTTATAAAGGGCGATGCTAGAGTCAGGGGAAACGTATTCGATTACCGGGTACTCGAAGTTAAAATACAATAACATATTTAGATATATTGAAGTATACATTTATGAGTATATACACACATCCATGCAAATATACGCAGAAACATGCATACCCACTTTAGTACACTCATACATATAGTACAGTCGAGGTTAATAAGTGTTGTCAGATATTTCACAAAGTTTCGGACACTGACTAATACTCTGAGGGATAAGCACTTTTCCCAGTAACTATAAAGATACCAATAACACTTTTTGAGCGAAAATCACTGGAATCTATGACAACACTTAATACCCCCGATTGTACATGCCTCTTATATACCTCTCCTGTACTCGATCCTAGGCTCTCAAATATAGGAGAGTTAGGCCTTACAAATATAGCAAACAAAACCAATAATACTAACGTTATTATTATTCATCTTGATAACGAGGTACTATTTTATTGTTACAGTACAATGGGAAAACTATATATCCTTACTTCGAGGGTCTAGGGTTCAATTCTCCGATAAAAGTTATTTCAACAATAGCAGAAAGGGAAAGTGTGAAGATGAATAAAGGAAAGTAGAGGGGAAATTAGCATACACAAATATTTTATATTATTTTTACCCACATGGTAAGGTAAATCATTAGCTAGGAAATAATTGGACTTAATTGTGGAATGCTTTATCGATATAATTTACGAAGAAACCGAAATAATCGAGATAGTGTTCTTGTTGTGGGTTAAGCAAGAGAAACATAATGGAGGGAAAATATAAAATAGTGAAGACATTGGTGAAAAGACAGCGAGGCCCAAATAAATTAGAATACATAATGGATACAACAGGGAGGAATGAGAACAAATTGAGTTTTTATAGATATATCTAATTATATTTGCATCAATCTCAAAGTATATTTATATACAGTCATGAGCACCTATAAGCTTACTATACACCCATTTGAGCCTTTGAACCTCTAAGGCCTAAGTCTGAAGCATTGACGATATAATAAAACATTGTACTTTCTCGTTGTGTTCGATGCTGATTCAAATAAGTAAAGCCTTGCTAGTGCTCACGCCTGTACTTACAGTATATATGTCTACAAGTCTTCTTAGCCTATCAATTACATTATACACATGATCTCTCTCTCTCTCTCTCTCTCTCTCTCTCTCTCTCTCTCTCTCTCTCTCTCTCTCTCTCTCTCTCTCTCTCTCTCTCTCTCTCTCTCTCTCTCTCTCTCATATATATATTATATATATATATATATATATATATATATATATAATGCACAGAAAACCAAATACATTCAATTTTCTAACCGACAGAATCTCACTGACTCCCATATATTTTTTTAATGATGTAAATATTCCCACTTCCCCTAGTATTGACATTCTCGGTAACATTAACTACTAACTTGAGCTGGACACATTATGTTAGAAGCATTGCTAAGAATGCCTCTAAAAAACTGGGACTCCTGTACAGAGTTCGAGAATTCTTCACTGACGAGCAGTTGGCCGTGATATATAAAAGTCATGTGCGTTCTCAGATGGATTACTGTTCACCTCTGTGGGGTGGAAGTGGAGTGGTTGCATTGAGGCAGTTGGACAAAATTCAAAATAAAGCTATTAGATTAATCAATAACCCTGCAATCACACAGGACCTTCCTACATTATCCATACGAAGAAACGTTGCATCCCTTGCATTATTCTACAGATATTTTCACAGCAATTGTTCCGAGGAACTTGCTTCAATTGTGCCGCCTCTCCACATCTTTCCCCGTAGAACTAGGGCAGCTGAGAGCGCCCATGAATTTACACTTTCTCCTCCACAATGCAGAACTTCTGCTTATCAGAATTCATTTATCCCCAGAGCTACTACTCTTTGGAATTCACTTCCCTCGAATTGCTTTCCACAAACTTACAATCTACAAATGTTTAAATCCAGTTGTTACAAACATTTTATGAATGGAGGATGCCTTTAGGCACATGGACCTTTTTGTTTTATCTGTGTTTTTCCTTCCTCCGTTCATTGTCTCTTAAAAAAAAAAAAAAAAAAAAAAAAAAAAAATATATATATATATATATATATATATATATATATATATATATATATATATATATATATACATGTGCATATACACAATACATCTGCGTAAGATTAGCATACACACATTTCTCATCCTATTTATGACTGGATACCTATTGATAACATTTGCATATCTATCTACATAGCCATAATTATATCTATCTACATAGCCATATATCTATCTACATAGCCATATATCTATTTTTCCATCTGTTGAATCATCCACTAACGTACTACAAGCCCCTCCCTCCTTCCCAACCCTTCTTCCCCACTCCAACCCCACCTACCCATCCCTCACCTACCTCTTTCCCCACCCACACTTCCCTCCCCACCCAATCTTCCCTCTCCACCACTATCTCCACCCACTCCTCCCTCCCTACCATATTCCCCACTCACCCTTCTTTACCCACCCCTTCCTCCTCACCCTTTTACCCACCCCTTCCTCTTAACCCTTTGACCAACCCTCCATCCACTCCCCACCACTTTCCCCACCCACTATCTCCACCCACTATCTCCTTACCACTTTCCCCACCACATTCCCCACCCACCACTCCCTCCTTACCCTTTCCCCAGCCACCCCTCCCTCCTCACCTTTCCCCACCCAATCCTCTCTCCACATGTGTCCCCCACCCACACCCCTTCCTCATCACCTCTTTCCACCCCCTCCCTCCCCACCTCTTTCCCCACCCACCCGTACCTCCCTCCCCACCCCTATTGCGTGTTTCCCTAGTAACAGTTCCGCTACGCCAGTATATTTCATTCAACCTAGTTCTGAACACACTTTTAACCGTGAACACAGATATCTACGCACTCATTTGAATCAGGATAGAACTGTAATGAGATATTATAATGAATAGGTCTATGAAGGGATGCCTACGAACGGATCAGTTCCAACACTAATTTCTCTTGTTGTTTTATTCACAATCTATTTAACAGTTATTCAACACCTGAGCTCTGAAACTCTCTCCCAGAATCAGTCTTTCCCTCTTGCTATGACTTACATTGCTTCAAACTCCGTGTGTCCAGGCATTTTGGCTCGAACGTCCCTTGATGTTGGCCCTGTCACTCTCTCAACTCTGGGGGAGGCACTCGCCACAGGCAGTTCTGCCTTTTGTCTCCCTCACTCACATAGAAAAAAAAAAAAATAAAAAATGACTCCATCGTGTTCAGTAATTGCATTATAGACTATAACCTTACCGAAAATAGGATAGGTTAGGATAAGCTAGCTGGGCTACTATTGGGCATTTTCAGGAGAGTTTTCAAGCTCTCAAAAGGCTCAGCTCAGAATAATCAGAGTTTAAGTATTGCAAATACATATATGCACTGTTAATATTTGGCTAAATTAATATATACTGTAAATCAAATCAAATGTAGGTTTGGCCTATATACGATTGCCAAGCCTTGAACTTAGTGGACATTCTGTGTAACTACCATAACGGGTTGTCTCATAGTAGTAATATGGCTGAATGGTCGTGATACTTCTAACGTACATATCACAAAAGGATAAATTCACACATTAACCTTCACACCTTAAATGACCCTGTTAGAACATACTACCCAGTCACCTATTCCCAGCAAGTGTACAGTTTCCACGACTAAACCTGGTGTAAGCGCTGAGCATGAGTGACATTATTTAAAGCTCCCATTGTTTTACATGTAATAAAATAGTGAATTATTCACTTTTTTACTTTGGTAATAATTTTGTTTAATGAGGGTAAATGCCTCTATTATCCTCAATAATATGCAGGGGGAGATTTGTATTTATGTATTTTTATTTATTTATTTAGTATACCATTTAGGGTAAGGCCTGGTCCTATCCAGAGTGAGGTTTTCCACGGTGCCTGAGTATATACATACATACATACATACATATACTTGTTTATTTATTTATTTTTTTAGTTTCCTCCCTAGAACTCCATCAAACCTAAGAATATATCCCCAAGACCTCGCTTCGAGATAAACTTGCCTCCACCGTCTCTAAAATTAGGCCCAGACAGATAATATTATATACCAAATTCACGAACGTTGAGAAATAGGTTGCAGTAAAATACAGTCTCGCCTCCGGTCTAGGGCCAGCACAGGTGTAACTTAATTAATGCACTGGGCCCACCTGTGCCAGCCAAGGTCCGTTCAGGATCCTAGCAAGTGTACGATAGACCCGCCTTACTTACCCATATACACACATACTTTATTTTTACCTGCTGGGAGTGCGTAATTGATTGGGGGTTACCTTTTTATAGCTGAATGTATATGATTCATGTGTGTTTTCTTTTTGGGTCTATGTGTGTGTGTGTGTGGTGATTAGGAGTTTTTGTGTTATGTATAAATATAAATAGTTTGTGTGAGAATTTTGTGCGTTAAGTCAAATAAGCGGGCACATTTAGCTGGTACAATATTTGATTATACTATTAGATTAATTCTACGTATGTACGTCAAGGAAAATTTTCATTATACCTTATCTGAGTTGCAGAATTATTAACAAATATATAAACCACATATCAATGTATGTGATCGCAAATTGATTGATTTGTTTTTCTTGTTAGTGTGGATATGCATGTGCTGGGCTATTAATGTGTACTGTTTAAAAAAAAATATCTGCTTTTTTAGGTCAGTCATATATAGATTTTGAGTTTGCGTGTGAAAGTGTTTCCGTGTATGAGTGTGTGTGATTTTTCAGCCAAATGTATATACTTTTTGTTTTCTTTTGCATGTGTGGGTACATTTTCACTGTGTGTGTGTTACTCAGTTACTTGTTCGTCAAGGGGAATCCACGCAATGCGAGCTAAGCTCATTATTATCGCGCCTCCTTAACTGGGAATGTATTGCGTGAAATGCATGTTAAGTGTTTTATGTATCGTTGGAATGGCTGTGGATGTGTGTGTAGTCTGTATTTTAGCCAATTGACGACATCTGGATACGAAGGCTTAGGGTTAACCTGTACGGTACCATTCTCACTACGGTACCAGTCTCACACCCATCTTGCCTTGTGTGTGTGTAAGAGAGTGGAGTGTGTGCTTGTGTGCGTGTGTGTGTATGTGGGTGGTTCGTTGTGTGTGTGTATGTGTGTGTGTGTATGTGATAGAGTTGAATTGTGTGTGTGTGTGTGTGTGTGAGAGAGGGGAGTGTGTGTGTGTGTGTGTGTGTGTGTGTGTGAGAGATAGTTGGAGTGTGTGTGTGTGTGTGTGACAGAGAGAGAGAGTGGAGTGCGTGTGTGTGTGTGTGTGTGTGAGAGAGAGAGCGAGAGTGGAGTGTGTGTGTGTTTCATGTTATGTACGTTAGCTTCTTCTTATAGCAGTGTACGTTTTGTGTGGGCTAAATACTATGATCTGGACCGTAATGGTGGACTCGTTACGATCATCACACACAATCTGAGTCACTATTTTCACCGTTTTTTTTGCATCAGGGTACATATTTGTTTAGTATATATATGTTTGTATAAGTTTGTAACTTTACGGTAGTTTGTGTACATTGTTTGTGTGTGTGCATTGTGTGTTATGGTTATGTGTAGATAATCACACCTGGGGAAGCATATATAAACCTGTGTGAGATGTTAATTTATGGATATAATTTACATCTAGCTTTAAGAGTATATGTATGTTTATGTGTATTTACCTAACCTTGACTTACATATGTGTGTAGTTTAATATACAGCATTGTGTACGTCTCTACCGATAAATCTACTTATGAATGCATATCTGTCATTCTCTCTCTCTCTCTCTCTCTCTCTCTCTCTCTCTCTCTCTCTCTCTCTCTGTATCCATCTATTTATCTATCTATCTATCTATTTATCTATATCTATCTATCTATCTACAAAGGAGTACAAAGGAGTACAAAGGAAATCAAGCAACAACAGGTCTAGTGACCCTTCTAGGCTGCTTGTCCTCCAAAACACTGAGGATCAAGTGTCCAAACAGTGGTTTAGAGTGGGTAAGGGAACATTGGAAAGGGAATTACTGCCCTGGAACTAATGTCCGTGGCAGGACTAGGAAGTTAGTAGGGGGCATATGGGTTAGTAACTGAGGGGAGGATAAAATAAAGTTATTCATTTACAAACGCAGTCAGCCGCGGGTTTGATGCGAGATATTTTTTTTTTTTTTTTTTTTTTTTTTTTTTTTTTTTTTTCTATATTCCAACTACTCCCTCTCGGGCATAGGCTGAGAGCCTGTACATTCCACCGCTCAACACGGTGAAGCCCGTGAGGTCTTGTTCCAGTCTGGGGAGTGAGACATGTGAAACATCCACCATGGCTCGAAGGAGCTCCATCTCTGAAGCAGCCGGTTGCTTCGCCCAAGTGCTTCACCGTCTCACCCTCCAGACTCAGACCCTCACTCTCTGAACGCCACCTATTGAGCAGTGAACTCACTAGGCATTGTCCCCCTGTAACATATTTTGAATATGGGAATATTCATACAGTGTTATTTAATCAGGGAACAACGAGGGTATTTTTTTGGCATTTCGGTGGGCTTTGTGGTAATGCACTGATACTAGGTACAGCACAAATTCAATCCCAATAATATCTTCCCATTGACATATCGGGATTTGAACCCGGGTCCACTGGATTACCAATCCAGTGGCATGACCACTCCACCACACCTCCCCAAGGCGGAGTCTAGGCGGAGTTTAAATGAATCAACGGTGCTGCAGTCTATAACGTCTCGGGGAAGCCCATTCCACAAGTTGACAACTCGATTGAAGAAGAAATTCTTAGATTCGTGTGAGTTAAAAGATTTACCAATGATTTTGCAACTGTTTCCGCGCGTGTAATTAGATTGGTCGATAGTGAAGTACTTACTACAGTTCATATTGTCGATGCCTTTGATGATTTTGAACACTTGAATTAAGTCACCTCTTAATCTGCGCTGGGTTAAAGGAAATAGATTTAATTCTCTAAGACGCTCTTCGTATGGTTTGTTCTTTAGGCTAGGTATCATTTTGGTAACTCTACGTTGAACTCGTTCTAGCTTGTTTATGTCTTTTTGGTAATAAGGGCACCAGCATTGAACACAGTATTCCAGAAGAGGGCGGACTAAGGAATTGTAAATGGTTAGCATATCGTCTTTGGATTTATGCTCAAATGACCTGCTTATAAAGCCAATTATTTTGTTTGCCTTCTTAACAACTTCTGAACATTGTTGACTCGGTTTTAGGTTACTCGATATTGTTACTCCCAGATCGGTTTCTCTGTTTACATTCTTAAGCTGAGTGCCATTCATCGAATAGTTTGCTTTCTCATTTAGGTATCCGATATGTAGTACTTTACATTTATCTGCATTGAAACTCATTTGCCAAATTTGGGCCCAATGTGACAATTTATCTAGATTGTGTTGCATATCGTCAACTTGATCTTTTGAGAGTACGCTATTTGCAATTTTTGTATCGTCAGCAAATTTTGAGATTGTACAGGTGAGACCCTCATCTATGTCGTTGATGTAAATTAGAAAGAGAATTGGTCCTAGTACCGATCCCTGGGGTACCCCGCTACTTACATTGGAACATTTAGATGCCTTACCGTTTATGACTACTCTTTGCTTTCTGTCGTTGAGCCAATTTTCTATCCATTTCAACACACCGTCTTGTATTCCATGCGCTTTTAGTTTTAGCAGTAAACGTTTGTGGGGAACTTTGTCAAAGGCCTTTTGAAAATCAAGGTATATAATATCTACAGCTTTACTCTCATCGTAGAGGTTGAGGATATCGTGGAAGAAGTCTAAGGTTTGTTAAACAGGAACGTTTTTTACGAAAGCCGTGTTGTCTTTAAGTATGTTATTTTCCTCTAAGTGATTTACGAGTCTGTCTCTTATGACCGTTTCTAGCATTTTACATACAACTGAGGTTAAGCTAATTGGACGATAGTTACTGGGTAGGGATTTGCTGCCTTTTTTGAATATCGGTGTTACGTTGGCTATCTTCCACTGATCAGGCATAGTTCCAGACTGCAAGGATTTATTGAATAGTAATGTCAGTGGTTTGGAGAGCTCATCCTTAGCTTCCTTTAGAACTCTAGGCGAGATTGTATCAGGTCCAGGAGTTTTATTTACCTTGAGTTTATCTAAACAATTCAATACTTCTCTCTCTGTAACGGTGATATTGCTTAGAACATCTGAATTATCAATCTGAATCGGCGATGGTGTAGGGATATCACTGAGGTCTTCTGTTGTAAAAACTGATGCAAAGAAGGTATTGAGGGCATTACTCATTTGTACTTCGTCTTTGGTGTATTCTCCATTTTCATCGACTAACGGTCCAACAGTTGAAGTAACTACTTTTTTCTTTCTGATATAACTATAGAATTCTTTCAGATTTGTTTTACTTTGATTCGCAATATGTAACTCTAGGGTCTTTTTACTTTGCTTAATTAACTTTTTGGCTTTGCGTCGTAGCTCTACAAATTTCACCCGTTCTTCGTCATTTTGTGAGGATTTTAATCTATCATTAGCAAATTTTTTAGCAAGCAGACAGTTTGAAATATCTTTATTCCACCATTTGGGCTTATTATTATGGCCTGGACGCCGTATTTTCGATGGTATGCAGTCTTGCACTGCTTTTAGGTAAGTGGTTTCGAATAACTTCCAAGATGTATTTATGTCGTTATTGTTAATTAAAAAGCTCCAGTCAGTTTCTTTAAACATAGCTCTAAGTTTATGAAAGTTTGCTTTCTTGAAATTAGGGACTTTTTCGATGCTACTATTTGGTTCGTTACTAGTAAAGTTTAAAGTGAAAGTTATCGTACGATGGTCGCTGTTACTGAATTCATCACCAACATTCAAATTCTCTATTAATTCTTCTTTTGTTGCAAGTACAATGTCAAGAACGTTATTACCACGGGTCGGTGTTCGAATAAATTGATAAAGCGAACTCTCTTGCAAGTTCGTATACAAGTCATGTCCGGAGTGAGAACTAAGAGTATCGCCCCACTTGGTCACAGGTAAATTAAAATCGCCAATAAATACGGTATCTTGTGAGTTACTTACATCTGCAATTTGTTCATAAATTTCTCAGTCAGTTTGCACTGATTGAGCTGGAGGTCTGTATATTAATGCAAGAATTATTTTTGTACCTTTATTATTCTTTATTAGCACAAAAGATGTGCCGACGTTCACAATTTGAGGTTTTGACAAGAGGGTCGGGTTAAGAATTTCTTTGATATAAAATAAAACGCCACCTCCATTTTTATTTATTCGGCTTTTCTCAAACATTACATAACCGGAGAGTGAATACTCTGCTAAAAAGTCTCTATCTACTGTATTGAGCCAAGATTCTGTTATACCAATCACATCATAATTTTCAATAAACACTAGTTCCTCTAAATCTGAAAATTTATTGCGTATGCTACGAGCGTTTGCATAGAAAACCTTTAAAGTTGCGGTTTTAGAACTCACAGAACGTTCTTTAATCACATTTTTGGTTCTGGTCGGATCCACATTTACATTCATGGCTGACATCGGTCCTCGGTCGTTATCCCTGGCAGTTTTGAATTTGGGTCGTGTTGGTGGAGCTTTATCCAAATTCGCGGTTCTTGACAGATTAGCATTTAATTCCTTCGCAGGTTGCCATCCTCGCTGTCTTCGGTCCTCCTTCCTGGTTGTCCTGTGCTGAGTCGATTTCTTCTCCGAAAATCCTTCACCGCATCGTTGAGAAGACGCCCAAAACGTGCTGCTCCCACCTGGTTCAGATGAACTCCATCGTCCAAAAACAAATAGTCATCGTAGTAGAAATTTTCCCAGGTGTCGACGAATCCCACGTTTTCCTTCCTGCAGAGGTTTGCTAGACAACGATTTGTGCTGGTGGCTATGTTGTAAAATCGGCTCTCTACACCAAGCCGGGGGACGATTCCTGAGACGATGATCCTTGATGACTTCTCCTTAAACGACTTGATCAGCTGCTGGTACTTTAAAAGCAAATCTTCCGACCGGGTTCGCTGTACATCGTTGGATCCAACGTGGATGACGTACATTGTATTAGCAGGGGCCAGCTTAGATACTTCGTCAACTGCAGCAACCACGTCGTCCACACCACCACCAGGGATACAAAAACGCTTCCTGGTCTTATGTGCTCTGGCGCAAAACTCTGTGAGCTGACCACGTATCATCGAGTCTCCCACGAGCCGGACTTCTTCTATTTCCACTTTGTCATCTGAGTCTGCGAGTATCTGGAAGCGGTTTTGACACTCGGTAATTGGTATGGGTTTCCTGGTCTTGGGGCAAACGTTGTTCCTCACGACACGGAAGTTTTCTTGAGGGGGAAGAGAGTTACTATTTCTTTCTTGAGTATCGGAACCATCAGATGAAATGGCTACTGCAGGCGTTGAATTGTTGGCAGTTGACGTTGGGGCGTTGGTGGCTGCTGGAGTTGCGGTGACAATTGAAGTTTGTGGTACTCCAACGTTGAGTGTTACAAACTCTTGGAGTGATTCCAGCTTCATGGTGAGGACGTTGATCTTGTTGTAGGCTTCATCTAATTTCACTGTCAAATTCTCTCGTTGCTGGCAGAGACGGCAGACTTGAAGATTGACAGTAACAAACATGGACTCACCAAATCTTCCGGCGCAGTTCGTACAAGTGCGAGGCATGGAAACTGTCAGTTTCTTCAGATCACTTCACTCACTTTAAAACACTTAACTCACTTTAAAACACTTCACTCACTTTAGAAACACTTCAATCACTTCAACCGAAAACAAATATGTTGAAATGCACAACAATAGGTTATCAGGGGTGGTAGCCTAACCGAAAAAAAAAAAATTGAGATACGCAGAATTAGGCTTCCAGGGGCGATAGCCGAACCAAAAGTTTAAAAAAAATTGAAATACGCACCAATAGGCTACCAGCGTTGAATAGCCTAACCGAAAATAATATAATTGAAATACGCAGAAATAGGCTGCCAGGTGTGATAACCTAACCTTAAACAAATATATATATATATATAACAGAATATGTAACTAAATATACAATTCACCAAATAAGAGATTATATAAAAATAAAGTGTGACTGCACACAAGGGGTTAATATACTGTATCAACAGATGGCCCTGGTGTCACTGTAGCCTAGTAAAGCAGTAGCCTACTCTTTTTAGATAAAACAAAAAAAATGTATCAGTCAAAGGTTACTACAAGATCGTGCAAGCAACAACTAAAATTACAGATATATATAGCTACAGTAGGATACTAAATACAATATCTACTAGAGTTAATAAGAACAACAGATTGGCTGGCTATAGGCTAGGCTAGGCTTGGATTAGGTTAAAAGCTTGGCAGGTTGGGTTAGGCTAGGTTAGTTTGTACAAATACCACCCTTAGCTTAAAGTAAAATCACTCTGAGGAGAAAAAGTCAAGAATATATCTAGGGGGAAAAGATAAATGAATGCACTTAAATTTACTACAAAATTGGCTGGAATTTAATATGCATAATCCCTCAAAAAAGGTTTGTTTACAAAATGGCGTCGGCGTTCGTTCCTGTAGGCAGGATAGTTAGTACACAATATTGTTTATTAGCAAATTAATATGCAAAGCTTTACTTACATACAAGGCAGTTAAATTGATACTTACTACAGTAGGTAATGGGTAAAATTAGGGGCTACGATTTTATATCAAATAAGAAGAGAGTGTTTGTTTACAAACAAAACAAAACAAAACAACAGATGGCGCTAGTGGCGCTAGTGTCTGTCTTGTGATAAACACAAAGTTTATCAGTCAATACACAGCGAAATATCGTGCAGTGTTACTTACTAAGCTTCAGGATGGTTAAACGTGCTCTTAACCACCTTTCATGCACAAGAATGAAGAGGATGAGTAGTTAATACTCAAATTATGATCCATATCGTGAGAGCGTTGACAGAGCGTCTGCAGCGTCTGGCGGTAGCGAGGTCTCTCTCTCTCTCTCTCTCTCACTCACTCACTCACTCACTCACTCACTCACTCACTCACTCACTCACTCACTCACTCACTCACTCACTCACTGACTGACTGACTGACTGACTGACTGACTGACTGACCTGACTTATCAACCACACTCACTCACTCTGTCTGTAGCTATCAACCTGTATACCTATCTACCTATTTAACTTTGTCCTTATGTAATCCAGTAGCGTAAGGTGAACTGTCGACCTCAGGATAATCTATAGGGGGTAGACGTGAAAAGGCTTAGTATCGGTAGAACCTTATAGAGGATCACAGCCTGCTAAACGTCACCCGAACGTCTCTCTCTCTCACAACAACAGCAATACTAAACTAGAACAATATCGACTATAATAACAGGTACAACAATAATAGTAATAACATGATCAACAAAAACACATAATAACACAACAAATTGTAAAAACAATAACAAGACCAAAAACAATAAGAACAAGTATAACATTAACAACACAACACAAATAATAACAATAACAGCAACACTAACGGGTTCAATATAAATTAAAACAACTATACCATTAAAATAATAATACAAATAATAGTAATAATAACAGCATTTACGAGAGCAACAACAATAAGGGCAAACATGACATACAATTATAACAATAAAGAGATACAAAGCAACTATAAAACAATACAAACAACATCAACAATATCAATGAATTACAATAACAACAATACCAATAACAATAACAAAGATAGTAACAATAGCAACAACAACAGTACCAATAACACAAACAACAACAGGGATCAGTAATAACACCTGTATGATCACCTTTCCGACCAGCCTTAAGTAGAAAATCTTAATGACAATATAAATGGAACGATAATGACAAAGGTGATTAACAGCGTCCTCCATATTATTCATACTGTAAATATCCAACCATACTGTATATATATATATATATATATATATATATATATATATATATATATATATATATATATATATATATAATGACAAAGGTGATTAACAGCGTCCTCCATATTATTCATACTGTAAATATCCAACAATACTGTATATATATATATATATAATGACAAAGGTGATTAACAGCGTCCTCCATATTATTCATACTGTAAATATCCAACCATACTATTATATTATATATATATATATATATATATATATATATATATATATATATATATATATATATATACCTGTATATATATATATAATTCCACATCAACTATACAGTATGGCTGGATGCTTACAGTATGGATAATATGGAGGACGCTGTTAATCACCTTTGTCATTATATCCTTCTTTCACCCATTCCATTCCCTTAGTTTATCCATTTCCTTTTATCCCCTTCATTCTCCCAATTAGTTTCCTTCTTTCACCCATTCCCTTCCCTTCCCCTCATTTACCAATTTCCTGTTATCCCCTTCAATCTTCCCCCCCTTTTCCTTCTTTCACCCATTCCTTTCCCTTACTTTCCCTTCTTTTAACCAATTTACTTTTCTCCCCTTCATTCTTCTCTTCACTTTCCTTCTTTCATGTCTCCCTTCCTTTCCCCTCTTTTACCAATTTCCTTCTCTTTCCTTTATTCATTATTTGTCTTTCCTTCTTTCACCCATTCCCTTCCCTTCCCTTATTCACAAATTTCATTTATCCCCTTCATTCTCCCTTATGTTTTCCTTCTTTCACCTATTCTCTTCCTTTCCCTGCTTTCTACCAATTTCCATATCTTCTCTTCTTTCATCCATTTTCTTTCCCTTCCTTCCCCTCTTTTAACAATTTCCTTCCCTTCTTTCATCCATCCTCTTTCCCTTCCTTCCCCTCTTTTACTAATTTCCTCCTCTTCCCTTCATTCTTCCCTTCTTTCATCCATCCTCTTTCCCTTCCTTCCCATCTTTTACCAATTTCCTCCTCTTCCCTTCATTCTTCCCTTCTTTCATCCATTCTCTTTCCCTTCCTTCCCCTCTTTTACCAATTTCCTTCTCTTCCCTTCCTTCTTCCCTTCTGTCACCCCTTCCCTTCCCGTTCTGTATTCCTCCTGAATGGCCTTTAACGGACCAGGAGACGGGGTTCAAGTCTTTCTTGGTGACTCTGAAGAAAAGCAGTAGAGAAAAGAGGACTGGGGAGAGAGAGAGAGAGAGAGCGAGAGAGAGAGCGAGCAAGAGAGAGAGAGAATATTTGTGTGTGTGTTACTCAGTTAGTTAGTTACTTGTTCGTCAAGGGGAATCCACGCAATGCGAGCTAAGCTCATTATTATCGCGCCTCCTTAACTGGGAATGTATTGCGTGAAATGCATGTTAAGTGTTTTATGTACTGTTGGAATGGCTGTGGATGTGTGTGTAGTCTGTATTTAGCCAATTGGCGACATCGGAAACGAAGGCTTAGGGAGGATCTGTATGGTACCATTCTCACTATAGACGGTACCGTCTCGCCCGAAGGCTTAGGTAGCCATCAGCTTAGGTGAACCATATGATACCCATCTCGCCTTGTACCATTTTTGCCAACCCCAGATGGGACGTCACAACGTCGTCCACTTATTCCAGGTACCTATTTTCAGCTAGGTGAACTGAGGCTAACACATGAAAGGAGACAAGCCCAATTTGTCTCCGCCCCGGCCGGGGATTGAACCCCCGACCCCTCGTGTGTGAGACGAGAGCTCTACCTACTAGGCTACGGGCTGTGTGTGTGTGTGTGTGTGTGTGTGTGTGTGTGTGTGTGTGTGTGTGTGTGGATACAGTGACCAGACAGACTCCACCATTCAAATTAGTTGATTAGGTCTCCATTCTAGAACCGTAGAGATAGCAGAACTCCAAATAAAGGAAAGTGGTAGCGTAAAAAGGGATAATAAAGCAGAGAGAGAGAGAGAGAGAGAGATAGAGAGAGCGAGAGCGATAGGGGCTAGCTACCTGTTGGCCTTAATGACAAATACACCTTTAATCATCCTTAATAACCACAACAACGGGTTAATTACCAGGTAGACGATTATACAACAGGTGGGCCGGACCATTAAGGGAGATGGTGGGGTGGGGGGAAGGGATGAGAAGGGCAAGGGGGGGGGGGGGGGAGAGGGGGAGTTGGAGGGAGCGAAAGAGTGATGAGAGGAGCGGAGGTTGGAAGATACATTAAGAGATGAATGTAATGTTGACATTATGTAATTATGAAATAAAGAGATGGAGTAGAAATAAAAGAGGTATATTATGAACATACATAGAATAAAGAATAAGAAGGAATATTAAGCGTATTTGTGAGAGTTGGATGAAGAGTAAAAGTAAAATATATGGACGTGAGACAAATATGAAAAATGAGAATAGTGGCCTCTAAGGAAAATTAGAAAAATAGTGATAAGTATCAATGGTCGGGAAAGATTATTGTTTACCAGAGGGGTTTGCTACGACAGAATTCCAACAGACTAGAAATTGGAAAGTGGATGGATTAGATCAGGGTAAGATTAAAAGTTATTTATTTACCTTTTCAGTACCGATGACGACTTTTTCATTATATTTCAGTTACATTTAGACGATTTTATGACAATTAGGAAGGATATATGTTAACTAAAAGGATTAATTAGTATAGTCTGTTGCCTTTTAATTGGTAGACGTCTTCCCTAAGCTGAATAAAATCGTCTAATTGTTACCAGGATAAAATGAAAAGGATGTCACCAGTACTGAAAGGGTTAACATTATAGGAAGCAGGTCAAAGCAGTCACATTCCTAAACGGCCACAACCAAATCGGGCACAATCTTAGGCAGCCTAGGTTAGGTTAGGTTAGGTTAGATTAGGATAGCGTTGATTAGGTTAAATTTGCTTAGGTTATGATACCACTATGTAAGGTTGAGTTGGGTAAAAGTCAGGTTTGGTTAGATCAAATTGAGTAAATTTAGGTTAGGAAACAGGCCGTTGAGTTGTGTCTGCTTGATATTGTGGCCGTTTCAAGCCTCTGAGGACCGATGACACACTTCTTTTCTGTTTTCTGACTATTATTAAACGATTTTATTCATATTAGGATGGGTACATGAAAGTCAGAGGGCTGATGGATATAATCTTTACCCTTTCAATTTCCACTGATCCTTCCTAAGGTGTACAAGATCGTCTATTGATAGCCAGAATATACTGCCAAAACGTGTCATGATCTTCAGAGGATTAATATGAAACAAAATACAGGAAGAGGATGGGATGTGCAATACACAATATGAACCGAAGAAGGCAATTCAGATCATGATTAGGGATATTGTTGGGATAATTGACCACTTAATAGTTTCTGACTATGAGGAATGTCAAGCTTTAGACATCGATTTTTAGCCGAAATACGAGCAAATATATGTTTGTAGTACACGCATAAGTACATTAAATTAATAATAGAATTATTTCCATCCATCTAAACCCAATTTTCTTTTAAATGTCGATGTCTTCAACTCCAACTTCCTTATAGCCTGAAACTCGCAGGTGGTTAATTGTGATGCACGGGGTAATGGTCTACTTTACCAGGGGAATGGTGTTGGCTGTGGAAGGTTTCAGGGATGGTTGTTTTAATGATGTTGGCTGTGGAGGGTTTCAGGGATGGTTGTTTTAATGGTGTTGGCTGTGGAAGGTTTCAGGGATGGTTGTTTTAATGGTGTTGGCTGTGGAGGGTTTAAGGGATGGTTGTTTTAATGGTGTTGGCTGTGGAGGGTTTCAGGGATGGTTGTTTTAATGGTGTTGGCTGTGGAGGGTTTCAGGGATGGTTGTTTTAATGGTGTTGGCTGTGGAGGGTTTCAGGGATGGTTGTTTTAATGGTGTTGGCTGTGGAGGGTTTCAGGGATGGTTGTTTTAATGGTGTTGGCTGTGGAGGGTTTCAGGGATGGTTGTTTTAATGGTGTTGGCTGTGGAGGGTTTCAGGGATGGTTGTTTTAATGGTGTTGGCTGTGGAGGGTTTCAGGGATGGTTGTTTTAATGGTGTTGGCTGTGGAGGGTTTCAGGGATGGTTGTTTTAATGGTGTTGGCTGTGGAGGGTTTCAGGGATGGGTTTTTTATGGTGTTGGCTGTGGAGGGTATCAGGGATGGTTGTTTTAATGGTGTTGGCTGTGGAGGGTTTCAGGGATAGTTGGTTTAATGGTGTTGGCTGTGGAGGGTTTCAGGGATGGTTGTTTTAATGGTGTTGGCTGTGGAGGGTTTCAGGGATGGTTGTTTTAATGGTGTTGGCTGTGGAGGGTTTCAGGGATGGTTGTTTTAATGGTGTTGGCTGTGGAGGGTTTCAGGGATGGTTGTTTTAATGGTGTTGGCTGTGGAGGGTTTCAGGGATGGTTGTTTTAATGGTGTTGGCTGTGGAGGGTTTCAGGGATGGTTGTTTTAATGGTGTTGGCTGTGGAGGGTTTCAGGGATGGTTGTTTTAATGGTGTTGGCTGTGGAGGGTTTCAGGGATGGTTGTTTTAATGGTGTTGGCTGTGGAGGGTTTCAGGGATGGTTGTTTTAATGGTGTTGGCTGTGGAGGGTTTCAGGGATGGTTGTTTTAATGGTGTTGGCTGTGGAGGGTTTCAGGGATGGTTGTTTTAATGGTGTTGGCTGTGGAGGGTTTCAGGGATGGTTGTTTTAATGGTGTTGGCTGTGGAGGGTTTCAGGGATGGTTGTTTTAATGGTGTTGGCTGTGGAGGGTTTCAGGGATGGTTGTTTTAATGGTGTTGGCTGTGGAGGGTTTCAGGGATGGTTGTTTTAATGGTGTTGGCTGTGGAGGGTTTCAGGGATGGTTGTTTTAATGGTGTTGGCTGTGGAGGGTTTCAGGGATGGTTGTTTTAATGGTGTTGGCTGTGGAGGGTTTCAGGGATGGTTGTTTTAATGGTGTTGGCTGTGGAGGGTTTCAGGGATGGTTGTTTTAATGGTGTTGGCTGTGGAGGGTTTCAGGGATGGTTGTTTTAATGGTGTTGGCTGTGGAGGGTTTCAGGGATGGTTGTTTTAATGGTGTTGGCTGTGGAGGGTTTTCAGGGATGGTTGTTTTAATGGTGTTGGCTGTGGAGGGTTTCAGGGATGGTTGTTTTAATGGTGTTGGCTGTGGAGGGTTTCAGGGATGGTTGTTTTAATGGTGTTGGCTGTGGAGGGTTTCAGGGATGGTTGTTTTAATGGTGTTGGCTGTGGAGGGTTTCAGGGATGGTTGTTTTAATGGTGTTGGCTGTGGAGGGTTTCAGGGATGGTTGTTTTAATGGTGTTGGCTGTGGAGGGTTTCAGGGATGGTTGTTTTAATGGTGTTGGCTGTGGAGGGTTTCAGGGATGGTTGTTTTAATGGTGTTGGCTGTGGAGGGTTTCAGGGATGGTTGTTTTAATGGTGTTGGCTGTGGAGGGTTTCAGGGATGGTTGTTTTAATGGTGTTGGCTGTGGAGGGTTTCAGGGATGGTTGTTTTAATGGTGTTGGCTGTGGAGGGTTTCAGGGATGGTTGTTTTAATGGTGTTGGCTGTGGAGGGTTTCAGGGATGGTTGTTTTAATGGTGTTGGCTGTGGAGGGTTTCAGGGATGGTTGTTTTAATGGTGTTGGCTGTGGAGGGTTTCAGGGATGGTTGGTTTTTATGGTGTTGGCTGTGGAGGGTATCAGGGATGGTTGTTTTAATGGTGTTGGCTGTGGAGGGTTTTCAGGGATGGTTGTTTTAATGGTGTTGGCTGTGGGGGTTTCAGGGATGGTTGTTTTAATGGTGTTGGCTGTGGAGGGTTTCAGGGATGGTTGTTTTAATGGTGTTGGCTGTGGAGGGTTTCAGGGATGGTTGTTTTAATGGTGTTGGCTGTGGAGGGTTTCAGGGATGGTTGTTTTAATGGTGTTGGCTGTGGAGGGTTTCAGGGATGGTTGGTTTAATGGTGTTGGCTTTGGAGGGTTTTCAGGGATGGTTGTTTTAATGGTGTTGGCTGTGGAGGGTTTCAGGGATGGTTGTTTTAATGGTGTTGGCTGTGGAGGGTTTCAGGGATGGTTGTTTTAATGGTGTTGGCTGTGGAGGGTTTCAGGGATGGTTGTTTTAATGGTGTTGGCTGTGGAGGGTTTCAGGGATGGTTGTTTTTAATGGTGTTGGCTGTGGAGGGTTTCAGGGATGGTTTGTTTTAATGGTGTTGGCTGTGGAGGGTTTCAGGGATGGTTGTTTTAATGGTGTTGGCTGTGGAGGGTTTCAGGGATGGTTGTTTTAATGGTGTTGGCTGTGGAGGGTTTCAGGGATGGTTGTTTTAATGGTGTTGGCTGTGGAGGGTTTTCAGGGATGGTTTGTTTTAATGGTGTTGGTTGTGGAGGGTTTCAGGGATGGTTGTTTTAATGGTGTTGGCTGTGGAGGGTTTCAGGGATGGGTTTTTTTATGGTGTTGGCTGTGGAGGGTTTCAGGGATGGTTGTTTTAATGGTGTTGGCTGTGGAGGGTTTCAGGGATGGTTGTTTTAATGGTGTTGGCTGTGGAGGGTTTCAGGGATGGTTGTTTTAATGGTGTTGGCTGTGGAGGGTTTTCAGGGATGGTTGTTTTAATGGTGTTGGCTGTGGAGGGTTTCAGGGATGGTTGTTTTAATGGTGTTGGCTGTGGAGGGTTTCAGGGATGGTTGTTTTAATGGTGTTGGCTGTGGAGGGTTTCAGGGATGGTTGTTTTAATGGTGTTGGCTGTGGAGGGTTTCAGGGATGGTTGTTTTAATGGTGTTGGCTGTGGAGGGTTTTCAGGGATGGTTGTTTTACTGGTGTTGGCTGTGGACAGTTTCAGGGATGGTTGTTTTAATGGTGTTTGGTGTGGAGGGTTTCAGGGATGGTTGTTTTAATGGTGTTGGCTGTGGAGGGTTTCAGGGATGGTTGTTTTAATGGTGTTGGCTGTGGAGGGTTTCAGGGATGGTTGTTTTAATGGTGTTGGCTGTGGAGGGTTTCAGGGATGGTTGTTTTAATGGTGTTGGCTGTGGAGGGTTTTCAGGGATGGGTTTTTTATGGTGTTGGCTGTGGAGGGTATCAGGGATGGTTGTTTTAATGGTGTTGGCTGTGGAGGGTTTCAGTGATGGTTGTTTTTAATGGTGTTGGCTGTGGAGGGTTTTCAGGGATGGTTGTTTTAATGGTGTTGGCTGTGGAGGGTTTCAGGGATGGTTGTTTTAATGGTGTTGGCTGTGGAGGGTTTCAGGGATGGTTGTTTTAATGGTGTTGGCTGTGGAGGGTTTCAGGGATGGTTGTTTTAATGATGTTGGCTATGGAGGGTTTCAGGGATGGTTGTTTTAATGGTGTTGGCTGTGGAGGGTTTCAGGGATGGTTTTTTTAATGGTGTTGGCTGTGAAGGTTTCAGGGATGGTTGTTTTAATGGTGTTGGCTGTGGAGGGTTTAAGGGATGGTTGTTTTAATGGTGTTGGCTGGGGAGGGTTTCAGGGATGGTTGTTTTAATGGTGTTGGCTGTGGAGGGTTTTCAGGGATGGTTGTTTTAATGGTGTTGGCTGTGGAGGGTTTCAGGGATGGTTGTTTTAATGGTGTTGGCTGTGGAGGGTTTCAGGGATGGTTGTTTTAATGGTGTTGGCTGTGGAGGGTTTCAGGGATGGTTGTATTAATGGTGTGTGGCTGTGGAGGGTTTCAGGGATGGTTGTTTTAATGGTGTTGGCTGTGGAGGGTTTCAGGGATGGTTGTTTTAATGGTGTTGGCTGTGGAGGGTTTCAGGGATGGTTGTTTTAATGGTGTTGGCTGTGGAGGGTTTCAGGGATGGTTGTTTTAATGGTGTTGGCTGTGGAGGGTTTCAGGGATGGTTGTTTTAATGGTGTTGGCTGTGGAGGGTTTCAGGGATGGTTGTTTTAATGGTGTTGGCTGTGGAGGGTTTCAGGGATGGTTGTTTTAATGGTGTTGGCTGTGGAGGGTTTTCAGGGATGGTTGTTTTTAATGGTGTTGGCTGTGGAGGGTTTCAGGGATGGTTGTTTTAATGGTGTTGGCTGTGGAGGGTTTTCAGGGATGGTTTTTTTAATGGTGTTGGCTGTGGAGGGTTTCAGGATGGTTGTTTTAATGGTGTTGGCTGTGGAGGGTTTTCAGGGATGGTTGTTTTAATGGTGTTGGCTGTGGAGGGTTTCAGGGATGTTGTTTTAATGGTGTTGGCTGTGGAGGGTTTCAGGGATGGTTGTTTTAATGGTGTTGGCTGTGGAGGGTTTCAGGGATGGTTGTTTTAATGGTGTTGGCTGTGGAGGGTTTCAGGGATGGTTGTGTTTTAATGATGTTGGCTGTGGAGGGTTTCAGGGATGGGTTTTTAATGGTGTTGGCTGTGAAGGGTTTCAGGGATGGTTGTTTTAATGGTGTTGGCTGTGGAGGGTTTCAGGGATGGTTGTTTTAATGGTGTTGGCTGTGGAGGGTTTCAGGGATGGTTGTTTTAATGGTGTTGGCTGTGGAGGGTTTCAGGGATGGTTGTTTTAATGGTGTTGGCTGTGGAGGGTTTCAGGGATGGTTGTTTTAATGGTGTTGGCTGTGGAGGGTTTCAGGGATGGTTGTTTTAATGGTGTTGGCTGTGGTGGATTTCCGGGATGGTTGTTTTAATGGTGTTGGCTGTGGAGGGTTTCAGGGATGGTTGTTTTAATGGTGTTGGCTGTGGAGGGTTTCAGGGATGGTTGTTTTAATGGTGTTGGCTGTGGAGGGTTTTCAGGGATGGTTGTTTTAATGGTGTTGGCTGTGGAGGGTTTTCAGGGATGGTTGTTTTAATGGTGTTGGCTGTGGAGGGTTTCAGGGATGGTTGTTTTAATGGTGTTGGCTGTGGAGGGTTTCAGGGATGGTTGTTTTAATGGTGTTGGCTGTGGAGGGTTTCAGGGATGGTTGTTTTAATGGTGTTGGCTGTGGAGGGTTTCAGGGATGGTTGTTTTAATGGTGTTGGCTGTGGAGGGTTTCAGGGATGGTTGTTTTAATGGTGTTGGCTGTGGAGGGTTTCAGGGATGGTTGTTTTAGTTGGCTGTGGAGGGTTTCAGGGATGGTTGTTTTAATGGTGTTGGCTGTGGAGGGTTTCAGGGATGGTTGTTTTAATGGTGTTGGCTGTGGAGGGTTTCAGGGATGGTTGTTTTAATGGTGTTGGCTGTGGAGGGTTTCAGGGATGGTTGTTTTAATGGTGTTGGCTGTGGAGGGTTTCAGGGATGGTTGTTTTAATGGTGTTGGCTGTGGAGGGTTTTCAGGGATGGTTGTTTTAATGGTGTTGGCTGTGGAGGGTTTCAGGGATGGTTGTTTTAATGGTGTTGGCTGTGGAGGGTTTCAGGGATGGTTGTTTTAATGGTGTTGGCTGTGGAGGGTTTCAGGGATGGTTGTTTTAATGGTGTTGGCTGTGGAGGGTTTTCAGGGATGGTTGTTTTAATGGTGTTGGCTGTGGAGGGTTTCAGGGATGGTTGTTTTAATGGTGTTGGCTGTGGAGGGTTTCAGGGATGGTTGTTTTAATGGTGTTTGGCTGTGGAGGGTTTTCAGGGATGGTTGTTTTAATGGTGTTGGCTGTGGAGGGTTTCAGGGATGGTTGTTTTAATGGTGTTGGCTGTGGAGGGTTTCAGGGATGGTTGTTTTAATGGTGTTGGCTGTGGAGGGTTTCAGGGATGGTTGTTTTAATGGTGTTGGCTGTGGAGGGTTTCAGGGATGGTTGTTTTAATGGTGTTGGCTGTGGAGGGTTTCAGGGATGGTTGTTTTAATGGTGTTGGCTGTGGAGGGTTTCAGGGATGGTTGTTTTAATGGTGTTGGCTGTGGAGGGTTTCAGGGATGGTTGTTTTAATGGTGTTGGCTGTGGAGGGTTTCAGGGATGGTTTTAATGGTGTTGGCTGTGGAGGGTTTCAGGGATGGTTGTTTTAATGGTGTTGGCTGTGGAGGGTTTCAGGGATGGTTGTTTTAATGGTGTTGGCTGTGGAGGGTTTCAGGGATGGTTGTTTTAATGGTGTTGGCTGTGGAGGGTTTCAGGGATGGTTGTTTTAATGGTGTTGGCTGTGGAGGGTTTCAGGGATGGTTGTTTTAATGGTGTTGGCTGTGGAGGGTTTCAGGGATGGTTGTTTTAATGGTGTTGGCTGTGGAGGGTTTCAGGGATGGTTGTTTTAATGGTGTTGGCTGTGGAGGGTTTCAGGGATGGTTGTTTTAATGGTGTTGGCTGTGGAGGGTTTCAGGGATGGTTGTTTTAATGGTGTATGCTGTGGAGGGTTTCAGGGATGGTTGTTTTAATGGTGTTGGCTGTGGGGGTTTCAGGGATGGTTGTTTTAATGGTGTTGGCTGTGGAGGGTTTCAGGGATGGTTGTTTTAATGGTGTTGGCTGTGGAGGGTTTCAGGGATGGTTGTTTTAATGGTGTTGGCTGTGGAGGGTTTCAGGGATGGTTGTTTTAATGGTGTTGGCTGTGGAGGGTTTCAGGGATGGTTGTTTTAATGGTGTTGGCTGTGGAGGGTTTCAGGGATGGTTGTTTTAATGGTGTTGGCTGTGGAGGGTTTCAGGGATGGTTGTTTTAATGGTGTTGGCTGTGGAGGGTTTCAGGGATGGTTGTTTTAATGGTGTTGGCTGTGGAGGGTTTCAGGGATGGTTGTTTTAATGGTGTTGGCTGTGGAGGGTTTCAGGGATGGTTGTTTTAATGGTGTTGGCTGTGGAGGGTTTCAGGGATGGTTGTTTTAATGGTGTTGGCTGGGCAGGGTGTCAGGGATGGGTGTTTTAATGGTGTTGGGTGTGGAGGGTTTCAGGGATGGTTGTTTTAATGGTGTTGGCTGTGGAGGGTTTCAGGGATGGTTGTTTTAATGATGTTAGGGGTGGTTAAGTTGAAGACAGAGAGTGACTGAAGTATGGATGGTAACATGGGTTGGGAATGTTGACATAATTTATGGACATGGAGTACATGCTTACTTGCCTTAAGCCCACGATTGACTACACTTGTAAATTAATAACTGTATTTTTCTTCTTTTTTTCCTCAGATGCATTGAAAATCACTACATGTATAAATAAATACCTAAGATATTACTCACTTTTCCCCAGATACACGAAGGTTCACTAAATAGCGGTGTTATATTATTAACCAAAATTGTCCCATACTAACATATCCTAACTCTGTCAATGAACATTATTCTTACGGCAGTATTTTACTTTTCAATTGTCCCTTACGCACGCTAAATGACTGTTAAACACTCCTAGCAGCGGACATTTAGAGGGCAAGCAACCTCGAGGGCGTCGCTAGTCTGTTGTTGCTTGACTTCCTTTGAACTCTTTTGTACATAAACGAAAGAGGGACGATCCTTCAATAAATTTGGAAGCCGGAATGCCTGGATGCAAGAAAGACAGAGAAGGATAAAATAGGTGGTGAGAAGGTGCATAACTGAACAAGACATTTGACCGAAAATATAATGCAAGAGGTGTAATGTATAGTTGTTTACGTATCAATGGTGAAGGCATTGCCAACAAGAGAAGCAAGACAGGGTTTGACAGGAACAGAAGAGACGGTAATATTAAGGTGTGAGAGATGGCAGGGTGTTGTGTTGGTGGCAGGATGTGATGGTTATGATAAGGTGTGGTGTTGGTGGTGGAAGGGTGTGTTTGGGTTGGTGGAAGGGTGTAGTGGTGGTGGTGGTAGTAGTGGTACAATGTGGTGGTAGCAGAGACAGAGTTGATGGTATGCACAGGTGTTATGGTAGGACAGGTGACCCCGAATACACTACTAGGTATATGGAACACCACTCAACTCTACACCTGTTTGTCTTTAACCTCCTTTATGTGATGTGCATATTTATCGTCTCTCTCTCTGTCTGTCTGTCTGTCTGTCTGTCTGTCTGTCTGTCTGTCTGTCTGTCTGTCTGTCTGTCTGTCTGTCTGTCTGTCTGTCTGTCTGTCTGTTTTCCCCGAGTGTCTGTCTGTCTTCTGTCCTGTCTGTCTGTCTGTCTGTCTGTCTGTCCGTCTGTCTGGCTGGCTGTCTGTCTGTTTTCCCGTCTGTCTGTCTGTCTATCTGTCCTCCCGTCCGTCCGTCCGTCCGTCCGTCCGTCCGTCCGTCCGTCCGTCCGTCCGTCCGTCCGTCCGTCCGTCCGTCCGTCCGTCCGTCCGTCCGTCCGTCCGTCCGTCCGTCCGTCCACCGACCCGTGGTAATAACGTTCTTGACATTGTACTTGCAACAAAAGAAGAATTAATAGAGAATTTGAATGTTGGTGATGAATTCAGTAACAGCGACCATCGTACGATAACTTTCACTTTAAACTTTACTAGTAACGAACCAAATAGTAGCATCGAAAAAGTCCCTAATTTCAAGAAAGCAAACTTTCATAAACTTAGAGCTATGTTTAAAGAAACTGACTGGATCTTTTTAATTAACAATAACGACATAAATACATCTTGGAAGTTATTCGAAACCACTTACCTAAAAGCAGTGCAAGACTGCATACCATCGAAAATACGGCGTCCAGGCCATAATAATAAGCCCAAATGGTGGAATAAAGATATTTCAAACTGCCTGCTTGCTAAAAAAATTTGCTAATGATAGATTAAAATCTCACAAAATGACGAAGAACGGGTGAAATTTGTAGAGCTACGACGCAAAGCCAAAAAGTTAATTAAGCAAAGTAAAAAGACCCTAGAGTTACATATTGCGAATCAAAGTAAAACAAACCCGAAAGAATTCTATAGTTATATCAGAAAGAAAAAAGTAGTTACTTCAACTGTTGGACCGATAGTCGATGAAAATGGAGAATACACCAAAGACGAAGTACAAATGAGTAATGCCCTCAATACCTTCTTTGCATCAGTTTTTACAACAGAAGACCTCAGTGATATCCTTACACCATCGCCGATTCAGATTGATAATTCAGATGTTCTAAGCAATATCACCGTTACAGAGAGAGAAGTATTGAATTGTTTAGATAAACTCAAGGTAAATAAAACGCCTGGACCTGATACAATCTTACCTAGAGTTCTAAAGGAAGCTAAGGATGAGCTCTCCAAACCACTGACATTACTATTCAATAAATCCTTGCAGTCTGGAACTATGTCTGATCAGTGGAAGATAGCCAACATAACACCGATATTCAAAAAAGGCAGCAAATCCCTACCCAGTAACTATCGCCCAATTAGCTTAACCTCAGTTGTATGTAAAATGCTAGAAACGGTCATAAGAGACAGACTCGTAAATCACTTAGAGGAAAATAACATACTTAAAGATACTCAACACGGCTTTCGTAAAAAACGTTCCTGTTTAACAAACCTCTTAGACTTCTTCCACGATATCCTCAACCTCTACGATGAGAGTAAAGCTGTAGATATTATATACCTTGATTTTCAAAAGGCCTTTGACAAAGTTCCCCACAAACGTTTACTGCTAAAACTAAAAGCGCATGGAATACAAGACGGTGTGTTGAAATGGATAGAAAATTGGCTCAACGACAGAAAGCAAAGAGTAGTCATAAACGGTAAGGCATCTAAATGGACCAATGTAAGTAGCGGGTGACCCCAGGGATCGGTACTAGGACCCAATTATCTTTCTAATTTACATCAACGACATAGATGAGGGTCTCACCTGTACAATCTCAAAATTTGCTGACGATACAAAAATTGCAAATAGCGTACTCTCAAAAGATCAAGTTGACGATATGCAACACAATCTAGATAAATTGTCACATTGGGCCCAAATTTGGCAAATGAGTTTCAATGCGGATAAATGTAAAGTACTACATATCGGATACCTAAATGAGAAAGCAAACTATTCGATGAATGGCACTCGGCTTAAGAATGTAAACAGAGAAACCGATCTGGGAGTAACAATATCGAGTAACCTGAAACCCAGTCAACAATGTTCAGTAGTTGTTAGAAAAGCACATCAAATAATTGGCTTCATAGGCAGATCATTTGAGCATGAATTCAAAGATGTAATCCTCACACTTTACCATTCCTTAGTCCGCCCTCTTCTGGAATACTGCGTTCAATGCTGGTGCCCTTATTACCAAAAAGACATAAACAAGCTAGAACGAGTTCAACGTAGAGTTACCAAAATGATACCTAGCCTAAAGAACAAACCATACGAAGAGCGTCTTAGAGAATTAAATCTATTTCCTTTAACCCAGCGCAGATTAAGAGGTGACTTAATTCAAGTGTTCAAAATCATCAAAGGCATCGACAATATGAACTGTAGTAAGTACTTCATTATCAACCAATCTAATTACACGCGGGGAAACGGTTGCAAAATTATTGGTAAATCTTTTAACTCACACGAATCTAAGAATTTCTTCTTCAATCGAGTTGTCAACTTGTGGAATGGGCTTCCCCGAGACGTTATAGACTGCAGCACCGTTGATTCATTTAAATTCCGCCTAGACAAATATCTCGCATCAAACCCGCGACTGACTGCGTTTGTAAATTAATAACTTTATTTTATCCTCCCCTCAGTTACTAACCCATATGTCCCCTACTAACTTCCTAGTCCTGCCACGTTAGTGGCAGGGCAGTAGTTCCCTTTCCAATGTTCCCTTACCCACTCTAAACCACTGTTTGGACACTTGATCCTCAGTGTTTTGGAGGACAAGCAGCCTAGAAGGGTCACTAGATCTGTTGCTTGATTTCCTTTGTACTCCTTTGTACTCCTTTGTACTCTCTCTCTCTCTCTCTCTCTCTCTCGCTTATCCTCGAGTTGTTCTTCCCAGTTTTAAAATGGTAAGTTATATTTGTCCTCTGATTCAAAGAAATAAAAAGATGTATACTTGTTTCACAAGTGTGTGTTTGTGTGTGTGTGTGTGAGTCAGTGTGTGTGTGTGTGTGTACTATTGTTTATGTGTGTTCGAGACCTTGTGATGTCAACTGAGATTGGTGTGTATGCGAATGAGAGCTTAGCACACTTGTGTATCTTTTATGGTGAGGTTAGGTCTTTGTTTGTATGTAATGTATAGCATATTGTTTGACATTGATAGCTATTTTGCTATAATATAATATGTGTATTACAGGGATAGTTTTCAGCAGCTCAAAGCATAATTCTGATATTTTGTTTTTAAATAATTTATGGGTACAAAATTATAATTCAGATTTGCTGTATAATAACAATGTAAAAGAAAGATTAATTATAAAAGCATTATTTAATCACAAAAATTATTCTAATTATGCAAAAAAATAAAAAATAATAATAACCAATTAATTTCCTACGATAATTATCTGCTTAGTTAATTGAATTAAGCATCCAATGAACACATTTATCTACTGTAAGGTTGTACTCAGCTAATGCAATTTGATTAGTATATTTAGAACCTGACAATGAATGACTGAGTTGTGAATATATAGTAACCACACACACACACACACACACACACACAAACACACGTTATATATATATATACAGTATATTATTATTATTACTATTATCATTTATTAAAAATAAGGTTAGGCCTACTAGGAAAAGAAGAATCCCCATCTTGATCAATTTATTTTCAATCTTGCTATATCTAGACTGATCTTGTTGATTTTGAAGTGTTCCCTCTCCAGTCCTTGGTAGATCCCGAGTGTTTGTCGTCCATACTTGTTCAATATGATTAACATTGATAAATACAAAGAACTCAGAGTAATACATCAATGAATTAAACATTGTTAAATACATGCAGCACAGACTAATAAATCAAGGAATTAAACATTGGTAAATACATACAACACAGATTAATACATCAAGGAATTAAACATTGGTAAATACATACAACACAGATTAATACATCAAGGAATTTAACATTGGTAAATACATACAACACAGATTAATACATCAAGGAATTTAACATTGGTAAATACATACAACACAGAGTAATACATCAAGGAATTTAACATTGGTAAAGTCAATTGGCAAACGGGACTGTCACGATGACAAAAGTGTTAGGGGCAGATTTGTACTATGTTTTATCTAATAATTAATGTTATTTGTTTTAGTTTCCTCTCTAGACCTACATCAAGCTTTAAAAAAAAAAAAAAAAAAAAATCGTTAGAAAAAATGTAACGGCCAAACGCCGCTTGCTCATAGATTACAGGCTGACCGCACTACGTTGTCAATTTTAAGACCTTTCGTGCCATATAGGTGTTTTTTTCTGGCGAGCGATAGCGAGCCTGTAATTTTAACAGAGGACATTTTTCTACAAACACATGTACAAATGTATCTTAAAGGGGATCAAGTGTTTTTTTGTTTTTATGTATTGATGGAGGTCTTGCGAGGAAACTAAAAAAAGTAATGAATGGATAAATCCATAGACCAACATATAACCACTGTCCCCTTAACCTTACCTAGAGTGTGACCCTTGAATAGACTGCAAAGACTTTGATTAAAATATTATATATTATTCTAAATATGATGTTATTATTCCTTGAAACTCCTATTAAGTCTTGTTTTGCGCACCCTCTCTCTCTCTCTCTCTCTCTCTCTCTCTCTCTCTCTCTCTCTCTCTCTCTCTCTCTCTCTCTCTCTCTCTCTCTCTCTCTCTCTCTCTCATTGACCGTGTCGCCGGTTAATAAAAAGGACGGAAGGAAGTGTATCTGTGTGTGTGTGTGTGTGTACGAGGGAGATAATGAGTGGGTGTGTATGTGTGTAAAAGGGGAAAGAGTGAATGAGTGTGTGTGTGTGTGTGTGTTTGTGTATGTGAAATAGGGAGATAATGAGTGGGTGTGTAAAAGAGGAAAGAGTGTGTGTGTGTATGTTTCTGTGTGTGCAAGAGTGAGATAGTGATTGTGTGTGCAAGAGGGAGAGAGTGTGTGTGTATTTATGTGCGCGTGTCTGTCTGTACGTGTGTGTGTGTGTGTGTGTGTGCCTGTACAGAAAGCCCTGATGGTCGCGTAAATTATTCATGTATGTAATTGTGTATATATGGCCGTATCAGTGCGTGTTGTGAACGGAATAAATATGCATATGTGTGTGTGTGTTAAAGGGTTTGACAGTGAGGAACCCCAACCCCACCCTTCCTTCCTTCCTTCCTTCCTTCCTCTCACTACACCATCCCTTCCCATCCCATCCCATCTTTCTCTTTCTATTTATCTATCTTTCTTTGTTTTCGTATTAATTTTGATCTTCTCCTTTACCCTTCTTTATTTTCCTTTTAATGGGGGATGAGCGTATTTATTTGCTCATTTATGAATTTGTTAAATAATTTTATAGTTTCCTCCCTAGACCTCCATCAAGCTTAAAAAAAACACCCACCCAAGACCCTCCTTCGAGATAAATTTGTACATTTTTCGATAGAAAAATTTCCCGGCCGAAGGCCGTTTCCTCTTTATATACAGGCTCGCTATCTTTCGCCAGATAAAAATCGACACCTAAATGACACGAACAGTCATAATATTGACAAAGAAATGGGGCGAAAGGTCTTAGTGTAGCCAAACTAATGGGCCGAACGTCTTAAGATCTGAAAACTAATGGGGCTAAATATGAGGGATAAACGTCTTTCTCTTTCCTTGTATTCCTCTTTATCTTACCAATGAAACATCTGTCTTATCTTTCTCTTTCCATTTATCCATCTTTCTTTATTTTCAAATTTGGGTTATTTACTAATGTTTATCTTTACCTTTTGTTCTTTTAATTGTAAACATTTCTTTTTTCTTTTAAACACCTTTCTCTTTCCGTTACTCATCTTTCTTTTTAGTTCTATCCTGTTCTTTCTCTTTACCCATCATTATCATCCTTATACACTTCCCTGTTATTCCCTTATTAATGATTCTCTTTCTATAGTATAATTTTCTTGTTCCCTTTACCCCTGTTTCTCTTTCCATTTACCCACATTTTTCTTTTAAATTACCCACCTTTCTCTGCCCACTTATCCATTTTTCTTACTTTTCACATCTTTATCCTTTCCATTACCTATATTTCTTTTACGTTTTACTTACCTTCCTCTTTCCCTTTGTACAGTCGGCCAAATAAGTGATGTCTCGGCACCCGGTATATTTAGATCAATCATTGGTATCAGCAATATCTAAACATGAAATCTTCATTTCGAGTGAGATATTCAAACATGTTCCTACAGTTACCCACCATATTCAACATCTGGCTGACATTAATACAGCACACAGCGAACCAAGCATAATAACAGCTGATACATGACTTATTAACGCTACCATACACCCTTCTTTCTATCTCCCTCTACCTATCTTTCACTTTCCATTTCTTTGTAAATATGTGAGGCAAAGGAAGGGAGGAGGGAGAGGAGCAAGGAAGAGCAGTTGAACAAATGGTGAGAGGAAGAGAAGGGTTGTAAAGGAGGAAGAGTCAAAGCAAGGAAGAGGAGTGAAGGAAGGAAGAGGAAGGACAAGTATGTGAAGCAAAGAAGAGATGGAGTGGTAAAGAAGGAAGAGTCGAAGCAAGGGAGAGAAGTGAAGGAAGGAAGAGGAAGGAAGAAAGAAGGACGGAAATGGGTAGGAGTGGGGCAAAGTAGGAGGGTTTGTAGTAAGGAAGAGGTGGAGTAGGCCAAGTACGGAAGAGGAAGTGAGGAAAGAGGAAGGGAGGAGAGGAAGAGGAAGGAAGGGAGGAGAGGAAGAGGAAGGGGTAGGAAGAATACGCCCTGCTACTGCGAATACGGGTGGGGTGTTTGTTTATGTGTTTACCATCGTGGCAATTTGAGAGAGAGAGAGAGTATATTTTGCTGTTTACATGCATTCATTGTTTCATCAACTTAAAATATATATTATATTTTTCTTTCTATAAGCATGTCTACAACTATCCATATCTCTCTCTATCTAACATCATTACATAATTGTTATGAGTAACACATAAACAGATTGAACAATATTTACATAGATAAATTAATATATTCCTATACAGTTAAACAGACAAAATACAAAGACAGACAGGCAGACACAGAGACAGAGACAATAAGAGTGAGAGACCTTCTGAAAGTGAGAAGAGCTTATGGAGAATGGGAAACCTGCTGCTTTATTGCAACTCTGCGGAGTCTTCACACCACCTTCCATTTTTTTCTCGCACTCTCTCTATCTCTATCTCTATCTCTCTCTATCTAGCTATCTAGCTATCTATATCTATATCTAGCTAGCTAGCTAGCTATATCTATTTATTGTCGTATATAACTGAGAAAGAAGCAAAAACAATTGATATTGATATTAATACGAGTATGTCTGTCTGTATGTATTATAAGTACAAAACGATTATGTAAAGGATCCTAATTTATATTTATGTGGAAGTAAGTTACATGTTGGACAAGCATGTAGATATCTGGGCTTTGTGATAGATTGTAGTTTAGATAATGACAGAGACATAACATGATGTAGGATTAAGTTTTATAACGAATTTCATTGCCTTTTGCGGATATGTTGTAGTGTTAGCTGCAATATGTTTAGTAAACTATTCCAGAGTTTTACATGAGATTTCATGGAACAAATTGTGGTTCTGTAACAAGAAGTGTAACATTCCATTTAAACAGTTTGCAATAGGGTTTTATAAAGCAGTGAACAAAATTATGAAGTTAAGATACTGGGAGAGTTACCATTAGACATGTCACCTTGCAGGACTAATTACATTTAATTATTTTATGAATTGACAGATAATCAGGTCTGCTTATAAAAATATCAGTAATCCCTTGCACATATCTAAAAAAGTTTGATGAATATGTCCGAAGATCTGTTCATAGCTAGTGAAGCCAAATCTTTACGACTTTCTGAGTATAATATTAAAAGCATGATGGAAAATGCCATATATGCCATTAAGTTACGAATATTGTATGTTCAAAATAATGAACCCACCTTGCGGTAAGATGAAATGTTATCCTCTGTATGTATGCATAACGTTACCATGTAAGCTTTTTATTAAACACAGAATTAACTAACTAATTAATCACCATTCTATCTATCTATCTCTATATATCTATCTATTTATCTATATATATGTATCTATATCTACATACATTTGTTTATATCGATAATTTTGTCTTGTTACTGAATGGATAGTTAAAAGACATCCAATAATCTAGCAACTTGATCTAGAAGCTAACAACTCAACATGACAAGGAGCGTAGTCATTGCACATATACCCACAAATACATTATTTCTTTCTATTGAATGATGATTTTTCCAAATAGCATCATTTTGGGATGTTCAGGACAAGTGATGTCTTCCGAAATACACCATACACAACAAAGACAAAACAGTATTTAAAGCACATAGATCAGTATACTTATGCCAACTGGTATCTATATTAAATAAAGTGCATCACATCGAACCTGTAGATGACTCTGAATTATCCATCAGAGTTATTCAGATCAGTGGTATTATCCCTGACTTCCCCCCCCCCCCTCTCCCTATGGCCACCACTCCCAGCCCTTCCGCATTCACAGAGCGTGGGGCGTGTTTCCTCTGCAGCCAGATTTATGCGTCGCTACTTTTTTTTTAGGTGTTTTCTGTCTGTGAGTCTGTCTGTCTACTTGTTTGCGTATGTTACTATCTGTGTGTGTGTGTGTGTGTGTGTGTGTGTGTGTGTGTACATTTATCTGCTTGTCCGTCGGTATGTTTGTATGTGTGTGAGTATGTCTGTCTCTCAGTGTTGCTGTAGTCTAAGTAATTTATATTCTGTGCCCAATTGTAACTGAACTAATTTACCATAAACAAGTATTGTATCGAACTGTATAATTGACCGGGTGCACCAATCCAGGGGGGCGGTAAATAAAGGTTATTAGGTCAACACACACTTTCTCTCTCTCTCCCCCCATTTTACTGAATCTGATATTTCCACCCTTCACTCTATCTCTCAATCACTCAGTCACACTCCAATCAACACTTTGATATGCATTTCCTCTCACTCTACCCTTCTCATTCTCTCTCTCTCTCTCTCTCTCTCTCTCTCTCTCTCTCTCTCTCTCTCTCTCTCTCTCTCTCTCTCTCTCTCTCTCTCTCTCTCTCTCCTTCCATCCTCTCACTTTCTTTCTTCCTCCATCTCTGTCACTCCCATTTTTTGCATATCTCCCTATTATCCATTTCTCTTCGCTTCACGTATATCACCCCATTTCCTTGACGAAAGATTGGTGTATGAATATTCAAGGCACTTCTCTTGTTCTTTTTTATATGTATTTTGAAACTAACTAAATGTATTTTCTTCTGTATATTTCTAGTTGATGGGTTGTGTGGGATTGACCTTGAAGGGAGTTTGTTGAGTTGGGAGATGGTACAAATAGGGAAGTGAGGGCCCAGGGTGCATGAGACTGGTCCTAAAGGAGATAACCCAGCGGGAGAACGTAATTAATAAACAATAATAATAATATACATACTGTATATACTGTATAGATAACCAATACAACTCAAGATGATAACCGTAAGCAAGGACTTGTTTCGGGTAACCCAAAGAGGTGGGAGCCTCATGAAAGATTCCTTATGGGAGGGTTTATTACAACGGATTAAACGAAACAACCTTCAAAACCCTTTAGAATTTAGATGGTGACCATAGAATAGGACCCAGAGCCCCTAAGTGGGAATCTCTATAGAGGATCCTAAATGGGTGCCCCTAACAGACGGACCCAAAGGGAAGTTGTTTTACGGCTTTTATGGTCTGTGGCACTTACGGTTTGGCCCCCATGGTATAGCTTCAAGGAGAGTGGACCAAACCAGGTGCCTGTATAATTGTGAAATCCTACTTTGAATCCGTCTTGGTATAGCTAATGCATTTTGCTATCACACTATTGTGATTTAAATTGAAATCAATCATCTACCAGAACATGTATACAATTATGTATTTACTACACATTTGATTATTATTGTAAGTAAATTTATCTATACTGTATAGTTGAATGACTTGGTGTAAATCAAGTGCTAATGCACATGTGTTTTGCAAGGTTCTGAATTATTATTGCTATGATGAATCAGTACTAACGCCCTGGTATTTCATCTGAAAGTTCGTGGTTCGAATCCCCTCCGGTACAAGGATTTGTTTTAACACGTTACTGTGGTCATTTATGGATGAAGCAAAATAATATAGGTCTGTGTAGTTCAGTCGACCACGGAGAAGGGAACCACTGAAGATTGGAAGGATACACAGATGATGGGGAAGTTTTTTGTTTTTTCTGGATCCCTTTCTCTCTCATGCTTAGCCCCATTTGTTTGGAGATTTTAAGACTTTATTCCCATTAGTTTGACTATCTTAAGACCTTTCGCCCCATGTTTGCCAATATCAAGACCTTTCGTGCCATTTAGGATTCGATTTAATCTTGACGAGCGAGAGCGAGCCTGTAGTTTAGGAGTAACTGGCATTCGGCCGGGAAATTTTTCTACCAAAATATGACATATTTATCTCGAAGAGGGTTCTTGGGGGGGTGGTTTTAGAAGTTTTGTATAGGTCTAGAGAGCAACCCCCCCCCCCCCCACACACACACACACATATCCCCTTTAAAAGTTGGGAGAGTGTGTGGAGGGGACATGCAACTTGTGGGGATGTACCGGTAATACTGAACAGTTTGTTTTTTGTAAGTGGGTTATGGAGATATATATTTCCTAAGATTATCTGTGTCATATACAGTACCATAGACTACAGTAGATCTGGACTGGACACGAAAATGGAACTTTGCAGTAAGGGACCCAAAATCGGAGAACGAACCCCCAAGTTCGAACCTCGAGACCGCGAAAATATCAAATTTTAGCGCTTTCGAGGTTCGAACTTGGGGGTTCGTTTTCCGATTTTGAGTCCCTTACTGCAAAGTTCCACTTTCGTGTCCAGTCCAGATATACTGTAGTATATGACAGTACATGTACTGTCATATACTGTAGTATATGACAGTACATGTACTGTCATAATACTGTAGTATATGACAGTACATGTACTGTCATATACTGTAGTATATGACAGTACAGGTACTGTCATATACTGTAGTATATGACAGTACAGGTACTGTCATATACTGTAGTATATGACAGTACATGTACTGTCATATACTGTAGTATATGACAGTACAGGTACTGTCATATACTGTAGTATATGACAGTACATGTACTGTCATATACTGTAGTATATGACAGTAAATGTACTGTAGTATATGACAGTACATGTACTGTCATATACTGTAGTATATGACAGTAAATGTACTGTCATATACTGTAGTATATGACAGTACATGTACTGTCATATACTGTAGTATATGACAGTACATGTAATTTTCTTCCTTATAGAACTGCAATTTGACTCCTTCCATTTTACTAATACATTCCTCTCCATTCAATACCCACCAGCGTATCCTCACCAATATACCTTACATATCAAACATTTTATAATTTTCAAACAATAATCCCTGCCTATATTCGATTATTTATAATATTCCTTGTTTGCATTTCGTAGAATTCGCTTACCCTCTTATCTTTTTGTAATATACAAAATATTTATTGTATTTTCCTTCTGAATTTCTTACTCTCCTCCTTTCCTTTCCTCTCATAATCTCTCATCTTTCTTCTGCTTCCCTCTTTTATCTCCAAATTAGTCCATTACTCACTGGCTCAATCCCTCTAATGAACAATAAAAAACACATTACCTTCCTTTCCCCCTCTTCCATTGCCCGATCCCCCTTCTCTCTCTCTCTCTCTCTCTCTCTCTCTCTCTCTCTCTCTCTCTCTCTCTCTCTCTCTCTCTCTCTCTCTCTCTCAATGTTGGCTCAAATGACTGCTTTGACGGAGGTAAGGCCCCAATTAAGACCATAGAAAAAGATTTTGAGAACCTAATTAAAGTCATGAAAAGGAAGACCACGAAATGTGTGGTAAGCGGCGTCATACCCCGGATTAAACCAAGCTCATACGGACAAAATAGAGCCATAGAAATTAACAACGCAGTCAAGGTCATGTGCGAACAAGAGAAGGTACTGTATGTGGACAATTGGACCACCTTTGTAGGGAACTCGTCCCTGTACAGCGGAGATGGCATTCATTTATCAGAAAAAGGCGTTCAGCACATGAGTGACACCCTAAATCAAGCAACCTACATTGCCCACGAAAACAACGCCAGTCAGGACCGAGAAATAACTATGCTAATAGACTCCTCTGAGTATTGATATCGCTACCCCCGGAAAAGCCCTCCCACAACCCCACCCAATCAAACTCCACCCGCACAGTTAAGAGAAATAAATAACCCCACCCAACCCTTAGAAGTCCATCACAACCATTTAAAGGAAACCGTCAACCCCAATGGCCCACAAGTTGCGAAAACTTACCTACCTGAACCACAAAGCAAACTAAACAACCCCACCCAACCCCATCCAAGCCAACCCAACCAACTGAATGAATTTGACAACCCGCCGCGGCTACAAGTCATAACCACAAACCCATCCTCACCAATAAGAAAAACAAATCCACGCATGCTGAGAGAAATGATATACAAATAATATCCATAAATGCCTGCTCAATAAGAAACAAAATAGACGAACTCAAATGTCTGTTATTAAATGAGAAAGTTGACGTTATTTGTATAACGGAAACACATCTGAACCTTAAAAATAAAGATCTACTTCATGAATATCAACATAGAGCCATATAAATTTTTTTCATAAAGACCGTAACAATGGAAAACAAAGAGGGGGGTTGCAATGTACGTTGCAACCTACTTAAACCCAGTCGAGGTGACTCCCCGAAAGTAATGCAGAAATAGTGTGCGTCAAAATAAATACAAAAAACATGAACTTAAATATCACTACAGCGTACCGACCACCGAGACTAACTGTTGCCGATGATACAATTTTTTATGAAATACTAGAGAAAACCCTTAATTCCGACGAAACAGTTTTACTAGGTGACTATAACCTCCCCCAAATTGACTGGAATACCACGACCGGAAAAAATGCTGAGTCACGCCTAATGACAAGCTTCATCCAGGACAATTTTTTGACTCAACACGTAAAACAGCCGACGCGAGACAGGAATATACTAGACCTCGTAATCACTACCCAAGAAAATTTATTATCAAACCTGGATGTAGGTGAACATCTGGCAACGTCCGATCATAAAATCTTAAGAATCAACGTTATAAGCAAATATTCCTCAGTAAAAACAACAGGAATGGTTTCGGACTTCAAAAAACGCAAATTATGACGGACTTAAGGAATCGCTATCAAACATACACTCAAACCTCATAAATATAAACGAAGTAAATGACTATGGGGACATTTTAAGTCTACAATTACAGAAGCGCATAAACAATTTGTACCCATGAAACCAAAACGTAGTACGAAATCAAGTATGCCCCCTTGGTACAGTAGAGACATTGGCAAGGCAATAAGGAAAAGGAATCAACTCCACAAACTTGTAAAAAATAACACAAACACTGAAGTAATTACAAACTTGTACAAAAATAGTAGAAGGGAAGTGAAAAAAATAATTAGGGCGAACAAACAAAATTACGAAATGACTATTGCCAGAGAAAGTGCCACAAACCCCAAAAAATTCTACAGTTACGTAAACAAAAATAACGAGATCAAAAGCGGAATCGGACCGCTAATAGAAGATGGCCAGACAATAACAGGCGACACAAACACGGCAAATCTGCCCAACAAATATTTTGGCTCAGTTTTCACAGAAGAAATTATCGATCATACCCTTGAAAATAACACCTCAACTCATGAGATAGGAGATTTCACCATCAGTGTTACCGAAGTACAAAGCAAATTGAGTAATTTAAATGTAAATAAGACCCCGGGACCCGACATGCTCCACCCGAAAATAATTAAGAATGTCAAGGACGAAATAGCAAAACCCCTGACACAACTATTTAACTTATCACTACTACAGGGGATTGTACCGAGTGATTGGAAAGATGCGAACATTACGCCGATATACAAGAAGGGTAGCAAGGCCAAAGCGAGTAATTACAGACCAATTAGCCTAACTTCAATTGTAGGAAAAATCATGGAAAAAATCATTAGAGATAAGATTGTAGATTACCTCGAATCAAACAACCTAATCAAAAATAGTCAACACGGCTTTAGATCAAATAAGTCATGCCTAACAAATTTGATTGAATTTTATAACAAACTATTCACATATAACGACATGACGAAATCACTAGATATAATCTTCTTGGACTTTCAAAAAGCTTTCGACAAGGTGCCTCACCGAAAACTATTGGCTAAACTGGAGAGGATAGGTATCAAAGGTGAAATTCATTCTTGGATAAAAAATTGGCTTACGGACAGAAGACAGAGAGTGGTGATAAATGGAGTGGAATCGGAGTGGGAGCCTGTCACTAGTGGAGTTCCACAGGGTTCAGTCCTTGGACCGGTCCTGTTTCTCATTTACATTAACGATATCGATGTAGGGGTAAACAACACCATTTCCAAATTCGCCGACGATACAAAAATAGGAAATACAGTCCTGAACGAAGATGATAGAAATGCGTTGCAATCTGATTTAAACAAGATATCAGAGTGGTCGAAAAAATGGCAGATGCCCTTCAATGTCGATAAATGTCAGGTGCTGCAGGTTGGTAGCAGAAATATGAAATACAAATACGAAATGAATGGCAAACAAATAAAAACCGCAACGGTAGTAAAAGACCTAGGGGTACTAATATCTGAAAACCTAAAAACTTCCGACCAATGTATAGCAGCTGCAAATAAGGCAAACATAGCATTGGGCTTTATTAAACGAAAATTTACATATAAACATGAAAACGTAATAGTGCCACTGTTCAAAAGTATGGTGAGGCCCCACCTTGAATATGGTGTGCAGTTCTGGTCACCTTATCTGATCAAGGACATTGTAAGACTCGAGTCAGTACAGCGTAGAGCGACGAAGATGATACCCTCATTAAGAAATAAACCATATGAAGAAAGACTTAAACGATTGAACCTGTTCTCATTAAAAAAGAGGAGGTTGAGGGGTCAGCTTATTGAGTGCTTTAAGATACTAAAAGGTTTCGACAAAAGTCGATGTAAATGCACTATTCACATTAAACAATACTAATAAAAACCCGCGGAAATGGAATGAAATTAAAAACCAAAAAGGCAAACCTAGATGTCACAAAGAGTTTCTTCACCTACAGTGTGGCGACAGAGTGGAATAAACTAACTACCAGCGAGAGTGGTGGAGAGCGACACAATAAACGCCTTCAAGGGAAGGCTTGACCTCTATCTGCAGAGGGCTGGGGTGATATGAATGAAAAAAAAAAAAAAAAAAAAAAAAAAAATGTATGTATATGTATGTGTGTGTACACTGTACAGTATGTATATATATACTGTATATATATGTGTGTATGTATGTATGTGTATATGTATGTGTATATATATGTATATATATATATGTATATGTATGTATGTGTATGTGTGTATGTGTATATATGCATATATGCATATTATAGTTTGTAAGGCCAGACTGCCTAGTAAGGACCTTGAGGTCTGTGTGGTCTGTGTATCTATGTAGCTCTATGTAGCTCTCTCTCTCTCTGTCTGTCTGTCTGTCTGTCCTTTCTGTCTGTTTCTGTCTGTCTGTCTGTCTGTCTGTCTGTCTGTCTGTCTGTCTGTCTGTCTGTCTACCCAACATCCATCTACTGTAGCTACCTACCTATCCATCTACAAGTAGAATAGAAAATAAGAGTGACATTAAAAAAAAAGGAAAGATATATGCAAATCTGTGTATGTTTTTGCGCTATTTTGGTCCGCAGCACTCATGAGAAGCAAAAGGTACTTGAGCTAAAATTATACCAAGGGCTAACCCAGACAAACAATTATACCAAGGGCTAACCCAGACAAACAATTATACCAAGGGCTAACCCAGACAAACAATTATACCTAGGGCTAACCCAGATAAACAATTATACCAAGGGCTAACCCAGACAAACAATTATACCACACCAGACAACAATATACCAAGGGCTAACCCAGACAATTATACCAAGGGCTAACCCAGACAAACAATTATACCAAGGGCTAACCCAGACAAACAATTATACCAAGGGCTAACCCAGACAAACAATTATACCAAGGGCTAACCCAGACAAACAATTAGGACTGTGACCTATACACACCAGTTACATAATCATGGCGTGTTTTCGTTGGATACTCGTAGACGAGTATGTCAACTCATTTATAGCGAATTAATTTGACTGACTGGGTTATAAGAAGGTGGTTGGACACAATTACAATAGTTTGCTCAATCCTGGATGGAAGTTGGAGTCGAAGAAATTTAGTACAAATATATTTAATTACTTTTTACAGTTACCGGTACTTATTAATTTGACTAGCTTGCGACGAGTAGAGTATCTTACTTGAATGGACTTTTAAGTGTTTTGAAGTGTAACTATTGATCAGAGTGTTACCCAATTATATCTATGTTTTCCTTTTTTTTCTCTCTCTCTCCCTCTCTCTCTCCCACACACACACACACACACACACACACACACTATGCCTCCCTCTCTGTGGATTGAGGATGCAGATGAAAGTCCACACCCACACAAACACACACACACACACGCACACACACACAATGCCTCCCTCTCTGTGGATATGAAAGTACACACACACACACATCCACACACACACACGCAGACACACACACATACACAGACACACACAAACACATACACACACACAGACACACACACACACCCACATACACACAAACACACACACACACACACACACACTATGCCTCCCTCTCTGTGGATTGAGGATGCAGATGAAAGTACACATACACACATACACCCACACAAACACATACACACACACACACACACACCCACATCCACACACACACACACACACACTATGCCTCCCTCTCTGTGGATTGAGGATGCAGATGAAAGTACCAACACTCCATCAGAGAGGGTGCATGGCTGATGAGAGAGAGAGAAAGAGCGAGAGCGAGGGGGGGGGGGGTGAAGACCGAGAAGTTACTAAGTTTTTGTTATATTTTTTCAAGAATATAGTGCTGAAAAAGTAGATAAAAACTTATAATTATTTTAGTTTTATTATTTTGCTGTTATTCATCAAATGTTTGCTCTTCTCATACAGTAATATATATATATACAGTATATATATATATATATATATCGTACACATCGATAAAAGAGGAAAGGCATAAGATGACTGAAACATTAAGTACAAATATAACTGATTATTAATTACTACAAAAACGGATGTTATATGATTACATCGGGCAAATGGAAACCCGACAAATATTCAGATAATATGAAGCAAGATATTAATTGAAAATGAAAAATTGAAAACATACTGTATACGAAATACTTTCAAAATAGCAACAACAATCGAAGAAGTATAGACATTGAAAATATATTTATAAGTAGATAATGAAGAATGAGAATATGAAGAGGATTGAGAAAATATGTGGAGAATGAGGAAAAGTAGAAGAAAATATATATATATATATATATAATGGAGAAACAAAAGAAGAGGATCAAGTAAAATGAGAAGAGGATGAAGAACAATAAGAAAAGGATGAAGTAAAATGAGAAGAGGACGAAGAAAAAGAAGAGGATAAAGTAAATAAGTAACAGATAAAGACAAATATGAAAAACAGAAGAAAGGAAAAAAGATGGAATCTCAATCGAAAAATGAAGTGACCTCACAAAAGGTATTATGAGAAAAGATTCGCGTCCCCCTCTCCCCGCCCCTTCCCGACCTCACCCTCATCCCCAACCGCCCCTTCTCCTTGCCCCCTACCCTCATCCCATTCAGCCCCCTCTCCCTGTCCCCTACCCACCCTCATCCCCAACCGCTCCCTTTCCCCCTCATCCCCAACCACCCCCTCTCCCTGCCCCCTACCCACCTCACCCTCATCCCATTCCGCCCCTTTCCCCCTCCCCCAATTTCTGGAACATCCATGTGAACCCATCCATGAATGCAAATATTTTGGTTAGGTCCGACCCGAGCCAACTCAACCCTATATCTCCGCCCTGTCGCACTGGCCCCTTATCTGTTTGCATCCAGGACCACATCGGCGAATTGGTGGGGGAGGGAGGGGGGTGAATAGTGGGGACAGTGGCGCAGTGAATAGGTGGGGGAGCGGGGGAATAGGTGGAGGGGCCGGTGGATAGGTGGCGGAGGGTGGAGGTGCGGTGAATAGGTGGGGGAGTAAGGGAGGTAAGGTGAATGGATGGGGGAGTGGGGGGCGTTGCAGAGGGGGGGGAGTGGGGAGGGGCGGTGAATAGGTGAGGGAGGAGGGTCGGTGAATAGGTTGGGGAGGGGGGCGGTGAATAGGTGAGGGAGGGAGAGGGGTGGTGAATAGGTGGGGGAGGAGGGGGGTGAATAGGTGGGGGAGAGGGGGTGCTGTCGATCCTTCAGTAGTCGTCAATTATGGGGAACCGGCAGAAAAATAAATTTAATATGTTTTGTTAGGTGGTTGGGGTATATTGCGTAAGCTGTGACCAACCATGTATTGTCTGAAATGGATGCTTTAAGGGGAGATGGGTAGTTTTTCTGGTCCTCTTTCTCCCTCGTCTTAAGCCCCATTTGTTTTGAGATTTTAAGACGTTTGGCCCATTAGTTTGGCGATTTTAACACTTTTCGCCCCATTTCGTTGTCAAGTTTAAGACCTTTCGTGCTATTTTGGTGTCGATATATATATATATATATATATATATATATATTTTGCAGAATCTCTCAGTAGATAAGGCTCCTGGTCCAGATGAAATTCCTCCAATAGTACTTAAGAATTGCTCCTTGGTGCTCGCTCCTGTATTGGCAAAATTTTTCCGTCTGTGTACTCATACCTCATGCTTCCCAGTACCCTGGAAAGAAGCAAACATCCATCCAGTTCCTAAAAAAGGTGCCTCTTCAGATCCATCAAACTACAGACCAATAGCTATAACTTCCACTCTTGGCAAAGTTTTTGAAATTATATTAAATAATCAATTAATTAAGCATCTGGAGAATAATAAATTAATCAGTGATAGGCAATATGGTTTTAGACGATGTCGATCAACTGCAGACATTCTTTTGCCTTCTTACGCATCAAATCAACCAAGCTACAGACCAACATGGTGAAACACATACAATAGCACTGGATATATCAAAGGCATTTGATAGAGTCTGGCATCAATCCTTATTGTCGAAGATGTCCACACTACGGCCTTGCATCATTAGTTCCACTAATTTTCTTCTTATCTTCATAACAGAAAAATACGTGTAATGGGTAGATGGCCTTTATTCTCAATTTCACTCAATAAATGCTGGTGTTCCCCAGGGATCAGTTTTGGCCCCAACTCTGTTCCTCATTCATATCCATGATCTCATATCTACCACTCATAATCCAATAACATTCCTACGCAGATGACTCAACACTCCACAGTTCCTTCACATTTACCAATTCTTTCACCCAACCCGATCTTATAAATTCAAAAATAAACACTGCAATTTCTCTGAACCAGGACCTTTCTAGAATTAATGAATGGGGACAAGAGAATCTAGTTTCCTTTAATGCACAGAAAACCAAGTACATTCAATTTTCTAACCGACAGAATCTCACTGACTCCCATATATTTTTTAATGATGTAAATATTCCGACTTCCCCTAGTATTGACATTCTCGGTGTAACATTAACTACTAACTTGAGCTGGACACATTATGTTAGAAGCATTGCTAAGAATGCCACTATTAAATTGGGACTCCTGTTCAGAGTTCGAGAATTCTTCACTGACGAGCAGTTGGCCGTAATATATAAAAAGTCATGTGCGCTCTCAGATGGATTACTGTTCACCTCTGTGGGGTGGAAGTGGAGTGGTTGCATTGAGGCAGTTGGACAAAATTCAAAATAAGCTATTAGATTAATCAATAACCCTGCAATCACACAGGACCTTTCCTACATTAGCCATACGAAGAAACGTTGCATCCCTTGCATTATTCTACAGATATTTTCACAGCAATTGTTCCGAGGAACTTGCTTCAATTGTGCCGCCTCTCCACATCTTTCCCCGTAGAACTAGGGCAGCTGAGAGCGCCCATGAATTTACACTTTCTCCTCCACAATGCAGAACTTCTGCTTATCAGAATTCAGTTATCCCCAGAGCTACTACTCTTTGGAATTCACTTCCCTCGAATTGCTTTCCACAAACTTACAATCAACAAATGTTTAAATCCAGTTGTTACAAACATTTTATGAATGGAGGATGCCTTTAGGCACATGGACCTTTTTTGTTTTATCTGTGTTTTTCCTTCCTCCGTTCATTGTCTCTTAAAAAAAAAAAAAAAAAAAAAAAAAAAAATCCAAATCTGAATATAACGGACGTATAATCCGAGACCTCCCATGCTCGACCCTCATACGACAGTTTATTGTTTAACATCCAGTGGCTGATTGACAGATGGTTAGGTTCGGAGGTGGAGGTGGCTTAGGGCGGGCGAGGGTAGGGACCCCAGGCAACGCCGAGGAGGCATTTTAGAACCTACATTATAATCTCGGAGCCATGTTGATTCAAGCCCATGTTTTTCCTGGAACCAGTCCGCCAAATTGGATGTCTCTATACATAATTTTAACACCAATGCAGGGCGGCCTTTTTCACACTCCGATAGTGGCATGCCGTGCCTGTTTGGAAAACTGAGTCAAGACGAACACCAGTCAGGGCATTGGTTTCAGGACGAATGCTCAACAATGATGTACATCTAAACCCAGGTCAACCGTGAATGAATAGGTGACTTTATCTGAAAATTTGGGGCCCATGGAGGCAGACACCGTATATGACACCATAATGGGGCGATACCAAATTGTTATGATGGACCCCCCCAGCGCATTTGCTTGAAATTTGCACGGGGAGGCCGAATTAATAATGCAAAATATTAATGTAAGTCCTCTAGAATGGGGGGTTAGTTTCAGTAGACATAATTTGAGTAAGCGAGGTGTGGCCGAGATGGTCGGCGCCGAAACCCACAAAAAAAAGCTGAGATGTGTGCTAATTAGCGTTCTAGGCATACCGCGGATCTCTGGAAAAAATGTTGGATAACCATCAATCACACGAATCACACGAATGTTGGATAACCATCAATCACACGAATCGGACGACAATATATTTTTTTATTATGTTCTATCCAACAACCAACTCTACTCCTAAAATCGATTAATGAAATATTACAAACACATGTGGTAGTCCGTGGATTCGAACCCAGGACGCTCACACCGAATATCAACACCTTATGCATTACACCACGAAGTTAGTAACTTGCATAGTTTAAGCACATCTATATTATTTATGTATTGTTCTATGTGTATGAAGGATACAAAAGGCAAAACTGATTGTAACAAGTGTCCCCCACACCCCCACCACCCAAAGTTGAAGGAGTGAAAGAGAGCCAAATTCAAGGTACGTTAGAGTTAACAAAATTGGACACACGGAGCTGGAGGTAGTATAAGTCATAGGATAAGGGAAAACAGATTGAGGGAGAGTTCCAGAGCTTGAAAGATCAGCTCACACTCGTGTTAGAGAGTTGAACAGAATAGGGGTGGGCATGTGTTAAAAGGTTGGTGCCCCCCAATCTCCGTAAGGGAGGAGGTATACACTAAGATTTGGATTTGAACTGTTGTGAATTGATGTTTGGTGGACGGTTACTCGGAAGAAGTGAGCTCCACAGATACATTAAGTGGTTCAGGGAAGCAGAGAGAGGGAGAGATTATATGAAAACAATTACGGAAATATAAACATTAGTTATATTTATTTCAAGAATTGGGAGTACAATTGGATCTATATTTACTGATTTAAATAATGTTTCAATTGGTGTTTTTATCTAGAAAATTCGAATAAAATCAATATCTAGAGTATACAACATGTAAAATCCATTGATGAATTGGGCCGAAAAATGATCATCAATAACAACTACTTATGTGATGCAGCTAGCCATGTACAGTATAGGTTTGTTTTCTGTCAAGTAGCTAATCATTGCAATATAGTACTTTGTTGAATTCCTTCTGCACACAATTATGTATCTGTTTTAAGGTTACCTCTCACCAAAAAAGGTCATACGTCTGCTTCTGATATAACTACAGAATTCCAACTACATTTAACAACAGCATGTGTCAGTCACGGGTACAGGGGCTAGTGTGTACGATTCATATTATCCCGTGTTCCCGGAAAATAGATGGCATAGTATCGTAAAATACATAAACCTTACCTTTTTCCCAAGCTGCGTTCCCCATTGATACCTTGCCTACATTTGAGACACCCTTGAGGAGGGGGGGGGGGGGTGGCTGTAACATAATTTCCTTTAAGGGAAGATGGTTAGTTTTTCCGTTACCCCTACTCCCTCATGTTTAGGCCCCTTAGTTTTGAGATTTTAGGACGTTTGCCCCATTGGTTTGGCGATTTTAAGACCATTCGCCCCTTATTTTGTCAATATTTAGACTTTTCGTGCCATTTAGGTGTCGATTTCTTCCTGGCGATCGATAGCGAGCCTGTAATTTAGGAGGAACCGGCCCTCGGCTGGGACATTTTTACTACCTAAAAATGTACAAATATATCTTGAAGGGGGATCTTGGGAGTGATTTTGTAAGCTTGATGGAGGTCTAGGGAGGAAACTAACAAACAATTAAAAGACATATAAATTAGCAAATAAATACGCCTCTCTCCCCTTAACTGTTACGCCCTTGAGAACAATAACACGTTTAGATAGTTGGTTCTGGCTATTAGTGGACGATTTTATTCAGTTTAGGAAGGAACTATGAGAGTCAGAGCGGTAATTAAAAGCTGATGTCCACTGATCCTTCCTAAGTTGTATAAAATGGTCTAATGATAGCCAGAATATACTGTCAAAGCACGTCATAATCCTTAAGGGGTTAATTTATGTCTTCAAGTACGAATCTTTCTCTTTCTTCATGATGTAAAAATGTTTTTAATGGGGGAAGGTGTGTATTTTTGTGTTGATGTGTTTTCATTCCACTTATATTACAGGCTCGCTATCGCTCGCCAGGAAAAAATCGACACCTAAAAACTGAAATCTATAAGTATCTCGGACATTAATTTGTCTTTAGAGGGGTAGGGTTAATTTATGTGTTAATACATTTATTGTTGTTTTAGTTTCCACACTAGACATCCATCAAGCTTAATCAATTATCCTTCGAGATAAATTTGTATTTATTTCGGTTTCTTGATATTGATAAAGAAATGGGACGAAAGGTCTTAAAATTAACAAGCAAAAGGGGCGAACGTCTTAAAATTATAATACTACTGGGGCTAGACATGAGGGAGAAGGGAGTCCAGACAATAACCACCTCCCCCCCCCATTAATGTTGCAGAAACATCTATTTAACACGAATAATGTCGTTGTATTTAACCCCTTCTGTACCGGCGACGTCTTTTTAATTTTATCCAAGCTATATTTAGACGATTTTGTGCAGTTTGAGAAGGATCTGTGGTAGTAAAAAGGGTTAGGTGAGAGAGTTCGAAGCCTGGTAATAATTGCTGTAGGCCCTTTTTAGATTTAATAGCATCGTCTAATAGTGGCCAAAATATAGATAAAAAGACGTCAACGGTACAGACGGGGTTAAGTATATTATCAATATGACGAGTACCAGGAGAGGGTTGCACACAGTAAAACCAATATAAATCACATACCGAATACCCAACTTTGTTTTCAGATTACGGTACTCGTTAACACTTTTTCCCGAAACTCCGGTTACCTGAAGAAGTTAGTGACAACATAAACGTTTGTAGTTGGCCGGGGACCGAAAGGCATCCGGGTCATTATTTACGAGAGGAGAGGAGTTCGAAGTCTGCCTAACCCAAAAGTGTTCCATATCGACCCACCGACAAAGCTTGGTGGGTTTATCATCTACTTTATGTTGTATATGTTTTTGTTTTTTCGAGTTGCTTGTTGGGTTTTTAATCTACTTTTGTTTTCTTGTTCTTGTTTTCTTTTACTCAACCTCGGTACTGCAGGATTTGTTGTAGTCTGTAACTAATGCCAGGCCACGAGATTATCTGATGAAGTTTAAAGATCATGGTTGTTTCTTTCCGCACCACATGACTATAGACACGCCATTTGTGGCTACGATTATATATATATATATATATATATATATATATATATATATATATATATATATATATATATATATATATATATATATATTGTAACGCCCTGATTCTTTGGCTGTCCCGTTCCGAGCTCATTGTGCTACCCGCTGATTCGAACTTCCTCCACCACCACCTTCTCACTGCTTCGCTACTCGCCACAAGTGTTTTGAGGAGGTTGGAGCTCTCACCACTAGGAGCTGGCAGTTTCCCGTCTGGATTATGGCTGACGCTTTTACCAATCTGAGATGACGTGTAGGTTTTCCGAGTGGCGTTGAATTTTTAATGAGCTAGCCCAGTCAGTAGCAGATTAGCTGGTGTCTGTGAGGGTGGTTCCTTGGATTACGTCGACCCTAGTGGATTATTTCATCTCGCCCTTTTCCCCTTATCTGAGTGTGATAAGAGTGGCCAAGACTTGGATAATCGTGAGTTAACACAGAGGACAGCTGGCTAGCTAATTGAATTATATGTGTTTAATTATTTATTATTTTGATATTTAAATAGTGCTTAGTTGTTGTTGTTGTTTTTCCCCAAGCTGCCTGGCCGAACAGCCCCAAGGCCCCGAGCAAGGCCAAGGCCACAACCGAGCGCCCCCACAGAACCCTCCCCGCCGACCACAATAAAGCCTGGGTGACCGAAGCCACTCCATGGCGGGGAGCTGAGGAGGGCGCCGAAACGCCCGGGAAACCAAAGCCCCACCCAGGGCCCTGTGCCCCTCAGCAATTATGAAGAGAAAGTTGAGGGGCAAAGGAAAGATGTGACGCTTTGGCTTCCAATCTTGGTAGATTAGGAGGTCAATCCACGCAAGAGACGCCGTCACTTGAGATCTAGAAAATATATAAGTAAAAGGAACAGTCAGAGTAAGCTATGGGTATGGCAGAGATCGCTCAGTTCTCACTCTGATAGACCAGCCCATCACCACATGACTAGAACCTAATCCTCTCAGCATCAGCTAGGAAAGGCCCTAGAAAGCCGCCTTTGGCGGGGGGATAGCTCCCCTATTTCAACCCTTTTCGGGGTTGGCCACCCGCCCGTGCTTAGTTGCTAGTGTTTGTGTGTGAGGTGTATGTGCGTATGGTATCTGGCTACGTGACCACGAGTTGGAGGCTCGGAGCGGGTGGTGGTGGATGGGATGTGATTCCAAATGAAGCCACTACTTTTAAGCTCCTCGATGTGGTCCAGTGGTTAAGGTGGTGGTGTGCTGCACTACTGGCATGGGTTCGAAGCCTGGTTGGGTCATGTCATAAAACGATTAATTCAATAATTATGTAATAAAATACTTGCTACGGGTATAATAAGAGTCGAGAAAGACTTTAAATTTGCTCTCTTAGTCACTGAACATCTTTTCGGTAAAGTTCAGTCGTGTGTGTCCCTTCTGGGGTATCCATTCCATTCGACTTCTAGCTATAATTAGTATAACTAAATAAGTTGGTCACCAATTATTTTGCAATATTTGAAAACAAATATGGATTTTATATGCTCTAAACATAATATGAAAATGTGTTTTAAGCCTCGGCAAAACCTAATAAAAATATATGGTACTAAAATGGAATTTTGTCGTAACATGGTTGTCAATACCTTCCTATAGACGGCACCGATTCGTACACACGCCATTTTCACCTGTCTCCCGAGGTCTGTCCACCAGCTTTTTAGTCTACTCCACCTGCCCATCTCTGTCGATAGGTTGGGTTGTTTGGTTAGGTTAATATACTAGGTCTCAGAAACAAGATTCGTAGTTGCGGTAGTATTTACGGTATCTGGACACTTCGAGCGGAGACGCCTTTAGGTTAGGTTAGGTTAAGTTAAGTTAGGTTAAGTTAGGTTAAGTTAAGTTAAGTTAAGTTTAAGTTTAAGTTTAAGTTTATGCATCCGCTCTATCAGGAATTCGCCCGAAGTGACTCGCATTCGTATTTACAGATACGGCCGAATACCGGTAGGCTACTAAATGGGCACCGGCCCAACCGCCATGTTGTAGGCCTACTAGGTAGCCTACTACGGACACATTGTAGGCGTTAGGTGTGGATTAGGCTTGTATCCAATGTACTAGGTCTATGTTACTGGATATTTATGATTTAAATAAGTGCTACGTTTTCGATAAATCTGGTTATATGGCTTTGCAATTAGGGAAATCATGAGCCGATTTCCGACATTTAGTTAGTCTTTTTGGTAAACCTGACTTTTTGGACCGACAGCGATTTCAGTAAGTTTTATTTTGTTTTTTGTAATTTTTCCTTCAGATATAGTGTTTTATACTGAAGAGGAGCGGAAATGAGTATTTACCCATTATCCAACAATCTAAAAACACGCCCCCCACAAGTGGGGAGGGCTATGAAGTTCAGGGAAAATGAGGGGTTAAAAGCGTAAAAATACAATAATATAGCGTTTTGTATCAAAACTTGGCTCGGGTTTTCCCAAATTGCAAACTCATACAACCCAATTTTGTGAATACCCGAGCCAACTTTTGACGAAAGCTGGCTCGGATTTCACGGGGTGGAGTGGGTAGCCTAATATCTCATGTTATAAAAATAGTCAACTTTGGGAAGACATTAGCCTAACCTAACAACCTTACCTAACCTATCCTAGTCTTATGGGTGGGGGTTGCCGCCCCCACACCCCCGCTGGTTGGGTTAGATTTTTTTTTTTTTTTTTTTAATGTTCTAGGCTATTAGCCTAACCTAACAACCTTACCTAACCTAACCTAACCTAGTATATGGGTAGGGGCTGCTGCCCCCACACCCCCGCTGGTTGGCTTACTTTTTTTTTTTTTTTTTTTTTTTTATGTGCTAGGCTATTAGCCTAACCTAACCTAACCTAACCTAGTATATGGGTGGGGGCTGCCGCCCCCACACCCCCGCTGGTTGGGTACTGGCTGAAAAACTTATTGTTTTACAGTAGCCTAGGCCTATACATGTATTTTAGCGTTTTTGTTTTTTTCTCCCTTATAATACATTTCAGCTCTTAATGCCATATATAGCAATGATGTATATGCTCTACCGGACCTATTAGGCCTAAACAGATCGATGGGCTAACTGTCGGTCCAAAACATCAGTATAACCGTCTTGGTAGATTCTCAAAATACGATCCAAGTTTTGCCAAAAATTGGATCGGGTTTTCCAAAATTATGCTTTTTGGGGTTTGCAATTTAGGGAACCATGAGCCAAAATTCTAAATTAGGTTACTGTAATTTGGGTTATACTGATGTTTAGGACCGACAGTTAGTCCATCGATCTGTTTAGGCCTAATAGGTCCGGTAGAGCATATACATCATTGCTATATATGGCATTAAGAGCTGAAATGTATTATAAGGGAGAAAAAAACAAAAACGCTAAAATACATGTATAGGCCTAGGCTACTGTAAAACAATAAGTTTTTCAGCCAGTACCCAACCAGCGGGGGTGTGGGGGCGGCAGCCCCAACCCATATACTAGGTTAGGTTAGGTTAGGTTAGGTTGTTAAGTTAGGCTAATAGCCTAGCACATAAAAAAAAAAAAAAAAAAAGTAACCCAACCAGCGGGGGTGTGGGGGCAGCAGCCCCCACCCATATACTAGGTTAGGTTAGGTAAGGTTGTTAGGTTAGGCTAATAGCCTAGAACATTAAAAAAAAAAAAAAAAAAAAACTAACCCAACCAGCGGGGGTGTGGGGGCGGCAGCCCCCACCCATAATACTAGGATAGGTTAGGTAAGGTTGTTAGGTTAGGCTAATGTTTTCCCAAAGTTGACTATTTTTATAACATGAAATATTAGGCTACCCACTTCACCCCGTGCAGTCCGAGCCAGCTTTCGTCAAAAGTTGGCTCGGGCATTCACAAAATTGGGTTGTATGGGTTTGCAATTTGGGAAAACCCGAGCCAAGTTTTGATACAAAACGCTATATTATTGTATTTTTACGCTTTTAACCCCTCATTTTCCCTGAACTTCATAGCCCTCCCCACTAGTGGGGGGCGTGTTTTTAGATTGTTGGATAATGGGTAAATACTCATTTCCGCTCCTCTTCAGTATAAAACAACACTATATCTGAAGGAAAAATTACAAAAAACAAAATAAAACTTACTGAAATCGCTGTCGGTCCAAAAAGTCAGGTTTACCGTAATTTGTTTACTCCTAAAATTCGCAAAATCCGAGCCAAATTTTGCCAAAACTTGGCTTGGATTTTCCAAAATTCGGGTTTTATGGCATTGCAATTTCGGGAAACGTGAGCCAAATTTCTAAATGAGGTTACTGTCATTTTGTTGTCTACAAACTCTCAAAATCCGAGCCAACTTTGGCCAAAACTTGGCTCGGATTTTCGAAATATTGGGTTTTAGGCCTTAGAAATACCTTAAAACCCGAGCCAAGTTTTGCTAAAATACGTTTTAATCGCCGTTTTACGCATTTAGCCCCTCATTTTCCCAGTACTTCATAGCCCTCCCGGTAAATCTACAGTTATACTACCCCTCCCCCACTACCCCCCACCACCTCCCCCCTTCAAAACACACCCTTTAGCGTGTTTTTGGATAGTTCAGTAGACGCGGAAACTGGAAAAAAAAAAAATTATAAAAAAATGATCACCAACCAGATAAGTTTTTTTCAGGTAATTTGTTGTTGTTTTTTATCTTTTATTTGATATACAGTGTTGTTTAATACCGAGGACCGTCTCATTTTAGTATTTTGTACATTAGCCTAGCCTAGCCTAACCTAACCTAACCTAACCTAACCTAGCCTAACCTAACCTAACCTAACCTAACCAAACCGAAAACTAACCTGTCTCGCGACCGGTCTAAACCCAGCTCACGTTCCCTGTTTATGGGTGCGCGACGGTCTAAACCCAGCTCACGTTCCCTGTTTATGGGTTCGCGAAGGTTTGTAATACTTCAATATATCTATTAAAAGTCAAATATACATTTCCGCACATCATCAAACCATACTAAGTCTACTACTAATAATATTAACCCATTAGTACCAACAGAATAGCGACAAAATAGGGGTAGTATAACTGTAGATTTATCGGCCTCCCCACTATCGGGCAGCGTGTCTTAAGATCGTTGTATAATTGGGAAAACGGTTTCGCCGAGGGTTGTAATTATTTCCAAACGCTATATATTGATGAAAACTATCAGGGAAAAATAAAAAAATCCATGGGAAAATTGGTGACCATCTTATTTAGTTTTTCCCCTTATTTACCATGTTTTTGTTTTTGTTTTTCTTCAAGGAAAATAGTGTGGAAAAATGTTATTTTAATACCACGAATTTTCAGAGTGTTTTTTATAAACAAAATTGGTCATTTGCATCAATATATAGTGTTTGTAATTAATTAGAAATCTCGGGAAAAACTATTTTCCCCAGTAGGCCTATCGATCGATGTTGAGACACACTGTCTCCCCGATAGTGATTTGAAAAGGCATTAGCCTAACCTAACAACCTTACCTAACCTAACCTAGTATTATGGGTGGGGGCTGCTGCCCCCACACCCCCGCTGGTTGAGTACTTAATAAAAAAAATAAAAAATTGGCTGTCTATTATACGAAGGTGAAAGAAAAGTCGATGAAGTCTATGGTGTTTACTCTGCAATCTTCAGCTTGATTGTACATTGATAACGGGAAAGTACCGTATTGACAACCTTGTTACGAAAATTATATTTTAGTACCATACTTTTATATTAGGTTTTTCCGAGGGTTTAACACATTTTCATATGATCTTCAGAGCTGTCGATAACTGGAAGTACCGTATCAACAACCTTGTTACGAAAAATAAATGTTAGTACCATACTTTTTATTAGGTTTTGCCGAGGGTTAAAACAAATTTTCTTATGATCTTTAGAGCATATAGATTCAATATTTATCTTGAAATATATCAATACAATTCGTGGTATTAAAATAACATGGAACCAATAGTGTTTCATAGTTGTTTTGCATGGTTTGAGTGGAGGATTTGCATAAACTTACCCATTATCTATCAATCTGAAGATACAGCGTCAAATTGCGCCATTGATTGGGTGAATCGCGCTTTTACAGTAGGTAAGGGAAATTGTGGGGTACATTGGATACACGATGGGTTGAGGGGGGCGTTGCCCCCCCCCCTCACCCCCCTTGATTTATTGTCATCCTCATATATGTAGATCTGTAAGAGGGCAAAAACAGGTTGCCGTTATTTCGTTTTTGTGAGTAACGCTCACGCCATTTATTGGGTGAATCGCACTCACCGCATCTTTCAAAACAAGACGAAGAAGGAGGTCAAGTCGAAGGATTCATTGTGTGCAATGCTTTGTTTACGGTCGGGACTTATTATGTTTGTTATTTTTCGGTGTAATCGGGTTTCTTCAAATGTCGATAACGAAATTCCTCTATGCGGACTATAATGAGAAAAATATGGCGAGTCTATTGGTTCCTATTTTCCCAAATAAATTGTTTCTAATAGGGTGGATGTAGTGTCTTTGAAGATTATCAATTTGACCTTCGGCCGGGAATTTTTTAGATTAACACATTTATCTTAGAGGGGTCCTTTGGGTGTTTATATTTAATGAAGTTCAGAAAGGGAAAACAAAAAAAATTACTCATCCAGTACCAGGGACGACCTTTTCATCATATTCTGGCAACTATTAGACGATCATATTCAGCTTAGAAAGGACTTCTAGCAATAACAAGGCTTCAAACTATCTCAACCAACCCTTTTAACCACCACAGATCCTTCCTAAGCTGAATATTATCTCCTACATACAGCTTTAATATAATATAACCCACATCGATGGTACTCAAAGGTTTAACGATAAAGGTCAACATTAGCTCAGCCTTACCTAAGCCCCTCAATATACTGTACCTCTTTTGATTGTGTAAACTGATCTCTACGCCTTCACGTTTATGGATAGCAGTCGATTTTACGTTTACGTTTACGTTTACGTTGAGGGACCCGCAGAGGGCCGCTCTCGGGCGGCATGATATGCGGGGGTTGTGCTTTTTAGGACTAATGGTTGGAGACAGGATCAGGATTAGGGATGTAATGATTGGTGATCCTAGTTCTAAATGAATCAAGGGTGGGGCTATTAACTACATGAGATGGGAGGTGATTCCACTCTTGGATGCTGCGGGGAAAAAATGATTGTCTAAATATGTCCGTGCTTGCCTGATATGCGTGTTATTTTAGGTTGTGGCTGCGTCTCGTAAATCGTATACTTGTAGGGTGTAAATATATATCTTTGTCTATGTCTACTAAGTTGTTGGTGATTGTATATAACATATGTTGTCTGTGCATTTGTCTTCTTGTTGCAAGTGGGTCGAGTTTAATGTCTTGTTTGAGCAAAGTGCCAGATGTAGTGTGTCTGTAATCACGTCTGATCCATCTTGCAGCTTTGTTTTGTATGGCCTCTAATTTATTTATATTATTGTGAGTGTGGATCCCAGACGGTGTCGCAGTATTCTAAGTGTGGCCAAACAAGTGTTTTAAATGCTAGAATTTTGATGTTTGCGTTACACTTGGTGAGATTCCTGCGCAGGAAGCCCAGGGCCCTATTAGTCTTTGCTCTGACGCTGCTAACGTGAGTGGTCCACCTCATGTCCGCTGAGATGTGGACCCCTAAATATTTGTGGGAGGGAACAGTATCCAAAAATGTGCTATGGAGTTTGTAGGAGAATGGGATGATTTTATTTGAACGGGTGAAACGGATATGGTGACATTTGTCCGGTCTAAATGTCATCTGCCACTTGGCTTCCCACTCTTCAAGCGCAGTTAAGTCTTCCTGTAGTCGAAGGCAATCGTCCCTATTAGTAATTGGTCTATAAACTAAGCTATCATCTGCGAAAAGTCTAGTAGTAGAAGTAAGCGATAGTGGGAGGTCATTTATGTATGAAAGGAAAAGTAGGGGACCCAGAAGTTACAGAGACAGTGGAAGAATGAGAACCCTCGAGAACAAAGTGTTGATCCCAATTGGTCAAGAAAGTCTTAATCCAGTGAAGAAGTGGTCCTCGGATGCCATAATAATCTAACTTAGCTAACAGTCTTTGGTGAGGGACTTTGTCGAAGGCTTTGGCAAAGTCTAGTACTATGGCGTCAACTTGTAGAATTTTGAGGTCGTTAAGGGTTTGGGAAATGTCATGTGTGGTCACAAGTAGTTGTGTCTCGCACGACCGTTTGGGCCGGAAGCCGTGCTGTGCGTCAGTCAGTATATTTTGCCTATCTACAGTAGATGGTCCATTAAATGTCGGTGGATGATATGTTCTAACATTTTGCAAGGAACTGAGGTAATCGAAACAGGTCTATAGTTAACAGGGAGGGTTTTGTCTCTGGATTTGAAAATAGGTGTCACGTTTGCCAATAGCCAGTCATGGGGAAGTTCTCCGGTGTCAATGGTCTGTGAGAATATAACCTGCAGGATAGGGGCAAGAATGGCAGCATTCGCCTTGAGTATCCTGCAGGGTATAATTATTGTCTGGTCCAGTCGCTTTGTTGATGTGTGATGGGTGAATGTCTTGTCATAAAATCACAAAGCTAATAGGGCTAAACATGAGGGAGAACGGGATTCAGAAAAAAACAAAAATCCTTAATTATGGTCTACTTTCGTTGCAGATTCTCTTTTTTCTTGTCATTCAGAATTCAAAAGTACTCGGGTATATATCCTGTTTTGTACTACTGTATCTGTTTTTGAACACTTGTACGGTCGCGCTAATAAGTCTTGTCCCAACTGTCAATTGGCTTGCTCTGTACTGTATTCATGTCTATCAGATGTTGAATAGGGTGGGTAAGTGTAGGAACATGTTTGTATATTTCACTCGATACGAAGAAATGAAGCTTAGATTTTGCTGATACCAATTATTGATCAAAACGTACTTGGTGCCGAGACATCACTTATTAGCGCGATTGTACTCCATAACACTTTTGGAAATAATTACCCTGTTCATTATAGGTAGGCCAGAAATCTTGACCACTCACTTCTATAACTCCAAAACAGCTAGTGTAATCGAGCTAATATTTCTACTATTATGGGAAGACTCAAACCCGGAATCGGTGCGGAGATTTACTGCCTATTTGCTCAAGCCTTTTTTGAGTCACAGAATCACTTGAAACACTTGAAACACTTTATTATTGTCATAGCACATTTAAGATAAAATTCGAAAAAAACAGGCAATATGATTGTGCAGACAAGCCTTTGTATAAACCAGAGGTTCGGAGTCAAGATTTCTTGCCTATCTATAATGAACAGGGTATAGCCTTAATCATATGTTCAACTTAAAGCGATGTTACACGAGCGCTTTTTCCGACAAATTTATACGAGCAAGTTTTTGTTAGTAATATAATGGGGCTCTTTCACATTGCAATCGAACACTAGACTGAAGGTAGATAATGCTAGGTGGCTGATTTCTGATACAACTTAAATTTTGAAGATTCTAGACTACAATTGCCCGTATAAATGTACAGCCTTCAATTTACGAGGAACAGGCTGGGGCATTTTTCTACCGAAAAATGCACACTTTTATCTCGTAGGTTGGTCTCGAGTTTTTCTTGTATTCATTTAGCTTCATGGAGGTCTAGGGAGAAAAGTAAAAAAGTATTATATAAACATAAAACTCTCCCCTTAAGTTAGTGATCTTGACTTTATGATTATACTGGTCATGAAGAAAGCAGAGACTGTATACTATGCTACCAATTTATATATATATATATATATACCGGGTATATCTAAGAATTTATATTAATAGAATGAAGACAGTTAATATCAGCTTATATAAAGACATAGTTTTTGCATGATCAGATTTCATAAATAATAAGTTGTTGACATTAAATTGTGGTTTGCGTTGAGTAAGCGGTAGCCAGATGTCAAGAACATGCCTCCTTATAAAATTAACATTTATGGTAACACGAAATAATGCATCCAGTAACAAAAATAAATAAATAAATAAATAAATAAATATATAGGCCCTAAACACAAAAAAACCTACTAAATTTCAACCTTTATATATTTATTAGTTTTATTGTTTTCCCGGTGGATCACATAAATGCTTTCATTAAATTCATTGGAGGTGTTTGGTGTTGTGGTGAAATTAATGAAAATATAGATTCCAATGGCTTAGTGCTAGAAATGCCTTGCAAATCAATTGTGCTCTGTTGTATAGCCAGTGGCAAGATTGCCCTCGTAAAATATTCACCACAGTGTAAAAGTTAAGCTATTAACTTTGTTTGTCTGTCGATCGGTTGTTCGGTCGGTCGGTCGGTCTTTATTTATTTATTTATTTCTCTCTCTCTCTCTCTGTAACATATATATATATATATATAAATTAATTATATGTAATTGTTTCATTTATTGATTCATTAATTTAAGCATATCCAAAAATCTATATCTCATCCTACAATATTCTACTTTAATATCACAGCAAAGTAAGTGCTACACGTTAAAACAAGCAAAAAAACAAAAAGTATCAAATGGAGAGTACTACACGTCTATCACTGCCGCGAACCTAATTCTTCTACTCTGGCGCGGATCTTGGTCAGTTCCGGTCCTGTCTGATTGATTCCCACCTTTTATTGTTTGTGAACTATCTTGACGTATTGGTCTTACACACGCACGGACACTAATACATACACACACACACACACACACACACACACACGCTCACACACACACACTCACACACACACACTCACACACACTCACACACACTCACACACACTCACACACTCACACACACCTCCCCGTGGCGTAACTACACCTCCCCGTGGCGTAACTGATAGTGCGTCTGGCTCACAACCAGAAGGTCCCGGGTTCGAGACCCGGGCGGGGAAGAGACATTCGGGCAAGTCTCCTAACGATGTAGCCTCTGTTCACCTAGCAGTATAAATAGGAACCTGGTATAAGTGGACGAAGTTGTGACGTCCCATCTGGGGTTGGTGATCGGTTACAAGGTGAGATGGGTATCGTACTGGTCAACCTAAGCCTTCGGGTGAGACTGGTACCGTAGTGAGAATGGTACCGTACAGATTAACCCTAAGCCTTCGTTTCCAACTGTCGCCAATTGGCTAAAATACAGACTACACACACATCCACAGCCATTCCAACGATACATAAACACTTAACATGCATTTCACGCAATACATTCCCAGTTAAGGAGGCGCGATAATAATGAGCTTAGCTCGCATTGCGTGGATTCCCCTTGACGAACAAGCAAGTGTAGTGAATAACACACGGTCGGACACAAAAACATATATTAATATATTAATTCATAACATGATTAATATTTATTTCACTAATCATGTACTAAAATTTGAAACTTAATTTGTCTATCTATCTACCTATTTACTCAGGCCCAATCCCCACGTTTCCTATTGTGTGGGGTTTTTTTGAGGGGGGCGGGGACTTAAGAGAGAGCAAGAATAGGGACAACAGAAAACAATTCACACACATAATAAATTCATTTGTATCTTCCTAAAATATTAAGTTCGGTAAGTTACTTAGTAGTTTTCTTAAACTGGACCAAACCTAACTTGTCCACTATAAGATATCCTAAATATAGGATATGATATCAGAAATATTTTGAAATTAAATATTTAATTTCGCAAATTCACTAAGAATTTTGTGAAATCCCTGATTACACAAATTCCCTGTAACATATACAAAGCAACACACACACACACGCACCCATATCCATATAGGTACACACACTCACAAGCACAAAAATCGACACCTAAATGGAACGAAAAGTCTTTAAATTGACAGAAATGGGAGAATGTTCTTGAAATCGCCAAACTAATGGGGAGAACGTCTTAATATCTCAAAATCAATGGGGCTAAACATGAGGGAGAAAGGAGTCCCGACAAAAATCCCTCAAGTGGAAATCTCCCCTTAAATATCACCCAGACAAGACTGCACGATTTCATTTACTTATGCTATACTCAATTGATTACTATTTATATAAACTATTTAACAGAGGCATTAAGTATGGGCGTGTCTGATTACTAATTTACACACCTGTAATTCAGTTGCTCTCTCTCTCTCTCTCTCTCTCTCTCTCTCTGTCTCTGTCTCTGTCTGTCTGTCTGTCTGTCTGTCTCTGTCTGTCTGTCTGTCTGTCTGTCTGTCTGTCTGTCTGTCTGTCTGTCTGTCTGTCTGTCTGTCTGTCTGTCTGTCTGTCTGTCTGGCTGTGTTTCTGGCTGTCAGTCTGTCTGTCTGTCTGTGTCTTTGTCTGTCGTCTTTCTTTCTTCTGTCTGTTTTCTCTGTCTGTCTGTCTGTTCTTTCTGTTCTGTCGTCTGTCTGTCTGTCACTTCTGTCTGTCTGTCTGTCCTCTCGTCCTCTCTCTTTGTATTGTCTCTCTTTCTCTCTCTCTCTCTCTCTCTCACTCTCTCTCTCTCTCCTCTTCTCTCACTCTCTCTCTCTCTCTTCTCTCTCTCTCTCTCTCTCTCTCTCTCTCTCTCTCTCTCTCTCTCTCTCTCTCTCTGTTTTATCGTTTAAACATTGTGATACATTTGGTCAGAGTGGAAACATACGTTATGCAATATCACTATCTAAAGACCAGCTTATACTTAGTCATAGACTACAGGAGATCTGGACTGGACACGAAAATGGAACTTTGCAGTAAGGGACCCAAAATCGGAGAACGAACCCCCCAAATTTGAACCTCGTAACCGCGAAAATGTGATATTTTTGCGGTTTCGAGGTTCAAATTTGGGGGTTCGTTCTCCGATGTTGTGTCCCTTACTGCAAAGTTCCATTTTCGTGTCCAGTCCAGATCTCCTGTAGTCTACGACTTAATTATCATTAAATACATCTATTTACAGTTCTTTACATATTTCTTCTTAATAGACATTCATGAATACGTTCTTTAAGTGTTTGCACATTGTTAAGTTGAAAGATACTAACATTACAGCTTAAACTATTTTCTCTCTCTCTCTCTCTCTCTCTCTCTCTCTCTCTCTCTCTCTCTCTCTCTCTCTCTCTCTCTCTCTCTCTCTCTCTCTCTCTCTCTCTCTCTTACACACACACACACACACACACACACACACACACACACACACACACTAATGTGTAAGCGATTTAGTGTTTATCGGTACAGAAGGGAATCATGCATGCTTACAACTACATTAATTGTTCGTGTTTTAAACCTACATAAAACTATCTATAACAAGCCTAACCTAACACAACCTCATTAACCTTATCTAATGTATCATATATAAGCTAACATACTGTAACTTAAAAACACTGTATCTCAGTAGATATATTAAATGCATCTAGACTTAAACAGTCGGCACAATCTGTTTACCCATAAACCTACTAATATTATGACATTTGATTGATTAAAACAGGGTACCGTACATAGGTATTAGTGCTCGTGAATTTTAAGGGGGGATGGGCGTATTTATATATTAATTTGTGTATATTTTTACTATTGCTTTAGTTTCCTCCCTAGACCCCCATCAAGCTTATAAAAACACCAGCCCAAGGCCCTCCAAGATAAATTTGTAAATTTTTCGGTAGAAAAATATCCCGGCCGAAGGCCGGTTACTCTTAAATTACAGGCTCGCTATCGCTCGCCAGTAAAAAAACGGCACCTAAATGACACGAAAAGTCTTAATATTGACAGATATGGGACGATAGGTCTTAAAATCCCCAAACTAATGGGCCGAACGTCATAAAATCTGAAAACTAATGGGGCTAAACATGAGGAAGAACGGGGACCGGAAAAACGGCCCATCTCCCCTTAAACAAAACATTCACACATTCATCATTAGAAAATGCATGCATACATACAAACATTCATTGACACACACAATGTTGGTACTTCACTCACAAATATATACATACATCTATGCGTTTATAGATTCAAGCAAGGGGTTGCAATTTACATATAATCATAGGCTTAAATACATACATACTGTACAATGTACATGCATATATATGTACATGCATGCATCCATTCAAACACACACATACAGTATACATATAATTGTATACATAACTATTATTCTTAAGCTCAGCACACACACACACACACTTATACATACATACATACATACAGACATTCCTACACGCTCCTGCATACGAAAACACACATTGAATATGCACGTCTGAACACTCGCCACTTATGCGGATACATACTTAAACGCACGCAAACACACTCATGTGCTATACTCATAAATCAATTGGGGAGAGTTTGTTAAACACACGGAAGAATGCGACCACATACACTCAAGTGCAAGCATATACACACACTCATACTCGGCTTCGTTTGTGGGGTTCGCACTCCACTGAAGTCACATGCATTAAAACATTTAATATACAGTACAGTACAGTATAGTATATCTGGTATTCTTATGGAGAAGGATTACAGTAAGCTACTCAAATATAATCTTGCTTAGCCTAAATATCGTTCTTCGTCTCTTGTAGGCATTGCATCTGCGTGCATACAGAACTTAAGCACCACCCCTTGACTCATAGATAGCTAGTTACTTCGTTGCTAAGTAGATGTTTTGCACTATATTCTGTTTATCTAGCTATCTATTGCCAAACGCCTTTATACGGAGGAGTTGGCCACGAATAAACCGTGTCCATGCTCGTATTTCTTCAGTCAGCCGGCACCTACCCAAAGTATAGAGTTTGGCCGGACCTCCCACTTCACACCACTCCACTCATATACCTCTCAACTCCATCCTTCCATCTCATTTTTGGTCTACCTCCTCCTCTATGCCTTTCTACCTTGCTCTCATACACTCATTATATAATTCTCTCAGTCTCCATACACTCTACATGACCGAACCACCTCAAGGTGTTCCTCTTCACACTCTCCAGCACATCTACATACACACCACATCTATCTCATACTTCCTAAGGTGTCTGTGTATCTCTCCATGTGAACCCAAACGGACTTCTCATGTAACTCATTTCGTCCCCTCTCACTTTTAATATATGCCTCTTTAACAACGTCCTTGCTTCACTCCTGTATGTCACTGTTGCATAACTATCATACACAGACTTCTGTACATCCATGGTCACCTCCCTATTCCTAGTCACTGCTCTCAGTGTGCCTATAACCCTTTTCTCCTGTTGCACCCTCTAATACACTCCATCCGCCAAACTCCCATCTTTACATAATTATCATATTGGCTAAATACTTAAACGAACTGACATTTGTCATTACTTGGCCGTTCAACTTTATTGCACACTCTGTGACTGCATTCCTCTCAAGAATCATAACCTTACTCTTCAGGACATTTTTAGCACACAGTGCCAAACATATTCGCCAAACTCTGCAATTCCCTCTTGTCATCACTCAATAGAACTGTGTCATCAGTATGTAACAATAGCACAGGCAATTTCCAATCACTCCCTTCCCTTGCCAGGAACACTCCAATGTCTACCGTTCTTCATTGTATATCTTGAACGACTCTAGCCATGTTTATATTGAACAACCATGAGGACATCACGCACCCGTGCTCTAATCCCACTTTTGAATAAAAGAACTTGCTTTGATCATGCTATATATGCACTGCTCCCTTGCATTATCATACATTCTTTCCATTGCTTCCAGCTACTTGCCATTAACGCCATTATATTTTCAGTGTTTTCCATACTCTTTTCCTGTCAATTCTGTCGAAGGTCTTCTCCAAGTCTATGAAGGCAGCATATAACTGCCTTCCCTTCTCCAGATAATGTTTTTGTTCTATGTGAGTGAGGGAGACAAAAGGCAGAACTGCCTGTATCGAGTGCCTCCCCCAGAGTTGAAAGAGTGATAGGGCCAAAATCAAGGGACGTTCGATCCAAAATGCCTGAACACACAGAGTGTGAAGCAATTTAAGTCATAGGAAGAGGGAAAGACTGATTCTGGGAGAGAGTTCCAGAGCTCGGCAGTTGAATAGAAGAAAGTCTGAGAATAACATTTCACTCGTGGGTTGGAGAGTTGCACAGAGTAGGGGTGGAATTGTGTTGCAAGACGGCTACTACGTACCCTACGTAGAGGAGGTAGTATACACTCGGCAAGCTCTGAGGAACATTGATTATTATAGTAGCGATAGAATAGTGAGAGAGATGCAACATTGCAGCGAAGAGAGAGAGATTGCAGAGAGTTGGTGAGTGGACGGGGAGTTAATGATAATTTCCTTTCTACTTTGTCTAGGAGTGCGGTGTGAGAGGATCCTCCCCACACATGTGAACAATACTCAATACAAGGGCGCACTGTGCCCCTGTGCAGAGCAAGAAGCTGTGCAGGGGTTAAGAACCCCTTGAGGCGGTTGAGCATACCCAGCTTCTGGGAGGCTGCCTTAGCAAGACTGGTAATATGGTCCTTCCAAGTGAGAGCAGAAGAAAAAGAGACGCCGAGAATATTGAGAGAAGATGAAGGATTGATTTTTGTATTGTTAAAGTGTAAGGGATAGTCCTCTGGGAGTTCCAGACGAGTAGTAAGATGAAGAAATTGAGTTTTGGAAGCATTAAAGGCAACACGATTTTCTCTTCCCCAATTGGAAATGGTAATTAGATAAGAAGATAAGTGTTGCATGGTTTCATTAAGTGTGTATATGTACATAATTAACCATAACGAAACCGAAATTTAGTATTAATTATTACAAACAGTCACAGGAAAATTAATGTAAAAGTGCATATGAATAGTGTACAACAAATTAACAAACACACTCTAGCTCCTCCACCCAACCAAACTTTAACAAGCTTCCTGCGATGTGCAACCAATCAACTTGTCAGGTCTGATAAGTAAAAAACACAGAGTGATCTTTAACTAGCGGACTCGATAATTTGAGTCTGCTGTCTGGCCTTTCCTCGAGCTGTAGTGTTTTATTCAGAGAGTTATAGTAGCAATGATCTTTAATGTAGTCAAATATATGTTTATATTATTTTGTTCAATAGGGTTTTGTTTCTCTGATGTTAGTCTCTCTCTGTGTGTGTGTGTGTGTGTGTAAAAAAAAAAAAAAAAAAAAAAATCGGTTTATTTCAAGCCGGCAGCCAATGGGGCTGAAAATACACAGCCTTAACCTAGATCTTATCCTAATGGATCAACAGACTGATCCTGGCAGCTAACGAGAGCGCCTACATACTCCCAAGGGAGTAGGACGTGGGCAGGAGACTTTGTGGGTCCCCCGAGACGATCCGCCCAGATCTTGCCTTCACGGCCAGGGAAAGTTTTTGAGAGAACTTCCCCTGCCGGCGCCTGGGATTGAACCCCCGACACCAGAGCTAGCGCTCCCAATACAGAGTACTAAGCGCGCTCGGCCACCGTGTGTGTGTGTGTGTGTGTGTGTGTGTGTGTGTGTGTGTGTGTGTGTGTGTGTGTGTGTGTGTGTGTGTGTGTGTGTGTGTGTGTGTGTGTGTGTGTGTGTGTGTGTGTGTGTGTGTGTGTGTGTGTGTGTGTGTGTGTGTGTGTGGTGTGTGTGTGTGTGGGGGTGTGTGTGTGTGTGCGTGTGTGTGGTGTGTGTGTGTGTGTGTGTGTGTGGTGTGTGTGTGTGTGTGTGTGTGTGTGTGTGTGTGTGTGTGTGTGTGTGTGTGTATATGATGTGTGTGTGTATGATGTGTGTGTGTGTGTGTATGATGTGTGTGTGTGTGTGTGTGTGTGTGTGTGTGTGTGTGTGTGTGTGTGTGTGTGTGTGTGTGTGTGTGTGTGTGTGTGTGTGTGTGTGTGTGTTTTAATTGTTATAAGAGGGGGAGGGGTAGGTGCTTATATCGTGGTGTATTCATGTGTTAAAGAATATTTAATAATTCACTTCTCTGTCATGTGATTTATTTATTTTTTATTTTAACCTCTTCGTATATTCCAAGCCATCAACAAAATAAAAATAAATCCTCAAATGGTTAACTTCAAGTGGTTTAGTTTATATTTTCATATCTTACTTATTTTCTTTCTATTTCTATCGAATTACTCTGCCATATTTGTCCAATAAAATGTCATATTTGTTCATAAACCATTTGATTAGGAGATATTTTGTGTTAACTCCTTGAGACTTACGACGCATTTTAAGAGTTCATTCTGGCTATCATTAGACGTTTTTTTTACAGTTCAGGGCGGATCTGCAGGAGTTAAAATGGTAAAAATACTGTATGTTCCATCAACCCTAATCCTCTGTTGTCCATATACCCTTCCTAATCTGAATAAAATAATCTAATGAATGCCAGAATAAACTGTCAAAGCACGTCATAATCCTACAGGAGTTAATTGTATTGGTAAAATCGTTCCATATTAAGCTAATTTAAGCAATTATTTGATTTTATTTAAAGGTTAATCAAGGACATAATCCGTAAGTTGGATAAATTAATCTACTGTAGGTAGATTGAGACCTAAATCTACATAAGTTCATGCAACACATATTATGAAAAGCATGTATCCGTCATAATAAGTTATTCTTTCTTAGTTGGGGGTTATTGATGTTAAGAACGATGTTAACAAAAACACTATCTAAATTCATAGTATTGACAAGGACAAGTTCAAAGTAGGCTGGTACATGATGGCCATTCCAATACTATATTATACCGTTACAACCCTAGTGACCTATCTTCTACCATGACTATAGCACCACTTGTTATCAACCATTACCTCCCATTACCATTCTATCACCTCACCACCTCACTCAGCCATCTCCTCCCCACCCCATAACTATAGAGACATCACTACGGGTACCCTCTGCCCCTCTTTAACTAAAGCCGCTATCACACGAGCGCTTTTTCCCTTAACTCTGGTCTGGCAGCTTAGGAGGTCAACATACCTAATATTTATGTCATCTAAATTCATCTACCATCAGTCTAGTTACCGATACCAGGGCAAAATATTCTAGAAATGTTGCCAGAAATTTTTTGATCATCGAATGTTGACTATAAAAGTTCTCGTGTGATACCGGCTTAACCCTGTCAAGATAAAGGGAGCGTTTCTTCTTTGTGTTCCGGCTATTAGTAGGCGATTTCATTCAGCTTAGGAAAGAGATGTGGGAGTCGGAGGGTTAATAATATTGAGATAGGCTTTACCCATTTGATTCACAGATTGTCTTGCAAGCCTGAGTAAAATCGTCTCCGGTGAGCCAAGCGTAAATGAGCAAGCGTCCTCGGAGACCGAAAGGGTTAACTGAGAGATGGGAAAGGAATACGGGACGGGTAAGCTGTGTTGGGTGAGGGAAGGGTAAGGGGGGGATGGCCGTGTTTATTTCCGTATATATATGTATCTTTTATCATTTTAGTTTCCTCCCTAGACCTCCATCAAGCTTCAAAAAACACCTGCCCAAGACCCTCCTTCAAGATAAACTAATACATTTTTCGAGATAAAAATGTCCTGGCCGAAGGCCGGTTCCTCCTAAATTACAGGCTCGCTATCGCTCGCCAGGAAATAATGGAGACCTAAATGACACGAAAAGTCTTAATATTGACAAATAAATGGGGCAATAGGTCTTAAAATCGCCAAACTAATCGGCCGAACGTGTTAAAATAAAAATGGGGCTAAATAAAGGAGTACAAAGGAAATCAAGCAACAACAGATATAGTGACCCTTCTAGGTTGCTTGTCCTCCAAAACACTGAGGATCAAGTGTCCAAACAGTGGTTTAGAGTGGGTAAGGGAACATTGGAAAGGGAATTACTGCCCTGGAACTAATGTCCGTGGCAGGATTAGGAAGTTAGTAGGGGACAGATGGGTTAGTAACTGAGGGGGGGATAAAATAAAGTTATTCATTTACAAACTCAGTCAGTCGCGGGTTTGATGAGAGATATTTGTCTACGCGGAGTTTAAATGAATCAACGGTGATGCAGTCTATAACGTTTCGGGGAAGCCCATTCCACAAGTTGACAACTCGATTGAAAAAGAAATTCTTAGATTCGTGTGAGTTAAAAGATTTACCAATAATTTTGCAACCGTTTCCCCGCGTGTAATTAGATTGGTCGATAGTGAAGTACTTACTACAGTTCATATTGTCGATGCCTTTGATGATTTTGAACACTTGAATTAAGTCACCTCTTAATCTGCGCTGGGTTAAAGGAAATAGATTTAATTCTCTAAGACGCTCTTCGTATGGTTTGTTCTTTAGGCTAGGTATCATTTTGGTAACTTTACGTTGAACTCGTTCTAGCTTGTTTATATCTTTTTGGTAATAAGGGCACCAGGATTGAACGCAGTATTCCAGAAGAGGGCGGACTAAGGAATTGTAAAGGGTTAGGATAACTTCTTTGGATTTATGCTCAAATGACCTGCCTATAAAGCCAATTATTTTGTTTGCCTTCTTAACAACTTCTGAACATTGTTGACTCGGTTTTAGGTTACTCGATATTGTTACTCCCAGATCGGTTTCTCTGTTTACATTCTTAAGCTGAGTGCCATTCATCGAATAGTTTGCTTTCTCATTTAGGTATCCGATATGTAGTACTTTACATTTATCCGCATTGAAACTCATTTGCCAAATTTGGGCCCAACATGACAATTTATCTAGATTGTGTTGCATATCGTCAACTTGTTCTTTTGAGAGTACGCTAATTTGCAATTTTTGTATCGTCAGCAAATTTTGAGATTGTACAGGTGAGACCCTCATCTATGTCGTTGATGTAAATTAGAAAGAGAATTGGTCCTAGTACCGATCCCTGGGGTACCCCGCTACTTACATTGGTCCATTTAGATGCCTTACCGTTTATGACTACTCTTTGCTTTCTGTCGCTGAGCCAATTTTCTATCCATTTCAACACACCGTCTTGTATTCCATGCACTTTTAGTTTTAGCAGTAAACGTTTGTGGGGAACTTTGTCAAAGGCCTTTTGAAAATCAAGGTATATAATATCTACAGCTTTACTCTCATCGTAGAGGTTGAGGATATCGTGGAAGAAGTCTAAGAGATTTGTTAAACAGGAACGTGTTTTACGAAAGCCGTGTTGAGTATCTTTAAGTATGTGATTTTCCTCTAAGTGATTTACGAGTCTGTCTCGTATGACCGTTTCTAGCATTTTAAATATGAAGAATGGGGACCAGAAAAAGACCCATTTCCCTTAACGGGCAGGCTATTGTGTGTACATTGGTAGGTGGTGTGTTGTGCCTATTGTCTGCGGGTTCACTACAACAATGGGGTATAGGTGTGATATATAGGGGTGATATATAGGTGTGATATATAGGTGTGATATATAGGTGTGATATATAGGTGTGTGTGTGTGTGTGTGTGTGTGTGTGTGTGTGTGTGTGTGTGTGTGTGTGTGTGTGTGTGTGTGTGTGTGTGTGTGTGTGTGTGTGTGTGTGTGTGTGTGTGTGTGTGTGTGTGTGTGTGTGTGTGTGTGTGTGTGTGTGTGTGTGTGTGTGTGTGTGTGTGTGTGTGTGTGTGTGTGTGTGTGTGTGTGTGGTAGTGTGTGTGTGTGTGTGTGTGTGCGTGTGTGTGTGTGTGTGTGTGTGTGTGTGTGTGTGTGTGTGTGTGTGTGGTGTGTGTGTGTGTGTGTGTGTGTGCGTGTGCGTGCGTGCGTGTGTGTGTGTGTGTGTGTGTGTGTGTGTGTGTGTACACGGTGTCAAACCAAAGACGAGTCCATTACTTTTAGTCTTTGTTATTGTATATGTAAAGATAAAATTATGGTTTATAGTTCAATAATGTCTTTGGAAGTGATAAAATGGCCAAAACAATGCTATTTCCTGCTACTTTTCTTGTATTCTTTCTCATATTCATTCTAGTCTTCAAACAAAATAGCTCCAGTTTGATACCCTGTTTGTGTGTGTGTGTGTATAGCTTGTTCGCGTGTGTGTGTGGTCGTGTGTCAATCTAGTCTTCAAACAAAATAGCTCCAGTTTGATACCCTGTGTGTGTGTGTAGCTTTATGTGTGTGTGGTCGTGTGTGCTTGTCAATTTATGTGCATCAATGTATGTGTGTCAATGTGTGTGTGTGTGTAGCTTGTCAATTTATGTGCATCAATGTTGGTGTGTGTCAATGTGTGTGTGTGTGTAGCTTTTTGTGTGTGTGGTCGTGTGTGTGTGTGTGTGTAGCTTGTCAATTTATGTGCATCAATGTATGTGTGTCAATGTTGGTGTGTCTCAATGTGTGTGAGTGTGAGCGTGGAAGAGTGTGTCTGTGGCGAGAGAGAGTGAGTGAGTGAGTGAGTGAGTGAGTGAGTAAGTACGTACTATGGGTTAAGGACCGCGGTGATAAAATAAGACGATGTAGAACCCCGTCATCAACCTACCACAGAACAAATTATCACTTGGGTTTCGACAAAGTTCGGATGAAGGACATTGACCTCTTAACCTAGATGTTATAATTAACCCTTTCAAACTTCCGCGTACCCTATTGTGACCCTTGTTTTTCTTGTATTTCGGCTATCAAGAGTTGATTTTATTCAGCTTAGAAATAATTTGTGCAAGCCAAAAGCTTAACCCCTTCTGTACCGGTGACATCTTTGGAATTCTTTGCTAGCTTATATTCAGAAGGTTTTGTACAGCTTAAGAAGGATCTGTGATAGTTCGCAGTCCGTTGATTGCTGTATAAAAGCGTCTAATTGTATTTAGGGAAGAGTCAGTGAAAGATGAAAATGGAGAATTTCTAGTGAAACCAGTTGAAGTGAGGAAAAGATATGCCGAGTATTTTGAATCTTTGTTAAATACAAGAGATGGAAGAGAAGCAGTGATTGAAGCAGAGGTGGATGGAGATAGGTTACCCAGGCCACCCAGGTGGCAGGGAATGAATGAAAGGATTGAGGAAAATGAGGTGAAAGAAGCAGTGAAACAAATGAGAGCGGGAAAAGCAAAAGGTTTGGATGGTATTGCTGTGGAGTGTATAAAGAAGGGTGGAGATGTGATAATAGATTGGTTGGTGAGACTTTTCAATGTGTGCTTTGCTGTGTCAATGGTACCAATAGACTGGAAGAGTGCATGTATTGTGCCGTTGTACAAGGGGAAGGGAGATCGGCAGGAGTGTTCAAGTTATAGAGGTATTAGTTTATTGTCAGTGGTTGGAAAGCTGTATGGCAGGGTGTTGATAGAGAGGATAATAAAGTGTACGGAAGTTGCAATAGGAGAAGAACAGTGCGGTTTTAGGAGGGGAAGAGGGTGCGTGGATCAGATGTTTGCAGTAAGACAGTTATGCGAGAAGTATTTAGAGAAGCATAAGGAGATATTTTGGGCTTTTATGGACTTGGAAAAAGCGTATGATCGTGTGGACCGTGAAGCAATGTGGAAGGTGTTAAGGATTTATGAAATAGGAGGAAATTTGTAAGAAGCAGTTAAAAGTTTTTATGAAGGGAGCAGAGCATGTGTGAGAGTAGGAAATGGTGAGTTGAGTGAATGGTTTGAGGTAAAGGTAGGTTTGCGACAGGGTTGTGTAATGTCACCATGGCTGTTTAATATGTTTATGGATGGTGTGGTGAGGGAGGTGAAAAGGAGAACTATGGGAAGAGGATTGGGTTTAGTAGGAAAGAATGGTAGAGATTGGGAGTTGAATCAGTTGCTGTTCGCAGCAATTGGTGGCGGATTCTGATGAGAAACTGCAGCGGGTAGTCAAAGAGTTTGGTGTGGTTTGTGGAAGGAGGAAACTGAAGGTGAACGTCAATAAAAGTAAAGTAATGGTGTGTAATAGGGGAGAGCATAGGGTGAATCTAGATGTGAGGCTGGATGGGGAAATATTGGAACAAGTAGAGTGTTTTAAATATCTAGGAGGAACGATAAGCAGGAGTGGAGGTAAAACAGAGAGTGTGTGAAGGAAGGAAGGTTTTCGGAGCAATGGGAAGTATGTGGAAGACGAGAAATCTCGGAGTGAAAGTAAAAAGTGCACTGTATCAAGGAATTGTAGTGCCAACAGTGATGTATAGGGCTGAGACATGGGCTCTGAAGAAAAAGGAGAAAAGAGGGCTGGATGTGATGGAGATGAGCTGCTTGAGGAGTATGTGTGGAGTTACTCCTAGAGACAGATTGAGGAATGAAGAGATACGTAGGAGAGTGGGGCAGCAGGAACATTTGTCAGCCAGAGTGGACAGAAGGGTGCTGTGCTGGTATGGTCATGTTGAATGAATGGGAGATGAAAGGCTTACAAAGAGAATATGTGAGTCAGGTACAAGGGGAGTTAGAAGGGCAGGAAGACCCCCATTGAGATGGAGAGACTGTGTAAGAAAAGCTTTGGATGATAGAGGAATGACTATAGATCAGGCAGGGGAAGTGGTGGTGGACAGGAGTGAATGAAGAATGCTTGTGAATAGTTGAGTGAACACGTGGTCATTTGAAGTAAGGGGTCAGGCGCAAGTTGGACTAGATAATAGTCCATCAGGCGCCTGGCCCGGGGAGACGATTAATATGAAGGGTGCGCCTGGAAGTGTGGTGGGGGGGCTTGTGGCTTTTGCTCCGCTGCATGTCTGCCTGCCGAGATCGGAACCTCTCCGGGTGGTCGGGGCCCGGGGGAGTGCTGGAGCGACCTTGGTGACCCTGGTCTCTGGGTTTTCTCCTGGGTGACCTAGATGTGTGTGAGTTTGTGCTTTTTATCTGTGTTTATTTGTTGTTATATGTTGTTTTTGTGTTTTCCCTGTTCTTGCTCTGTCTTGAGTCGGCTACCCCCAAAATGGGGATTGGGCCTGAGCATATAGATAGATAGATAGATAGATAGAATTGTATGTAAAATAAAATTAAAAAGACGTCGCCCGTAGAGAAGGGGTTAACATTAAAATTACTCCTTTTATTCTACGAGGTTTATCCTAAGCTGTATAAAATCGCGTAATAGAATATAATGACAAATTGGCGTCATCGTACTGAATGGGTTACCCAGTATAATATTGCTGGTATTGGAACTATTCTATTAACCTCTTCTCCACGATGACGTAATATTTATAATATTCTGGTTAGCATTAGACGATTTCCTTTTGCTTATAATATACGTTCAGAAGTAAATTGGTAAAAAATGTCTCAATAAACACGAAAATTATGATATGACCTTCTTAAACAAAACAGAATCGCATAATATCCGACATAATGACCAGTTAAAGACGTGCCATGTTGCTGAAAGGGTTACAATACTGCTGTTATTAATATGAGTATACAACATATGATGCACGTATAATGGTAAGAAGATAAACGAATGATATGCGAACTGATCGTTAGTGAATTATTGTAAAACAAACTAATGCATCTGAGAATGAAAAAGATCAAATTATATATCATTCTATTATTAGTATTATTAGTTTTATTAGTTTTATGTTTTATTTATGTCAGCCTACAATGAAATATGACTTTTGTAATATATATTTGAATATTAGAATTGTAATATATATTTGAATATTAGAAAGGGAAGATACTATACAGTATATTTGATGTATAAAAGTGATGTTGTGGCACAGATATAGATACTATATTGAACAAGTATTTAATTCGTAAGGTAAGAGGATATAATAGGTATCCTCTATCCCCTAACTCTACCAACTTTCTGAAATTCTTTGACTATCTAAACTCTACAGTGGAACACATTCTATCCATTTCTCCTTTCTCAGAAATCTCCATCTTAGGAGATTTCAACGTTCACCACCGCCATTGGCTCTCCTCTCACACTACTGATCCACCTGGTGAACAAGCCTACGTCTTTTCTATCCTAAATGACCTAGAGCAGTTAGTTCAGCAACCCACCCGTATCCCGGATCGCATCGGAGATCGGCCCAACATTCTTGACTTGTTTCTAACTTCTAACCCTTCTTCTTATACTGTCGATCTTTTCTCTCCTCTGGGCTCCTCCGACCATAAACTTATCTCTGTCACCTGTCCTATCTCTCCAGTACAGCCACCCGATCCTCCTAGCCGGCGGCGCTTGTGGCACTTTGGCGCTGCCGACTGGGAGGCTCTTCGGCAGTACTTCTTTGATTTCCCATGGAATGATTTCTGCTTCCATGGCCGAGGACCCTCGGAGAGTGCTGAACGCATTACCGAGGTAATCCTATCGGGCATGGAAGCATACATTCCATTCTCTTTCTCTCAGACTAATGCTAAAAAATCTTGGTTTACTCATACCTGTTCTACTGCTGTCCGCAATAAGGAGGAAGCATTCAAACGGTACCGACGCCTTAAAACTCAAGACTCTCATTCTTCGTATGTTTCTGCCCGGAATCGAGCCAAATCTGTTCTTCGACTTGCCAAACACTCTTTCATCAATAATAAATGCACTGAACTATCCAACTCTAGCTCTTCCCAAGCTTTCTGGCATCTAGCCAAATACCTCTCCAACAATTTCTCTTCCTCGTCTTTCCCTCCCCTTTCCCACTCTGATGGCACAACCATCACTTCTTCCTCTGACAAAGCTAAACTCTTCGCTCAAACTTTTGCTAGAAACTCCACCTTGGATGATTCCGGTGCTATTCCTCCCTCTCCGCCCTCCTCTCTCTTACTTATGCCTAATATCCTAATCTCTTCTAAAGATGTACTTTCTACCCTCTCTGGGCTTAACACTAATAAGGCGTACGGTCCGGACGGTGTTCCTCCTGTTGTTCTCAAAAACTGTGCTTCCGTGCTGACTCCCTGCCTAGGCAAACTCTTTCGTCTCTGTCTATCCTCTAACATCTTCCCTTCATGCTGGAAGTTTGCTCACATTCAACCTGTCCCAAAGAAGGGTGACCGCTCTCAACCCTCCAACTATCGTCCAATTGCTCTTATCTCTTGTCTTTCTAAAGTTTTTGAAACTATTCTTGCTTCCAAATTTCTTAAGCATTTATCTTCTCATAATCTGCTCTATGAGCAGAAGGATGGAGTGAGGAAGTACATGAACGAAGGCGGTGCTGGTTGGGGGGAGGGGCGTCGACTGACTGGGGACAGAGGTGCATGGGGGCGGTTCGTTCGTGGCCACACCTTCGGGGATCACGGCGTCAGGCAATAGATAGATAGATAGATAATCTGCTCTCAGATCGCCAGTATGGCTTCCTTAAGGGTCGCTCTACTGGTGATCTTCTTTCATATCTTACTAACTCTTGGTCATCCTCCTTTCGGGACTTCGGTGAGACTTTTTTTATTGCACTAGACATATCGAAAGCCTTCGATAGAGTCTGGCATAAATCTTTAATTTCTAAACTACCCTCCTTCGGTTTCTATCCCTCCCTCTGTGCCTTTGTCTCTAATTTCCTTTCCGGCCATTCCATAGCCGCGGTTGTGGACGGCCATTGTTCACTTCCTCACCCTATAAACTCCGGTGTTCCTCAGGGCTCTGTCCTATCTCCTATTCTCTTTCTAATTTTTATAAATGATCTTAACTGTACCTTAATTCCCATCCATTCATACGCAGACGACTCAACCTTACACTACTCCATTAGTTTTTCAGAACGCCCCAGCCAGCAATCCCTCAACGACAAACTTAATGAAGCCATAGAACTCTTAAATTCTGATCTAAATACTATTTCCAATTGGGGCAGAGAAACCTTGTTAACTTTAATGCTTCCAAAACCCAATTTCTCGATCTATCTACCCGTCAGGATCTCCCAGCGGACTATCCCTTATTCTTCAACAATACAAAAATCAACCCTTCATCTTCTCTCAATATTCTTGGTGTCTCTTTTTCTTCTGCTCTCATTTGGAAGGACCATATTACCAGTCTTGCTAAGGCAGCCTCCCAGAAGCTGGGTGTGCTCAACCGCCTTAGGGGGTTCTTTTCCCCTGCACAGCTTCTTGCTCTGTACAGGGGCATAGTGCGCCCTTGTATTGAGTATTGTTCACATGTGTGGGGAGGTTCCTCTCACACCGCTCTCCTAGACAAAGTTGAAAGGAAGGCCTTTCGTATCATTAACTCCCGTCCACTCACCAACTCTCTGCAATCTCTCTCTCTCCGCCGCAATGTTGCATCTCTCTCGCTATTCTATCGCTACTATAATAATCAGTGTTCCTCAGAGCTATCCCAGTGCATACCACCTCCTTTACGTAGGGCACGTGGTACCCGTCTTGCAACTCAATCCCACCCTACTCTGTGCAACTCTCCAACCCAAGAGTGAAACGTTACTCTCAAACTTTCTTCTACTCAACAGCTGAGCTCTGGAACTCTCTCCCAGAATCAGTCTTTCCCTCTTCCTATGACTTAAATTGCTTCAAACTCAGTGTGTCCAGGCATTTTGGCTCGAACGTCCCTTGATTTTGGCCCTGTCACTCTTTCAACTATGGGGGAGGCACTCGCTATAGGCAGTTATGCCTTTTGCCTCCCTCAATCACATAGAACAAAAAAAAAAAAAAAAAAAAATGGCAAAATGTGAAATAGATGAGAGATTGGGTAATATCTATTCATGGATATATAGAAAATAATATTGTTTTTGACAATATATAGCAAATTTATATATACTGTATATTCATGATTTGACATTAAGCCTCATATGCAGCAGAATAGATAGCGATACATTTTAAACCAATCAAAAAAGTAAAGTTCAGGGGCATAATTATGGTAGAACAGCACGTAGCCTAGGCGTTCATCTCCGTCCCACTAGAGCCTGTCTTTATAACCAAATACATGAGCTACTGCATTATTGGGGTTTACCACAGTTTACTTCCCAAGAGGGGACATCACAACTGCCCACTAACACTAGGTAACTAAATTACTGTTGAACAGAGGCATTGGGTGTTCGGAGGCCGCCCATCCATTTCGTTCTGCCCAGGAATCGAAACTGGGACCTCTCGGTTGTGAGCCTAGCGTGCTAACCACTGCACCAAAGGTCACCCATCGAATGAGTGGGTAAAAATATATATACAAACATGATGGACAAAGAGCAATAAATACATAAATACATCAATATATATATATACGGTATCTGTGTGTGTGTGTGTGCGTGTAGTTTATATGAAGTACCTTGGTCACTGATTATAGACTATGGTACCTTATGTAGGAACACATTCACACACACGCACACGTGCGCTTATTAACCTACATGCATACATACATACATAAATGTGCAGACTCGTATTATGAAGTTGACAGAATACACATCATATTATATGGGTGTAATCTAACATATGATCACAACATATTAACTCATGCGTGTGTCCGAACATGCTAGCATGACGTGTCTGCACATGGATGTATGTATGTTATTCACTTGCTTGTTCGTCAAGGGGAATCCACGCAATGCGAGCTAAGCTCATATTATCGCGCCTCCTTAACTGGGAATGTATTGCGTGAAATGCATGTTAAGCGGTTATATATCGTTGGAATGGCTGTGGATGTGTGTGTAATCTGTATTTTAGCCAATTGACGACATCTGGAAACAAGGCTTAGGGTTAATCTGTACGGTACCATTCTTACTACGGTACCAGTCTCACCCGAAGGCTTAGGTTGACCAGTAAGATACCCACCTCACCTTGTAACCGATCACCAACCCCAGATGGGACGTCACAACTTCGTCCACATATACCAGGTTCCTATTTATACTGCTAGGTGAACAGAGGCTACACCGTTAGGAGACTTGCCCAAATGTCTCTTTCCCGCCCGGGTCTCGAACCCGGGACCTTCTGGTTGTGAGCCAGACGCGCTATCACTTACGCCACGGGGAGGTGTAATTGTGTGTGTGTGTTGGAGGGGGGAGGCAGGAGGCAGGAGGGTGGAGATAAAGAAGTATGGAGGGGTATAGAGATGATAGGTGAGAGGCCTGCTATCAGTGTCTGGGGTATGGTAGAGTACAAAGGAAATCAAGCAACAACAGGTCTAGTGACTCTTCTAAGCGCTTATGCTTGTCCTCCAAAACACTGAGGATCAAGTGTCCAAACAGTGGTTTAGAGTGGGTAAGGGGACATTGGAAAGGGAACTACTGCCCTGGAAATAATGTCCGTGGCAGGATTAAGAAGTTAGTAGGGGACAGATGGGTTAATAACTTAGGGGAGGATAAAATAAAGTTATTAATTTACAAACGCAGTCAGTCGCGGGTTTGATGCGAGATATTTGTCTAGGCGAAGTTTAAATGAATCAACGGTGCTGCAGTCTATAACATCTCGGGGAAGTCCATTCCATAAGTTGACAACTCGGTTGAAGAAGACATTTTTAGCTTCGAGTGTGTGTGTGTGTGTGTGTGTGTGTGTGTGTGTGTGTGTGTGTGTGTGTGTGTGTGTGTGTGTGTGTGTGTGTGTGTGTGTGTGTGTTTTACTCAGTTACTTGTTCGTCAAGGGGAATCCACGCAATGCGAGCTAAGCTCATTATTATCGCGCCTCCTTAACTGGGAATGTATTGCGTGAAATGCATGTTAAGTTTTTATGTACTGTTGGAATGGCTGTGGATGTGTGTGTAGTCTGTATTTTAGCCAATTGGCGACATTGGAAACGAAGGCTTAGGGTGGATCTGTATGGTACCATTCTCACTATAGACGGTACCGTCTCGCCCGAAGGCTTAGGTAGCCATCAGCTTAGGTGAACCATATGATACCCATCTCGCCTTGTACCATTTTTGCCAACCCAGATGGGACGTCACAACGTCGTCCACTTATTCCAGGTACCTATTTACAGCTTGGTGAACTGAGGCTAACACATGAAAGGAGACAAGCCCAATTTGTCTCGCCCGGTCTGGGATTGAACCCCCGACCCCCGTGTGTGAGACGAGAGCGCCTACTAGGTTCCGGGGTGTGTGTGTGTGTGTGTTGTGTGTGTGTGTGTGTGTGTGTGTGTGTGTGTGTGTGTGTGTGTGTGTGTGTGTGTGTGTGTGTGTGTGTGTGTGTGTGTTTGTGTGTGTGTGTGTGTGTGGTGTGTGTGTGTGTGTGTGTTTGTGTGTGTGTGGTGTGGGTGTGTGTGTGGGGTGTGGGTGTGTGTGTTTGTGTGTGTGTGTGTGTGTGTGTGTGTGGTGTGTGTTGTGTGTGTGGTGTGTGTGTGTGTGTGTGTGTGTGTGTGTGTGTGTGTGTGTGTGTGTGTGTGTGTGAAAGAGTGGGGAGGGGAGGCAGGAGGGGGCAGATAAAGAAGTATGGAGGGCAATAGAGATGATAGGTGAGAGGCCTGCTATCAGTGTCTGGGGTCAACTTTCTAAACTATGAGGCATCAATGGGGTATGAGAGAGAGAGAGAGAGAGTAAGAGCAAGAGTGAGAGTGAGTGAAAGAGAGGGACAGGGGAGGTATACACAGCTATCAGTTTGGGCCATTGACCTCACTTGCAAAACGTTGTCTTAATTATGGGGGAGCTGAATATTATGAAACACCTTGAATGGTTCGTACAGTCATGCTGCATCTATATTTGTATTCAATAGTTCGATTAAGCAACACTTTCAAAACCAATATTAATTAATGACAATATTTTTGTTTATATGTTAACTATTTTGTATCTGTCAATAGTTTCCATGATAGTTACAATCTGATATAAACCCTATTCTTACAGGATACAGGAATATATTTTAATTGTTACTTTAATAATAAGCAGGTTATATTACACACACACACACACACACACACACACACACACACACACACACACACACACACTATATCTGAAGTTGACAAATTGCACATCATATGCTTAGGTCTCTAATCTAAAAAAATATCTTAAAATGTATTCATTTATGTGTTCGATCACGCAAACGTTCGTGCGACAACAGATGTACAGCATGTAATGTATGTGCAAGGAAGAGTGTGTTCATTAATTACAATGTGAGTTTGTGTGTGAGTGTGTGTGTATAGTGTATTTTACTGTATTGTGAACGTATAAATAGACGTTCCTGCATATATCTGCATGTGAAGATCCGTGTGTAATGATAGACCATTTTAGTTCACACACACACACACACACACACACACACACACACACACACACACACATTTACACGGTGGCCGAGCGCGCTTAGTACTCTGTATTGGGAGCGCTAGCTCTGGTGTCGGGGGTTCAATCCCAGGCGCCGGCAGGGGAAGTTCTCTCAAAAACTTTCCCTGGCCGTGAAGGCAAGTTGGGCGGATCGTCTCGGGGACACAAAGTTCTGCCCACGTCCTACTCCTTGGGAGTATGTAGGCGCGCGTTAGCTGCACAGTCTGTGATCATTAGGATAAGATCTAGGTTAAGTTTTGTATTCACTGCCGGCTTGAAATAAACCGATTATTATTATTATTATTACACACACACATACATACACTTACACAGAGTTGCCCTTCTAATTTTGCAGTTACCTATGGATGCATACTGTATATTCCAAATGCAAAAAGGTTATTAAGCACTACTCCCTTAACCTCCCTCTCCCTCTCCCCTCCTTCACGAGTATTACATACCCCCCCTACCCCCTCCCCCAGGTGTGTAATAGATAGTCATGACCCCTTCAGAAATTAAGATCTAGCCCGAGTTTCGTGGTACAGGGGTGAGGCGTTATCACAGGAGGCGTGGGTTGGGGGTTGGGGACTTTAAGAGGGAGGTATACAGTCGCTTTTTCTGGACCCCTTTCGCCCTCGTATTTACCACCATTAGTTTTGACATTTTAAGACGTTGGTTCCATTAGTTTGGCAATTTTAGACGTTTCAACTGATTTCTTTGTCATTATTAAGACCTTTCGTGACATTTAGGTTTCGAATTTCCTGGCGAGCGATAGCGAGCCTGTACTGTTAGGAGGAATCGGCCTTCAGCCGGGACATGTTTCTACCGAAAAATGTACAAATTTATCTTGAAAGGGGGTCTAGGGTTTTTTTTTTTAAGCTTGATGGAGATCTAGCTAGGAAACTCAAAAATAAGTTACTTAATAAATAAATAGAACCAAAGAACAAGCACTATCCCCTTAAGGGTCTGGGGTGTGGAAGGCCAACATAGTTTGACGTAAGGTTTATGGGGAAGTAACGAGGCCAAATGTATGCAGAATAATAAGAACCAAACACAAATGTATGCAGAATAATAAGAACCAAACACAAATGTATGCAGAATAATAAGAACCAAACACAAATCATTACATAAGTTGTTATCACAGGAACTGAGGCTTGGTTGTGACAATTCAGTTAGTTGACGTAGTAGTTGTTGTTGTTGCTGTTCCCCAAGCTGCCTGGCCGAACAGCCCCAAGACCCCGAGCAAGGCCAAGGCCATATCCGAGCGCCCCCACAGAACCCTCCCTGCCGACCACAATAAAGCCTGGGTGACCGAAGCCACTCCATGGCGGGGAGCTGAGGAGGGTGAGGAAACGCCCGGGAAACCAAAGCCCCACCCAGGGCCCTGTGCCCCTCAGCAATTGTGAAGAGAAAGTTGAGGGGTAAAGGAAAAATGTGACGCTTTGGCTTCCAATCTTGGTAGATTGGGAGGTCAATCCACGGAAGAGACGCCGTCACTTGAGATCTAGAAAATATATAAGGAAAGGGAACAGTCAGAGTAAGCTATGGGTATAGGTAGGTTCACACATAGGCGAGTCGGAGCGCAACTCCAACGCGAGTGATGATTTTTTTGCACTCGCCAATGATTATCCCAAATTCGCCGACACTCGCCGACACTCGCACAGACTCGCGTGGACTCGCGGTGGACCGCGTAGACTCGCGAACACGGCCAAAATTTTTGTGCAGACACAAAAATTGGAGAGTCAAGTGCGAGTAGGACGCCGACTCGCGTTGACTCGCGTAGACTCGCGTAAACTCGTGTAAACTCCTGTAGACTCGTGTGACACTCCTGTAGACTCGCATGACAGTCACGTTGTACTATTTAGAAATTTGATGATCGCGAGTCTACATGAGTGTCACGTGAGTCTACATGAGTGTCACACGAGTCTACATGAGTGTCACACGAGTCTGTTTATATTATCAACAAAAATCGTAGCAGCGAAACGACTGCACCTACGGCTTTCATATTTTTACCACATGTACCTTACCCTTTTGGCTACCCACAAAAAAAATCCCAAATTCCTCCTCCCACCCACTCGATGACTGTCGGTCCCGTCAGAAGGAAAAAATAGGAAAATCTGTGGCGGCGAAATGACTGCACCAATCGGTTCCATATTTGTGTGACAAGTCCCTTACCCTTCTGCCTTCCCCCCACCACACCCCCAACCGCCTCCCACCACCCACTTCAAGCGTATCCGTACGAAGATAAGGAAAAAAAGGAAAATCTGTGGCGGCGAAACGACTGCACCAATCGGTTCCATATTTGTGTGACAAGTCCCTTACCCTTCTGCCTTCCCCCCACCACACCCCCAACCGCCTCCCACCATCCACTTCCAGCGTATCCGTACGAAGATAAGGAAAAAAAGGAAAATCCGTGGTTGCGAAACTACCTTACCAATCGGCTTCATATTTGTAACATGAGTCAATTACGCTTCTACCTTCCCCACACCATCCCCCAAACCACCCTCCCACCACCCTCCTACCCATACATAATAATAATGATGTGGAATATATGCAAAGGATAATTATATGATGACAAATAATAATATACAGATTGATATCCAACATGAAATATAAATAAATACAAGATATAAATTAAATAGAATATACACTCCTGTTAACTTCCTGTAGACTCGCGTTCATCTCTTGTAAACACGTGTAAACTCATGTAAACTCCTGTGACACTCATGTAGACTCGAATAGTACTATTCGTACCCTGGAATTTGACCGTTATTTTTCAAATTTTGGCGGTGCCTGTTGAGGTCGTGTTAAACTCGCCAACACTCGCGTAAACTCGTGTAAACTCGTGTTAAATTCGTGTTCTATGCGTGTTTACTCGCATCAGCTGCTACTCGCGTTGGGTTCGGGCTCCATCAACGGCGATTTGCGGCGAGTGTGACTCGCGTTGGCCTCGCCCTCCGACTCGCCTATGTGTGAACCTACCTTATGGCAGAGATCGCTCAGTTCTCACTCTGATAGACCAGCCCATCACCAGAGTTGACGTAGTTATTCAGAATGGATCATGATTACATTATTGAAATGTTTGTGGACGTACAAAAATGCAAGTAATGGGCGCTCTTCTATAAATCTAAAATGTCTTGCTTGAGAATGGGTAAGGGGTGGGACCTTCTGTATTTGTTTTAAATTGAATGTAAGATTTTGTTCAGATACAGAGCTGGAACTTTGCATCAATGTATCGTTGATAAAATCTAGAGTAAAATAGCAAGTCATATATTCTCTGGCCATATAGGTGCATATTCATGACTCATCGACACAAATATTACGTCCATAGTATACTCAATATATGAATACTTAATCATGTATGAGTGTGATTAATATTTGTTCTAACTTATGAACAAAACTATGTTGCCTCCATTCCCCATTAGATGACAGCATTAGCATTATATTAAAGTCACAGCTGTTTGTGTTATTTAATAAAGTATTCACACGTCGCTCTCGCAGGTTTTAAATATCTCCGGACATATCGATTTGACCAACGCTATAATTATGTAGTGACAGAAAGGGAAGGGATGCATTTTGTTGACGGTTTGATTATGGTAAGAATAATGTGTAGCAGCAGAGACATGTAAGCCACCGATCATATATTCCTGGCAGTTTTGTTGTGGGTTCTAACTCCTGATCCTCTGGTATGCCGTGCAAAGCTATAACAACTGAGCCATGACTTTTTAATGGGAGACTTGCATATATTTGTTTATTTTTGTATTTGAATTATATTGTTATTTTTCAGTTTCCTTCCTAGATCTTCATCAAGAAAATAACCCCAATTTGGCAGAAGGCCGGTTCGCTTAGTTTGAAGGCTCCCTATCGCTCGCCAGGGAAAAGCCGACAATTAGATGGCAGGACAGTTATTAAAAATCACCAAGCTATCCATTCACTATATATTTATCTATTAATATATTTATATATATTACAGTATATGTATTTATTTATATTTTTTTTTTTTTCGTAGACCTCCACCAAGCTTTAAGAAAATTACCCAAAAACCCCCCTTAGAGATAAATTTGTGCATTTTTCGGTAGAAAAAGGCCCAGGTTGAAGGCCGATTCCTCCTATATTGCAGGCTCGCTATAGCTCGCCAGGAAACAAAATCGGGACCTACTGTAAATGGCATGAAAGTTCTTAAAATCGCCAAGCTAATGGGGTGAATTTCTTAAATGTCAAAACTTAATGGAGCTAAGCATGAGAGAGAAGGGGGTCCTGTCCCCCCCCCCCCCATAAGTTGATATGCATGTGACCATCATAAGTAAATTTAGTATATTTGTCAGCTTTGTGAATTTTGATATAAGGGACAAATTAAGGGGAGATGGGTCGTTTTTCTGGACACCTTTCTCCCTCATGTTTAACCCCATTAGTTTTCAGATTTTAATACGTTCGGCCCATTAGTTTGGCGATTTTGAGATCTTTCGCCCTATTTCTTTGTCAATATAAAGACCTTTCGTGCAATTTAGGTGTCGATTTTCTCCTGGCGAGCGAAAGCGAGCCTCTAATTTAGGAAAACAAAAATTCTACCGAAAAACGTACAAATATATCTTGAAGGGGGATCCTGGGGTTATTTTTTAAAGTTTGATGGAGGTCTAGGGAGGAAACTAGAAAATTGATAAATATATGAAAAAATTGACAACAAAATTAACCATCTTTCTTATCATTCTCTTTCTTTTACAGTGTGTGGGCGAGGATGTGTAGAGATAGCGACGACCCTCCACATTCAACAAGGACTTTATTAAGGTACATTTTTAATATTTTTTGTGAGCTTTAGATCTAAAGTAATGATATGATATTTTCCAATTATTTCTTCCCATTGTATACTTGTAGGAACATTATAGGTTAGTGTCAATTCAACAAAGGGAATAATTGAATATATTGGGTATGGTTAATATAATACATTATAGAGTATGAATTAACCCTTTCTGTACCAGCGACGTGTGTTATAGTGTATTATAGCTACATTTAGACTAATTTATGCAGCTCAGGAAGGATTTTTGGTAGCTAAAAGGGTTGATTGAGATAGTAAGAAGCCTTATTATTGCTAGATATCCTTCCTAAAGTTCATTAAATCGATTAATAGTAGCCAGAAAAGTATTTAATCAGCAAAATTAAATGTGTTCCCATTTCTGAGATTACCCTGGTGATGAAAACAAGAAGGGTTAAATGGTAGGGTAAGCCTGTAGTGACAAGACGTGGGAAGTGGGGAGGGATGAGATAACAGGGCAGGGCCTGAAAGGATTGTGCTTAGTAGAGAGGCTATACTGTGTGTTAACGGCAAGGAATGTGTATTATTCGTAATTAGCATCACACGTACTGTACTTCAAAGTATATAACAAACTTCCAAACATGTCTTGTTTAATTTGGATATATTTATTTATTTATTTATTATTAATTTCATTAATCGAGTTTTTAAGTAAAGTTGGTTAGTGGAGAGAACATAATAATTTCAATGCTTCAACTTTACTT
>CM064519.1:47715719-47722629 GCA_032716605.1 Paralithodes platypus | reverse complement strand
TTAATAGCGAATTTGAATGTTGGTGATGAATTCAGTAACAGCGACCATCGTACAATAACTTTCACTTTAAAGTTTACTAGGAACGAACCAAATAGCAGCATCGAAAAAGTCCCTAATTTCAAGAAAGCAAACTTCCATAAACTTAGAGCTATGTTTAAAGAAACTGACTGGAGCTTTTTAATTAACAATAACGACATAAATACATCCTGGGAATTATTCGAAACCACTTACCTAAAAGCAGTGCAGGACTGCGTACCATCGAAAATACGGCAGTCCAGGCCTAAATAATAAGCCCAAGTGGTGGAATAAAGATATTTCAAACTGTCTGCTTGCTAAAAAGTTTGCTAATGATAGATTAAAATCCATACAAAATGACGAAGAACGGGTGAAATTTATAGAGCTACGACACAAAGCCAAAAAGTTAATTAAGCAAAGTAAAAAGACCCTGGAGTTACATGTTGCGAATCAAAGTAAAACAAACCCGAAAGAATTCTATAGTTATATCAGAAAGAAAAAAGTAGTTACTTCAACTGTTGGACCGTTAGTCGATGAAAATGGAGAATACACCAAACACGAAGTACAAATGAGTAATGCCTTCAATACCTTCTTTGCATCAGTTTTTACAACGGAAGACCTCAGTGATATCCCTACACCATCGCCGATTCAGATTGATAATTCAGATGTTCTAAGCAATATCACTGTTACAGAGAGAGAAGTATTGAATTGTTTAGATAAACTCAAGGTAAATAAAACGCCTGGACCTGATAAAATCTCACCTAGAGTCCTAAAGGAAGCTAAGGATGAGCTCTCCAAACCATTGACATTGCTATTTAATAAATCCTTGCGGTCTGGAAATATGCCTGATCAGTGGAAGCTAGCCAACGTAACACTGATATTAAAAAAAAGGCAGCAAATCCCTACCCAGTAACTATCGTCCAATTAGCTTAACCTCAGTTGTATTTAAATGTTAGAAACACTCATAAAAGACAAACTCGTAAATCACTTAGAGGAAAATAACATACTTAAAGATACTCAACACGGCTTTCGTAAAAAAACGTTCCTGTTTAACAAACCTCTTAGACTTCTTCCACGATATCCTCAACCTCTACGATGAGAGTAAAGCTGTAGATATTATATACCTTGATTTTCAAAAGGCCTTTGACAAAGTTCCCCACAAAACGTTTACTGCTAAAACTAAAAGCGCATGGAATACAAGATGGTGTGTTGAAATGGATAGAAAATTGGCTCAGCGACAGAAAGCAAAGAGTAGTCATAAACGGTAAGGCATCTAAATAGAGCAATGTAAGTAGCGGGGTACCCCAGGGATCGGTACTAGGACCAATTCTCTTTCTAATTTACATCAACGACATAGATGAGGGTCTCACCTGTACAATCTCAAAATTTGCTGACGATACAAAAATTGCAAATAGCGTACTCTCAAAAGAACAAGTTGACAATATGCAACACAATCTAGATAAGTTGTCATGTTGGGCCCAAATTTGGCAAATGGGAGTTTCAATGCTGATAAATGTAAATTACTACATATCGGATACCAAAATGAGAAAAGCAAACTATTTGATGAATGGCACTCAGCTTAAGAATGTAAACAGAGAAACCGATCTGGGAGTAACAATATCAAGTAACCTAAAACCGAGTCAACAATGTTCAGAAGTTGTTAAGAAGGCAAACAAAATAATTGGCTTTATAGGCAAGTCATTTGAGCATAAATCCAAAGACGTTATCCTAACCCTTTACAATTCCTTAGTCCGCCCTCTTCTTGAATACTGCGTTCAATCCTGGTGCACTTATTACCAAAAAGATATAGACAAGCTAGAACGAGTTCAATGTAGAGTTACCAAAATGATACCTAACCTAAAGAACAAACCATACGAGGAGCGTCTTAGAGAATTAGATTATTTCCTTTAACCCAGCGCAGATTAAGAGGTGACTTAATTCAAGTGTTCAAAATCATCAAAGGCATTGACAATATGAACAGTAGTAAGTACTTCACTATCGACCAATCTAATTACACGCGGGGAAACGGTTGCAAAATTATTGGTAAATCTTTTAACTCACACGAAGCTAAAAATTTCTTCTTCAACCGAGTTGTCAACTTATGGAATGGGCTTCCCCGAGATGTCATAGACTGCAGCACCGTTGATTCATTTAAACTCCGCTTAGACAAATATCTCGCATCAAACCCGCGACTGACTGCGTTTGTAAATGAATAACTTTATTTTATCCTCCCCTCAGTTACTAACCCATCTGTCCCCTACTAACTTCCTAATCCTGCCACGGACATTAGTTCCAGGGCAGTAGTTCCCTTTCCAATGTTCCCTTACCCACTCTAAACCACTGTTTGGACACTTGATCCTCAGTGTTTTGGAGGACAAGCAGCCTAGAAGGGTCACTAGAACTGTTGTTGCTTGATTTCCTTTGTACTCCTTCGTACTAGAATTAAGTCCTGACCATCTAGCTGGGATCGTAAGGTCTGTGTGGTCAGTGTATCTATATAAATCTATATATAAATATCTCATGCATGTGTCCTTTTTTTTTTTTTTTTTTTGCGAGCCAATAATAATGAATTTCTGGCTTCGCAGAAAACATCCATATACCAAAATTTGTATTTGTAATAAATATGTATGTCTAGTTTTAACCATTTTATTATTTTTATATATTTAATTGACACCTGAAATTGGACGAAGCGTCTAAAAGTTTCCAACTAAAAAGGGCGACAATTATAATTATATATGGCTGAATGGTGCCGAATGGATAATGGCTGGGTTGGTGTTTCGTTAACCTAGCGGCTGCAACAATCCTCTCGAGAGGTTTTACTGGTGGGCTGCAACTCTCCTTTCCGAAGAAGATATGTCAAACACGTACCAAAACACTCCAAATGACAAAAACAAGAAGTGTGACTGTCAGGATTTATGAGGTGAGCTTCCAATGACATTTACTGCCCACCATCTTGCCTCCATCCTGCTCCTCCATTTCCTTCCTCCAAAAGACCAATACGCACGGCTGCTCGTTCCCCGATTTAGCGCCACATATTCAACTACGGACCATGGCAACACCTCAACCAGGCATCTTTTGGGTATTCATATACAGTATATATGGTTGGATGCGAAATTAAAATTCCTACAGGATGGGGTGGTTTTCGTTGCGTTTTGGAAGATTCGACAAATCGGCCTAGGTTTAGCACATGGCAATGGTGAGTCCTAGAGGGGTCTAGCAGCCCTCAGGTTAAGAAGAATGGTTGTTTTGTCTGTTCCTCCAGTTCCTCATGTTTAGCCACATTACTTTTCAGATATTTAGACGTTCGGCCCATTATTTTGGTGATTTTAAGACATTTCACCCCATTTCTTTGTCAATATTAAGACCTTTCGTACCATTTAGGTGTCGATATTGACCTGGCGAGCGATAGTGAGCTTGTAATTTAGGAGGAACTGGCCTTAGGCCAGGACGTTTTTCTACCGAAAACTTTGCAAAATGATTTATAAGAAGGCTCTTGGGGATGTTGTTGCTTGATGGAGGTCTAGCGAGGAAACAAAAAATAAAATAAAATAAATATATACAGTATATCGACCAATAAGAATACCCTTCCCCCTTAATACTTCTCTGAATGTATGAAGTGTACCTCAAAACGTTGTAATAATCCGCACGTAACTGTTCTCTTGGGACTGGGAGATGGAGGGGCTGATGCCTTTATATCAACCCCTTTTGTACCGGCGACGTCTTTCTAATTTGATTGTAGCTATATTTAGGCGATTTTTTGCAGTTTAAGAAAGATCTGTGGTAGTAAGAAGCCTGTTAATTGCTGGAGGACTTTTTAAAACTGAATAAACTCGTCTGATAGTAGCCAGCATAAAGTTAAATGATGGCACCGGTACGGATCAAACGGGTTAATTACAAAAATATAATCCGGACTAGAAATGGACATCAACATTTAGTATGCAGCACACGAAGATGATCATTACATATACAACATAAATTAAGAATTATTATTTTATAAAGACTATTGGTGGGAGATAGTTTAGTACACCACCAATTAAACATCAATTAACATCTCTGATAATATATTGCAGAACTCTGACTGACATGCATAGGACAAATAGCCTAAACCTTGCTATATATTAAGTTATAACATTTTCTATCAAGGTTAATATTTAGGTAATCTCTAATGTGCGCTAACCTACTTTTTGTCTTGACCTTTATCACTGGGAACATGAAAATACTTAACAAATACTTAACAAATACTTAAACAAGCCTTACTCGAGCTTGAATGCGAGAGAAAGCTGATATTTCTGGTTGTTTCTGAAAAAAGGTAATATGCTGATGAACAGACTTGCTGGTGTTCTAGTCAACACGACATAAGCAGAAACTATTAAACTATGAGAAAGAGAGAGAGAGAGAGAGAGAGAGAGAGAGAGAGAGAGAGAGATTTACATAGATACACAGATCTTACGATCCCTGCGAGGTGGCCAGGATTTAATCATAGTAGAGATAGCAACCCTAAGAGAAAGTGGAAGGAAAGGATAGCAAATATGAAGGATGAGAGGAGAGAGAGAGTTAAGAAAGATTGTTTTTTAATGCCACATCAAACGGTATAATTCTAATAAACACTGAGAGGTAATCGCAGCTGTGGGCCATGCATGGCAAGAGACACGAGCATATAAAAACCCCGAACGTAACTCTGTGAAACCCCATCATCATCCAGGCTCTGAGCGTTAATTTACGAAGTGCTTCATTCACTTAGACCCGCCCAGCCCGTCCCGCAGGCCCTTGTAAACAACAGTATGAAGTGTGGTTTAACCCCTTCTGTACCGGCGACGTCTTGTTAATTTCATTCTTGCTATCTTTAGACGATTTTGTGCACTTTAAGAGGGATCTGTGGTAGTAAAATGGGTTAAGTGAGATAGTTCGAAACTTGTGAATTGCTGGAGGCTCTTCTAAAACTGAATAATATCGCCCAATTGTAGCTAGAATAAAGTTAAAAGGACATCACCAGTACTGAATGGGTTAAGGGTGCCCACTTCGTTTTTTTTTCTTTCTCTCTCTCCCTCTGTCTCTGGCTTGTATCAATTTCACTTCTCTCTCTCACACACTCACTCACTCCCGACAACATGCCAAAACCGCTTCAAAATTCTTGCTATTGACGAGGAAGAGGAAACGGAAGAAGTTCGGCTTGTGGGCGACTCCATGGTCCGTGGCCAATTAACCGAGTTCTGCGCCAGGGCACCCAGGACCAGAAAGCGATTTTGTATCCCAGGTGGCGGCGTGGAAGACATTGTTGCGGCTGTGGAAGAGGTTTCCAGGCTCGCCCCCGCAAGCACCACGTACGTCATCCACGTTGGATCTAACGATGTCCAACGGACGCGGTCAGAGGAACTACTTTGCAAGTACCGGCGGCTGATCAGGTCCTTCAAGGAAAAATCTAATAGAATCTTAATTTCAGGAATTGTTCCCCGGATTGATGTAGAAAACCGATTCTACAACATAGCTACCAGTACAAATCGCCGACTAGCCAAACTCTGCAGGGAGGAGGACATCGGCTTTGTTGACACGTGGGATCATTTTTACTATGATAAATCTTTGTTTTCAGGAGATGGTGTACATCTCAATGAAGTAGGAGCTGCACGTCTTGGTCGTCTGCTGAACGATGCAGTCAAGGATTTCCGTTCAAAAAACGGGGTCAACCGGGGGTACCCAGACAGGGTAGTGTAAGTCAATTACGAACTGAAAATTCAGACAATGCACAATCAGTAACATCCAAATCTAATACTCTTAAGGTGTTTTATGTAAATGCTCATAGCATACTCAATAAATTTTCAGATCTAGAGGAAATCGTGTTTACAGAACATTATGATATAATAGGCATTACAGAATCTTGGTTAAATACGGAAGACAGAGACTTTTTAGCCGAATATACGCTTCCTGGTTATACAATGTTTGAGAAAAGTCTGATCAATAGAAATGGAGGAAGAGTTCTTTTTTTTATAAAGGAGAGTATTAATCCCATCTTAATGTCAAAACCTCAAATTGCGAATATAGACATATCTTACGTACCATTAAATAATAAACGAGGAACTAAAATAACACTAGCTTTATTATACAGACCCCCAGCTCAATCAGTGCAAACTGACAGTGAAATTTATGAACAAATTGCAGAAATAACTAACATACAAGATACCGTAATTCTTGGCGATTTCAACTTACCTGTGACTAAATGGGGCGATATTCTTACTTCACACTCTGGACACGATCTCTATGCTAACTTGCAAGAGAGTTCACTTTTTCAATTTGTACAATCTCCGACCCGTGGTAATAATGTGCTTGACCTTGTACTCGCAACAAAAGAAGAATTAATAGAGAATTTGAATGTTGGTGATGAATTCAGTAACAGCGACCATCGTACGATAACTTTCACTTTAAAGTTTACTAGTAACAAATCAAATAGCAGCATTGAGAAAGTCCCTAATTTCAAGAAAGCAAATTTTCATAAACTTAAATCAAAGCTTAAAGAAACTGACTGGAGCTTTCTGACTAACAATAACGACATAAATACATCTTGGGAGTGTTTCACAACCACTTACCTTAAGGAAGTGCAAGACTGCATACCATCGAATATACGGCGTCCAGGCCATAATGATAAGCCCAAATGGTGGAATAAAGATGTTTCAGACTGTCTGCTTGCTAAAAAATTTGCTAATGATAGATTAAAATCCTCACAAAATGACGAAGAACGGGTGAAATTTGTAGAGCTACGACGCAACGCCAAAAAGTTAATTAAGCAAAGTAAAACAAAACTGGAGTTACATGTTGCGAATCAAAGTAAAACAAAGCCGAAAGAATTCTATAGTTATATCAGAAAGAAAAAAGTAGTTACTTCAACTGTTGGACCGTTAGTCGA